>CAWUHW010000008.1:2549515-2711265 GCA_963922195.1 Panagrolaimus sp. PS1159
CATATGAAGATGTATAAATTAGGACTAGCCTTAGTAATATCCCTTTTACAGTATTAAAAACGGGCTTTCTAAGCATCTTTTTTAAAATCAAGTTGTTACATGTAAAAAAAATGCACTTATGCATCGAATTTAAAAATAAGTTTACTAAAACTGGCTTTTTTTTGAGGATAAAACAATTTTTTTAAATGCTGATCTTTTTGAATTTCCTACTGTAGGGTGGAGCGAATTCGAAATACTGGAAAAACGAAAAACCTCGTTTCTTATGAAATTTTAATTAGCTATAAATGTCAGTTCAAAAAAGGTTTTTGTAAAGTTTTTTAGCTTTTTTTAATGTTTTACAAGTGTTTTCTTCGGACATGTCTTTTTTTACAGGCTTAATATAATTCCATAAACATTTAAATAATTAAGAAACAGATTTGCAGAATGCATATTCTTGTTACTGGTGGTACTGGGTACATTGGTTCACATTGTGTTTTAGAACTTTTACAATCAAATCACACTGTTACAGTTATTAGTAATCTTGTTAATTCAGCTACAGGTTTCATCGTCGTTATTAAAAAGTATTTAATGCAAACTTCTTTTCAGATATTGAAGGGCATCCAATTAGCTTAAAAAGAATACAATCATTTACAACTAAAAAAATTAACTACAAGAAAGTGGATTTACTTGATTTATTTGAATTGGAGGAAACTTTTGAATCAGAAAAATTTGATGCTGTTTTTCATTTAGCCTCATTGAAAGGCGTTGGTGAATCATGTCGGGATCCTCTTAAATTTTATTATAGTAACATTGTTGGATCACTAAATTTAATATTGGTATGTATATTGTATTAAAACATTAGGGTTATAACTTGAAATTTTGAATATGTAGAATCTTAAAGCTTGTTGTTTTCAGATTTGTAAAAAATATAATGTTAAAAATCTGATTTTCTCTTCTTCTGTTACTGTTTATGGCACATCAACACATTGTCTTTTAAAAGAAAATGATGCAATTGGAGAAAAAATTACAAATCCATATGGACAAACAAAATACATGATCGAAAAAATGTTAAAAGATGTTGCAAAAAGTGACAAAGATTGGAATATTATTTGTTTAAGATATTCTTTTATGGTCGGTGCACATCCATCTGGTATTATTGGTGAAGATCAAAAAGGCGTCCCCAATAATTTATTACCGTATATCTCACAAGTTATTAATGGAAAACTTCCATATCTCACAATTTTTGGAAATGATTTTAATACATTGGATGGAACGTGTGTTCGCGATTACATACATGTAATGGATACAGCTCGTGCAAATTTATGTGCTTTAAATCGATTAATCGAAGAAAAAAATATTGGTTTTGAAATCTATAATATCGGAATGGGAAAAGGATATTCTGTTATGGAAGTGGTTAAAGCAATGGAAAATGCGTCTGGACAAAAGGTTTGACCAAAATACATAGTAACAATAATTTGTTCCTTGATTTTTGTTTGCTCGGCAAACCATATTTTTGAATTAGAAAAGAAAACGGGTTGCGCTAGTGAAAGTTGCACAGGTATAAATATTATTTCTTTCCACAAAGATTTTTCATTTCAAGAAATAATCAAAATGTGATGTGCTTGACTGTATTTACCTGTTTTTGTGCGAGCCAGATAAAAAAAGCCTTTCTAACAATCCATTATCACAAAAATTCAGCTTTTAAAATAACAAAATTTTAAAATTCATTTATAAGAAAAAAGCGTAAGAAACTTTAGCCATTTTTCGAACCAAAGTTCTAGTTGGGGGGAGGGGGGGGGATATTTTTGGTTTAAGGGTGGACAAGGAGCATGGTGGTCTTTTAGAAGCCCCAGGATTGGAACAGAAAATTTTATGATTCTCAAAAAGATGCAAAGAGAAAATTGAAGCAAAACTAAAGTAAACCCAAAAGACCTGGCCCTAAACTTTTTAACGTTTAGATTCCATTCAAAATAATGCCTCGTCGTGTTGGAGATGTTGAATATCTTTGTTGTGATCCAACATTAGCGGCAAAAAATTTAAAATGGAAAGCTCTATTTGACCTTGATAATATGTGTAAAGACGTTGTTACATGGCAAAAAAAGAATCCATGTGGTTATGGCGATAAAGAACATGATAGTTTGAAAACTGGTTAAACCTTTAAAATTCCTTTTCATAAATCTATTTTAAAATATTGTCTTAAAACGCTTTCATAATTACTTCTTCATGAAAAATTAATATAACAACGTAAAATATCCATAATATCCTATCCTTATAAAATGATGATACCAGACATTTTTTTTTTCATTTAATGATAACTATAGTTTTGCAATACGGTTTACATGCATTGTAAAGGTATGAAAATGTGTCTTGTAAAAATGAAGTGCCAATTGATAATTATTTCAAAAAATGTGATGATTAATTACGACCGAAACTGAGAAGACTTTGAAAAAAAGCCTGTCAGCTAAAAACAAACATTTAGGGTAAAGATCGCCTTCCGCTTTGTGAAAAAAAACGATTTTATTATAACTCAAATATGTATGAACAAAGTGAGTGCCATGCCTTCGGCATGTCACTCACCTTCATTAAACTTCATTTTTATTTTAATTCCTTGTCTTAGCTATAATTTAAAAATTATTGTCTTTTCTTTTTGTACTGGAAAAAGCTACAAATGCATTTTAATGCTCAAATTCGTACAAAGTTTTTGAGGTATCATTCGATTGTTCAGCAGTGTTGTACCGGACACTTTTTATTGACTCCGACTCCAGCATTTAAAAAGTTAAAAAAGTACTGAAAACGCTTTTTAATGCATGTTTGCTTTATTAAACGGCTTTAGATGATAAATAGGATTATTTAAAACACAAAATTCAACTTTAAAACTTTTTCAAAATTTTTTGATTTTTTCAAAAAAGTTTTTGAATGATTTTAAATAATGAATAATCCGAAAAAATGTTCTCTTGCTCGAAGCTGGAATCGAACCAGCGACCTCTTGGTTTCCGGCCAAGTGCTCTACCACTGAGCTATGAGAACTCGAGAACAGAGGTGAAATTTTTGAAAGTCATTACAGAGGCTATATTAGCTTTTATTTGTCGATAATATAACAAAAAATGGGGTTTAGAATTAAAGGGATTGTCGACGCCAGTTGAAAACTTTTTTCCATTCCTTATCGAATGTATCTTAACACGAAAGCAATATCTTCAGGCATTTTTTTTATGAGCAAAAAAAAGAAAAAAATTGAACACATGTTTTTCACGTGTATCTATTTTTTTGCTGTTACCGTTTATAGTTTTTTTTTGTATGTATTATATCAAATAAATTTTTTTATCTTGACTAAGACATCCGTTTTTTACGGTATAACAATATCTTTATTTATATGTTGATTGTTATTTTCAGGTTTTGCTGCCAGCCAGGTAAGTTTATCAAATTGGGTTAGTTTTATATTTTTGTTTATCCCAACTAATATCATTATTTCTTTTAGGCTCTTCTCCTATCATCCGATCTTGGTTATCTGCTTGATAAATTATTTTTATTATGTCTCTGTTTTAATGTTATTGTTATGAATACATTGAATAATAATTATTATTTATGAAATTTTAATAATTTAATAATAATGGGATATATTTATCAAGTAAGTGACATACGGTCACACTATGAGCATGAGATACTGTAGAAGACGAAGGAAAGCGTGAAAATGCTCTCTGATCCATTTTCTAAAACTGACTGAATGAAGAAAATACACCGACAAAAAACCCGTGGCCCCAAAACAAAGTTCGTATCGAATATATTTTACTAAAACCTCTTTTACTATAATAATTTAAACAAAAACAATTAAAACCTGCCAAGTTGCTGTAAGAAGGGAGACATCGGAACGAAGGTAAAAACTTTTCGAAAATTATATTACACTTTTAAAAGTTTATGAATAGTTAAAAACTATTCTACCATCATCTTATGTCTCCCTTTAGGGCAACTGTACCAAAATGACCAGCCCATTGCAGCAACTTGACAGGATAACAATAACATTAAAACAGAGACATAATAAAAATAATTTATCAAGCAGATAACCAAGATCGGATGATAGGAGAAGAGCCTAAAAGAAATAATGATATTAGTTGGGATAAACAAAAATATAAAACTAACCCAATTTGATAAACTTACCTGGCTGGCAGCAAAACCTGAAAATAACAATCAACATATAAATAAAGATATTGTTATACCGTAAAAAACGGATGTCTTAGTCAAGATAAAAAAATTTATTTGATATAATACATACAAAAAAAAACTATAAGCGGTAACAGCAAAAAAATAGATACACGTGAAAAACATGTGTTCAATTTTTTTCTTTTTTTTGCTCATAAAAAAAATGCCTGAAGATATTGCTTTCGTGTTAAGATACATTCGATAAGGAATGGAAAAAAGTTTTCAACTGGCGTCGACAATCCCTTTAATTGAACGCAGAAAGAAAGCTTTTTCAGCCGTTTTAAAAAAATTTTTGCCGGAGTCGATGACATCGACTCCAGGTCATCGACTCCGACTCCGGAGTCGGAGTAAACTTTTTAACGTTTAGAGTCGCAACAACACTGTTGTTCAGTAACACACACTAAGAATCTACATTTTTTCATTTATTGAATCATGAGTTCAAGGAAAACATTGAAGCACTAAAATATTAGTAAAGCGTTTAATTTTAGTAACACTTTACCCGCTTTGTCAACTAAAATTACTTTTGCAATTTCTGATGAGAGAAAAAAAATATAATTTGTAATTTTCCTCACCTCAAAAAAAAGTATTCATCGAATATTCTTTTAAAGGCATGTGTTGCGACTCATACGAAAAGCTGCCAGTTTTTATCAGGGCGCGAAATTCAAAAAATACTTTGAAACTTTTTTTTGCATTTTTTGCTCCAACGAATTGTTTGAATTTCGCGCGCTTTTCCCTGATAAAACCTGGCAGCTTTTCGTATGAGTCGCAACACATGCCTTTAAAATGCTTTTTTGAAAAAAAGTAGAATGTAAAAAACACTTTCGGAAACTTTTAGAAAAGTGAAGAAACTTTAAAGATTTTGAAATAAATTCTAGCAAACTAACGAAATTTCGGACAATTCCCGGAAAATATTTGTTAATAATAATGAATAGTGCATTAATTGTAAACAATTTTTGGTCTTTTTTTTGTTAAAATAAATGATTTTCAAATTATCACTTAAGTAAGTACTTTCTCGCTTTTTTTAACATATTTTATTTTTTTACTTTTCTAGCATTCTTAAGGTGGCTTAAAAAGAGCGAATTTAATTAATAAAAACATTTTGATCAAAAATAAAACATATTTTTTTGTTTAGCATTTTTTCTCATTTATTGTAATGCAACAAAAATAAATAAATCATAATCTTTGAAAAATTATAAAAATATAAATTTTCTAGAGATGAAAAGAAATAAAATCGGAAATTTATTTTAAGATTTCTGCTTTTGTAAATCATTTTAAAAAGGATTACTAAAGTTATGCTTTATACAATAGTGCTTTGTTACACTTATTATAAATATAGTTTTTAAAGGCGAGTCGGAGATAAATATTTTCTTCTAACTATTTTTTAAAACTGAAGAAAGGATAATAGTAAACTATTTATTTTTCTCTTAAAGAAAGAAACTTTTTTTAAACTCTGCTAAAACTTATACAACTTTATGTACATTTTAAATTTCAACTTTTTATACCAAACAGATTGTTTTAATAATCCCTTTTACATTAAAAAAAAGCATTTCCTAAGATTTTAAAAAACACATTTCTTGCTTGCTCTTAATCATTTGTCTTCGTAAACTAAAAATTTTTTCGAATTTCAAGTATATATATGTTGTGTCGGATTTGGGGGAACTGTTGGTTCAAATCCGACAGAGACAAGCTGTCGGTTCTCCAATTCCGACGTCGGTTCTCGAAAACAAATCTGACACAACATATATAATTATTTTTATCGTGATTGTTAAATTTTATCCATCTAAAAATTATGTATTTGTTTTTTCTTTATTCTAATTTTAATAAAAAATATTTCCAATAATAACAAAAAACAGAGAATAATTTGCACACAATAGTAAAAATTGAACCTTTTGTTTCTTTGTTTGAAATTTTCCACAATAGAAAAATCAATTTTTTTAATAAAGAAATCTGATATTTTTTGTTTTCAAATCAACAATAAAATTCTTGAAAGCATTTTTATATTTAATTTTTTTTTCATTAAATGTCAGAAACGTAAAAAATTCATTTTTTAAAATCTTTATTAAAAACAAATCATTCAGTAATAACAAATATAACCGCTAATGTACATACAAAAGAAACAAACAAAATTTTGATTTTTTTCTAGAAGCAAACAACTAAAAGTTGAAATGTAATGTGTTTTACTTTTCTGAAAACAAAAAACTTACATTAATGCATTTTTTATCTTTTTTTCAGGTTTTGTCAGTTTGTATTGTTTAAAGAACCACCAAAATTTTTTTTATTAAAAGTTACATCTTACTGCAAACAAATTAAATTAATTAGTTATTTTTATTTTATGGTTTTTTTTTCTGTTAAAACGATTTTGAAATGCATTTTTCATAAACCCAGAAAATGACATGTTTTGAGCTTCATCGCAATGCAAGCGGCTTCGGGATGACCAGAAAATATGTTTTTGATTATCTTTTAAATTATTGTTAAACTTGTTTTCAAAAATAATATTTGTATCTTAAAAAGGTCGTTTTGAAAGTCAAAATTTGTGTGGACACATATGTAGGGATGTGCCTAGATTTTTCATAGTCCTCAGATCGCGCTAGCTTTTAACTTAAAAGATACAGCTCATCCATACGATGGATAAATAAAAAAGAAAATAATAAAAAAGAATTATTTTTACTATTAAACTACTGTTTAAAATTTGTTAAAAATATGAAAAACTTCGGACAAAAAATTTGAGTTTGCTCCATAAACACCCTTTATTTATGCAAAAAAACAAGCGAAATTCAAAAATTGTAAAGTGCGTGATGGTGATAATTTTACCGTTAAATTAAGATTTTTGCAAATATATTAATAATTTTAACACAGCGGCATAGAAAATGCTATTGGAATTCGTGACTTAACAAGAAAATTCTTTTTTATTTTTTAGACTGAAAAATCAGTTTTTTTTTGATAAATTTTTTGAGTGTTTTACGGTGGAAATTTTTGCAATTAACTATTTGACGCAGAATTTAATTCTGCATTTAATTCTAATGGATATAACAAAAGTTGTAAATTCGATTGGAGGATGGGTCAAAATTACAAAAAGCCGATTTTGAAGCAGTCGCAAAACAAGAAATTGCTTCAAATTGATTTATGCAAACTTTTATAGAATTATTTATAGTCACGATTATCCGTTGGATCCTATCGCTCCTGACATGGTGTATTATTATTTATGTATTATTGTCCTAATATATAAATATACCCAAAAACCTGACTCCAAAATAATAAAAACTAACAAAAATAACTCACCAAACCAAATCCAACCAGATAACCAAAAATAAAAGTTATAAACCTAGACAACTTTATTAAATAAATAAATAAATAATACGGAGAGAAACAACAAAAAGCCATCAGCCGATCAAATTGAACCAACTGAGGTTTTTATAAATACTCAACAATACAAAAATAAAGAATCGATTATGACAGCTTTTGCCGAAACGACGCTTAACATAAATATCAACCTATTTCAACTTATCACTTTCACTGATAATCATGATCGTCTTGACGGAGCACCGTAATTCTTAATTTTTTTAGCAAAACGTAGTTGTGTCAACTAATAAAGCAAATCATATATTTCAGTTTCCGTTTATTTTAGTTTTTTAAGGAGTCTAAGTAATTAATTTGCCTTAAAAATTTTCTAAAATATGGGTTGTAGTAAAAACAGAAGATACAAGTATATTTTCTTTTAATCTTATATTTTCATCGTTGTTCTACTTATATTTATTTTCAGACAAAGTACTTTGTACGCTTATTTTTGTTTTGAGTGCTTTTTTTTGCATAGTGTAAAAAATATAAAACTTTTTGTCCTCCCAAAAAAATAATTTTTCGTGTTAACAAATTGATGGTTGGCAGAAACATTTTCTGTAATTTTTGAAACGCTTTTCTATTTCATAGTCGTTGTTATATGCAAACTGAATGAAATAAGTAAAATTTCCCCATTCTTCTTCAGAATAAGCTGCAACAGGTAAATGAGCATCGTCAAAATTTTTTAAAATCAACTGAGAAAAGTTTTTTGCTGTGGGCCATTGTATACGATCTATTCTGCGCGGTGCGCTTGTAAATTCTGACATAGTTCTTTTATTTGAAGTTCTAAAAGTTTGCATATCACTCTGTACCGCTTTTTTCACTTGTATTTCTATTGCTTAACTTTAGAGTGATATCTAAAGTTTACGTCTATAAATGCTGCTACTTACGTTTTAATCCATTCATCAAATTTGTAACTAAAAAGTGATTGATCCGCATACCATATCGGTGAACCTAATAATTCTGGGTTAGTATCATCCGTAGGTTTAAAAAAATTCGTTCCAAATTCTATAAGAACATACTCTTCTATTTCATCAGCATTATATCTTTCCTTTTTGAAACCTGAAAAGTAAATGGGCAATACAAAAGCTTTTAGTTCATTCGTTAAAAATTAAAAGTTGTTTAGCCGTAAAAAAATTTAAACAAATTTTTTTCAAACGTTTTAAGCTTTATAAATATTATTCACTGATAACAAGGTTGTATAAAAAAAACAGCGGGGAGGGGCAGAGGTTTATTTTAGAGTGGGATAATATTTAAAATTTTTACATTTACCCAAAAGGACTTTTTACATCTTGGAAGCTTCGCCATCGTCTGTTTTGATTGAGTGCTCCCAAAGCTTTTTAATTAAGAAATAAAGGCTCACCCATTACTTTTTCCCATGTCGCTTTTGTAGCACCGATTGTTCCCATCGGATACATTTTTACTGCATAATTTCCTCTCACTGGTGGCACATTTACAGGTTCACAACAATTCGTATTATACAGATGTATTGTTTTACCATGTTTAATGTCCGGAATATGATTTGATAGATTAAAAACGGCTAAATCAGCATCGGAAGTTATAAAAATTGTTTCGTCTGAAATCGTTTCATTTGGTAACGACAAAACAGCTGCAAATAGGCGAATTATCTGTAAAAATTTCTCGCTTTACAAACAAACAAAAAAGTATGATTCTTTTCCTTGCATTGTTAAGAAAATGACAGTGAGGGGAATTTGTCGTCTGTTCGGCAACAGATGTTTTTTCACCTCGAAAAATCTCCAGTTCTAGATATGTAAAACGTCTGACAAGAATTACGTATGAAAAAACAATTTAAAAGACTTTTTTTTCTTATCTAGAACTAATGATTTTAAAATACTAAAAATTTGGCCACGGGCAAACATACGGTAATTGCCGAACTCAAAAAAAAAACAATATTAAATGTTTAGCCGTTTTCGAAAGCGCATTACTTACCTGACTTAAGGAGGTGGAAGAAAGTTTTTTATTTTGAAAATAATAAACAGAAATGTTCATTTCCTTTAAAAGTTTGACTGTCGCTTTCGCTTGTAAATGTGATATATAAACATGTTCTTCTCCAATTAAAACAACAACTGGCTGTACTCCGAGTTTTTGCCAAAAGGCTGCCGTAAACGGAAGAAGAAAAACATAACGTAGGTTAAAGCTTGATGATAATATTACAACCTTGTTAGCAATAATGTCAGATTTCTTAATCCTATAATGCTTTTTAAACATGCAACATTTCACACAAATCGGTTTTGATATTTTTACATGCGATATGTGAAAATTTAAAAATATCATATTTTTTTCGATCTGTATACCTCCCTCATCCTTTAATATTTTAACAACAAATCAGTAATTAAGAAAGTATCTGTATAAGATGTCCAAAATACATAAAAAATTAATATACCTTAAATGATTTTTAAAAATTTCTGTTTTATAAATTCTTCTTCTTAAGAAGATTTTAAAAAGTTTCTTAAATTATTTTGCCGTTTTTTGGTGGAACATACGTTTAATTATTACCATATTAGATTATTTGATACTGATAGGTACAAGAAAAACGGAATGAGACATTTTTTAAACATTTAAAAAACATTACAAATACTTACCACATGATAGATGTAGTTGAAACAAGAAACAATACACAAAAAAATGTTGGTTTCTTATAGTTTGTTAATTCCATAATTTAACAAAAGTTGTTGCTAATGACATAAAATTTTCACCCGAGAAGAAAAACACTAAAAAAAAGAAAAATACTTTTAAAGGCGTGACCGTATGCCGAAATTAAAAAAATTATATCTTATTCATATCCTCCTAAGATCAATACTAAGGATATCGACCATTTTATCTTTTTCTATGATGAGCACTGGTCGGATCCAGTACCGTTTCCAAGGGAATTTTCAGCGGTAATGGTATAAAAAGAGTGGATTTTTCTAAATATTTTAGCCATTTCTTTCACAAAAAAACCAAAATGCTGTAAGTTACACACAACGCTGAATGGATTCATTGCAAGACCATTTCTTTGAATTTTACCACTGTTTGGTATTGTGAACTCAATCCCACAAAATAATATAAATTGCTCGATTTAGCAATCAATTGATTTATTGCAGATAGAAATATTTTAAAAAACCAGGCACTTGTCGAGTTAAAAAAACGATAAATCAGAACTTTTATTAACTTATCTAAACCATACATTATTTGGGGGGTCAGATTTTTTCATCTCGGCCAACGGTCCCCCTGTCATGCTGGGCGGTTTTTACGAGCTCAAAATCAAAAAATTTTTCGACGGCACTTCGCGCTGCCGAATTTCTTCTAATTCGTAAGGGTCCCCCTTTGCGTATTATTTTGATTTATATTTTTTCGTATTTTCAAAGGGTACCCACTTTGCAAATTTCTTTGGTTTCCATTTTTTCGTATTTTTTGATTCCGATTTTTTATTTTGCTTTGTATTCGAAGTAGATTTTCAGATATTAAATCTGTATTATTGTTTGTTAAAAGAATTGTTGTAACTTTTAAATACTACTTTTATTTTATTAAAAAGACAAAGTAATAGTAGAAATTTAAATTACTGCACATGTTTTCATTTAAATCAAATTTATAGTGTTAAAGTGTTTTAAGCATGCATTTAAGTATGGAAATTTTAGTATAAAGAGTAAAAATCAAATATTTGTCAAGTTTATTTAAGAATTTTAAATACTTTATGTGCTAAAATTTTCATCAAAAATTTTGAATTTTAAACGTACTCCCCCCTTTGCCCATTTTTTTCGGATCGGCTTCACCGGTCCATCGAGGGGGGGGGGGTCAGATTTTTGACCCCCAAATTATGCATGATCTCAACATGTGATTTTAACAGTAATGAAAACAGCAAGACTTATGAAAAATAATAAAACCTTTCTTACATTCTATTTTTAGCTTTTAATTTTTTTAAAAATTTTAAAAGAGATAGCTTCAGCATTTCACAAAAAAAGACATAAATCAAATTTTTATTTAGGTCCATACAGGAAGCAGAAAAAATTTATTTTAGACTGACTTTTTAGCCACACAAAAAAAAATGGACTGTCAGTCTATTTAGACCGAAAATCTATTTTTTTGTAGACTAAAAGTATAAAAACAGACACAGCGTTCAAAGACATACACACACGCAGCAGACGCACTGAAAAATGCATTCTCGTTTTTTGACAAAAAGTCTATGTTAAAAAAAATAGGCTGACTGGCAAAACGCACTTTAATGAAAATAGACTTTTTCTGCTTCCTGGGTCCATATTTTAGGGAAGCTTTTTTCAAAATGTTCACCAAGTCATTGTCGTCCAAGCTACTGGCTACTGGATATTAATATTGAAAATTCCCTATCATTTTACATGACAAATTAGGTAATGAAAATATATCATTAGTTCTTGGAACAACGTGTTGAGAAGAAACCATATAATAATCAGCACGACAATTAAATCTCTAAAAGTGTTTTTGTCAACTTTTCATATTTTTTAAAGCTCTTTAAAAAGGGTGAGTGGGGGGGGGGGGGGGGTAAGCTAAATCTGATGCGGCTTTGATGTGCGGCAAAAGATCAAAGGAAAAAAAATCTGACGTTAAGGGTGGTGTCAGAATTTCGGGTTTTTTGCTGACGTCAGATCTGAACAATCATTAATCTCTTTAAAGTTGGATAACATTTTTAGAAAATGAAGGAAACTTATAAAGTAAAGTTATTTAATCTTGGAATCAGGGTTGTACGACATATCGAATATCGATATCGAATATCAAATTATTCGGTCATTTCTGGCGCCAAACAAATTTTTGTTTGTTCATTTTTTCTGTTTTTCAATGATGCAAGACGAGCCCTTTCTTGTAAATAAATGACTTGTAATCACAGCTTCTTGTTGTGGCATTGCAAAAAAAGGAAAAGTTTGCCGCAAATATCGAGTATCGATATCGAAAAAAGAGCCATTTTTTCCGATATCGATATATCAAGAGATTTGAGACCGATATAAAATATCGAATATCGATATCGGTTTTCAAAATATCGACTATCGCACATCCCAGCTTGGAATGGATAAAATTAATGATGACAAAAACAAAGACTTCTAAAAGAAAAAACGAATATCATCATTTATTTTTAAAAAAATGTAATCTAACAAAACCCTTTTACAAAATTTGTTTTTTCGTTCATAATTTTGGTTATCCAATACCTTAACCATAACTTCGGCCTCCATGATATCCCGTCTTTGCTGTAGTTTTTCAGTTTTTCACAACTAAATTTTTCCATATTCGCTTCCGTAACCTCCGTCCAATCGTTTACGACCATAACAGGCATATCGTCATACAATGGCTGTAATTCACTTTTTAGAACAACTGGAACTGCTCCCATTGCTAATGCTTCCCAAGTTCGATGGCAGTCAGTACCATTCCCTTGAACATTCAAATGACAAAAAAAGAGCAAAAAATCGATTAAAGGAAAAGTCGCACTAACAAACTTTTTATTTTGACGAGGCTTGAAAAATCATTGAAAAATTTTCAACCTTTTCTCATCCGTTTTTATCCATTATCTCTTTTCGTTGCTCGCTTGCAAAAAAAATGTGAAAAAAAAAACAATATTTTTTCCTTGATTTTCAAGCACGATCAGGAGAAAAAATGTTTTTGCGGTTTTGCTTTAAGCATCATATACTCACCTGGAGGGCTTAAAACAAATTTGGCATTTCCTAAATGTGATAAATAAGCAGGCCAGTCAATTTGTTCCTCAATTATTTTAACGTTTTCGTTGTCGTTAAAAGCGCTTTTAAAATACTCTAAAACATTGGGTCGATTTTTGTTGTTTAATGGATTAAAATTTAAATATAAAAGGGTCGATCGATTGTAAAAAGGGCTTAGATTATTTGCCATATCCAAAATTATTGAAAAGTTCTGGTTATTTGGTGGAACAATGCCTATAGGAATTGGTTGCAACTTTGGATGTCTAAAAAAATATTTGTTGTTGAGACTTCAGAAGTTAAATAAAAAGAAGGTAATAATTTTCTTTTTATTTCTTCACCACATGTAGTTTTTTGGAAAAAAAATTATTCTTTTGTTCTCATTTATCCCAAAAAAATGTTGTTAAAGTTTCATAGTATGGCAATAATAAAATAAAAAGCTGCTTTTTCGAACTTGTTTTTCTTTATAAAAATGCAATTTTTTGTGTTCTAAACAAGCGTGTTGTGATAATTAAAACATTTGTTTTTCATCAAAGTTAGCTTGTATTTTCTTTGTCGAAAACTTATTTTGGATGTTACAAAACATTTAAAAGAAATATAGATGCAAACGTAAGAAGAACTAGAAACAATCACATACTTCATAATAACATTTTGGCCAAACCATTTAATAATTTTTCGATCATTTAATAAATCAAGATGTTCAGGAATCCCAACGGAATAATCACTTTGATGTGTTATTAATATGTATGGTTTTTTTATAACTTTATGATACTTTTTTACAAATTTTTTTAAAAAATCTGTTTTAACATATATTATATCCCCGCAAATTACGTCATTTGGGTAAATAATTTCATCGCTGTTTGCGTAAATATGATTTGCAAAACCTTGAAACACCCATCTTTTTGATACAACGTATGAGACAAACGGCATATGAAAAAAACGTTTTTCATCAAGGTTGAAACGTTCTAATAATTTTTTATAATCATAATTAAATTCAAGTTCAATTTCAGAATCCACTGAATTTCTTATATAAAAATTTTGTTGAAGACAAGTGCGATTATCGGATAGTTCGATATTCACATTTTTACCTTGTATGCATTTTTTCTTGATCAGTTTCAAAAACATAACTACACATATAATAATTAATACAAAACGTTTGTCTTTCATTTCAAAAGTAATAACTTCAGCAATTTCGTCGTTAAGTATTAAAAAATATAAAAGCTTACACTGAAAAAACCAAGGAAAAAGAAACGTAATATGTTGTCAGTAATAAGTTGACGTATGTGAAAAATCGAAAAATGATTTGCAGGATTTAAAATTTTTTAAATGTGTTTTAGAGAAATCAAAACAAGTTTCGCAGTCAACCATTTCAAAATCATTTGGTTCATATTTGGCTAAGCACCAGTTGTAACAAAAAGATTCTGATATGCGATAAGCATAGGGGACGGATAAAGCTTGCCTGACGCTTCACACACGTGAGCAACGCGTTGTACTTTCGCAGTTCTTTCCGATTTTAGTCCTTCTATTCCCAAAAACAACCGCACGTCGCCCCAGCTGTCCACCCAAATCAATTTTTGTACAAATCCAATGTTTTTTTGCAAATGTGGAACGGAAAAAAGTGCCGTAGACGTAACTAAAATCAGGGACGGTGCAAACTTCAAAAATGGTTACACGGTCGATGTTTTTTGGAAAAAATTTCAAATTGTCCAAGAGGTTCACATTTTATATTTTGGCGTTGCGTTCACAAATCTGCTGGTTAATTCAACCAGAAGCTTCTTTCCTTTCAAAACTCATTTTTTTTCAACTTCAAGCAAGGGCGAAAATGACAATTTTTCAAAATCGTTTAAAAAAGCTGAAACTTTCCACACAAGTTCCTTAGGATTATCTAAGACTCATGAGTAGGCCAGTTTTCGTTCAAAACCCCTAAGGGGATCAGGGGAATGGCTTAAGGAGGTGGAAGAAAGCTTTTTTTTAGTTGTTTGCTTCTAGAAAAAAATCAAAGTTTTGTTTGCTTCTTTTGTATGTACATTAGCGGTTATATTTGTTATTATTGAATGATTTGTTTTTAATAAAGATTTCAAAAAATATATTTTTTACGTTTCTGACGTTTAAAGAAAAAAAAATTAAATATAAAAATGCTTTCAAGAATTTTATTGTTGATTTGAAAACAAAAAATATCAGATTTCTTTATTAAAAAGATTGATTTTTCTATTGTGGAAAATTTCAAACAAAGAAACAAAAGGTTCAATTTTTACTATTGTGTGCAAATTATTCTCTGTTTTTTGTTCTTATTGAAATCTGTTTTATTAAAATTAAAATAAAGAAAAAACAAATACATAATTTTTAGATGGATAAAATTTAACAATCATGATAAAAATAATTATATTTGTTGTGTCGGATTTGAAGAACCGCTTACTTGGTTCTCCAAATCCGACGTCGGACTTGGGGAACGAAGGTAGTCGGTTCCCCAAGTCAACGTCGGTTCTCGAGAACCGACAGCTTGTCTCTGTTGTCTGAGTTGGAGAACCGACAGTTCCCCAGATCCGACACAACATATATATACTTGAAATTCGAAAAATTTTTTAGCGTACGAAGACAAATGATTAAGAGCAAGCAAGAAATGTGTTTTTTAAAATCTTAGGAAATGTTTTTTTTAATGTAAAAGGGATGATTAAAACGACGAACTCATTTTAAAAAGGTGACTGTTAAAGGAAAGATGATTAAAAAGGGATGATTTTTTTCAACTTCGAGCAAGGGTGAAAATGGAAATTTTTCAAAATTGTTTAAAAAAGCTGAAACAAGTTCCTTAGGATAGCACTGTATCAAAACAACAGATGTAGGAGTTGTTCTTTAACGAAAACTCTGAAAAGCAATATATGTTTATGCTAGAAAAAATTTAAAACTGTGATGAATTTTTTGTTAAATTAGAGCTGCCTCCCACTCCTTCAACCCCCGGAGTGAATCATTATAATTATAAATATCTATCATGGATTATCTTTCTTGAAAAAGAATTTTATCTTATTTTTATCATTTATCGCAAAAAAATTTTTTTAAACATTACTTTATTGAAAAAATATTAAAAAATAATATTTTTTCAATAAATTTTTTTTGTTTCTAAATTATCAGAATATGTCTAAAATGTATAAAAGTCAGGGGATACTGTAAATCCACCTGATCCCCCTAGGGGTTTTGAACGAAAACTGGCCTACTCATGAGTCTTAGATAATCCTAAGGAACTTGTGTGGAAAGTTTCAGCTTTTTTAAACGATTTTGAAAAATTGTCATTTTCGCCCATGCTCGATGTTGAAAAAAATGAGTTTCAAAAAAAATGGTTGTTAATTTACCTCTTCTTTTTGTTTATTAAGTTGAAAAAACGAAAGAGTTTCTGTGGTTGTCTCCAATAGCGGCAAAAACCCTTTCTCCTTATTGTAAGTGATATTTATAAGTTTTTAAACGATTTTAAAATGCATTGCATATGTACATAAAAAAGCCTAATAATCTTAAAATAATTAATTTGAATTTTTATGTATCTAAACTTAAAATTAATAGTATGAATACACCTAGTTGGAACTTTTTTATAAATTCAAAATTAGGAATGTTGTGTGAAGAGCGTTTTTTAAAGTATTCAAACAGTTTATTTATTTTGATTTTCGTATTCATATGCTTGTTTCTTTAGCATATCAAACAATTGTAGCTTTTTCAGAGCTATGAAAACTTCCCATTAATTTTACATGGTAAATACAATAATGGAAATATATCATTAAATCTGGAGCAAAATAATGAAATGAGATCATTAAATCAGAGCAGCAATTAAATCTCTGAAGAAAGGTTCTTAAATAAAAAAAAGTAAAATTACATTTTGAGAAATGGGATATGGAAAATAGTATAAGTTTTCTGGATTTACACCTTCAATAAAGTGTGCGTATGGTCTTGTTGTTAACATATCATATCTTCCCTAAAATGTTACTTGGAATGATTATAAATGACAATTATGATTTTATAGAAAAATACACAATATCCAATTTTTTCTTTTCACGATTCTGTTGGATAATTTTATCCGCATCGAACTTTAGAGTGTTTGCTTATGGATATAGAAGGTGATGAAGTTGCTTTAATGAAAGAACCAATTGATAAGACAACAAAAAAAACACACTCTTTTTTTATTTCATTTGTTTTTATAGATAATTCAGAAAATTATATTACAATTTGTCAAATAAATGTCGAATACCATGATCCAGATAATAATACCAACGGGCATGGATTTTTCAAAGATATAAGTGGATCAGTTAAGTATGGTCCATATTTACCCTAAAAATTTGAAATTTTCTTCTAAATTTAACCGTATATTTTTTGTAGATTTCAAAGCCAAATATTGTAATAATTGTAAAAAAGCGACAGTTGATTAAAGAGATTAAGCTCTATTTTTCGCTGTTGGAATGACTCATTCCAGTTTATTTTTATTCTACTCGCGAGCCTTGGTACTTGTTAAATGTAGTATTGAAATCTTCTGACGTTTTTTGTGTTAATAATTAAAGGAGGAGTTTCACTGTGTTTCTTTTATACTCTTCACTCTTCTTTATCAAAGATCTTTTTCATTTCTGCATTTTCTTTTTTTAAAAGTTTTCTCTATATTGTTTTATATGTTTTTTTATTAAAGATAAAAAATGATCAGCAGCTGTTTGTTGGTAACTTCCATACTTTTGGGCGCAATGTTTTTGTTTTATTTTTTTATTTCTATGCCCAAAGGTCTATTTGTATAGATATGTTGTATTAACTTTTTAATTTTTTTTAGAGATGTTTATATTTTTTCCTTCTAATTCTTTACTAAATACAAGCGAACCAAAATACATTACAATGGTAGGATATGGAGGTAGACTTGGCAACAATGTGAGCAATTTTTTTAAAACAAAAGTTTTGATAAACGGCTTCGCATAATTTTCTGTCAAAAAAGTGGCAGATGACAAACTTTCAAATGAACCAAAGAACATTTTTTAAGATTTTTCGGTTTGCAACTTTATTCGGCATTGGTAAACGATTGGGGCGTATACCATATTTGCCAGTTGTGGATCCATATGACATAAATGAAAACAATGAAATGTTTCGCGTTTTCCCGTTAATACCCTTATATTATCCATACAAAGTAGGTTTAAATCTTTCCGCAATGTTTATTAACTGCAGCAGCATAGTTTGCAAATTTGCGTTTATTATTGATGTATCATATTGTTTTAATTATAAATGTACTGACGTTTTTAGCCTAACATTACCAATTTTGAAATTGTCAACTTTACATCGGACTGTTGTAAATATAAAGAATTGCCTAAGTTTGTCTTTTTTGAATTACCTTTTTGATACGAATCTTTTTTAGCGACTTATTTGCAAACAAAGCTGAATATATAAAATTATCATCAGGAAATCTACAAGTTCCCCGGTATTTCGAAAATGTTAAAGACAAACTTTTAAAAATTATGCAATGTAGTGACATAATAAAGCAACAAATTTACAAAAAAGCTGAACATATTTGGAAGTAAAGAAATTTTTAAATCAAATGATGATAAATTTTTTTAAATAAACTTTAAGGACAACATATTCATCCCACAAATTGTGCGCCCATATACGTCGGGAAGATTTCTTACTTCTAAAAGGATATAAAGGTATCTTACTCGTCTCAATTTCCATGTTTTTTATCTAAACAGAAGGCAGTTTTTCTTTTTTTTAAAGATAAACATCATAATTGTTCTTACAATCCATCATCTTTGATTACCAAAAAAGTGCCCCCAAATGAAAAAAATATTCTCCTAATAATGAGGCTATAAAAAATAGCAATAAAAAACAAAACTTAGTTACAAAATATGCTTTTGCAGGAATGACGTATGAAATCTTATTAGATGCAATAAAATTTATTTATGGCGAGATTAAGGAAGCAACAAATAATCCGATTAGTTTAATTCTAGTCGGTGACGATGAAAGTTTTATCAGAAATTTAACATTTGTTTCAATGGTATAAATAAGCAAGATTAAGTTTGACGTTGCCAAGAATTATACCTTTTATCAAGGAATTTTTTGCAACTTCTTAAGCATTTTTATCACTACTGATTTGTCAATAACTTAGCATTTCAGCCATTTACAACAATAACAAAATTTAACAGCGGGAAAAATCGTGGTTTTGATATGTGTTTTGCAATTGAATATTGTGATACATTTTTGCTGTCGTCATCAATGAGCACATTTGGTTGGTGGATTGGATATTTAATGAAGAGCCAAGGCACAGTATATTACGATGGCGAAGTCAGTAATGACAAAAACATTAAAAACTTGAACTTCAATGATGCTTTTCCTCTAAACTGGAAAAGGTTGTCATATGTGAATAACAGTCATTTCACGGTTTCTTGAATAAAAAAAATTGTATTATTCTTATTAAAATATAAGAATATCATGAACAAATTTCCCTTACAATAGTTTTTTGAACAATGAAAAACAAATTGTCTTCGGCACATGTTGCTAAAAAACCTCTAACAGATTTTCCGCTATGCCTTTTTTCTGCATTTTTAATATCTGCTTTTCTGCCAACACGTTTTTCCAAAACCTAATTTTATTACATCACACTTTGAATCCAATTTCTTCGGCAAAATTCCTAATTTTGTTTCGTCATCATTTGGAAATTTTTGAATTCCAACTGTTTTAATCAAGGAAGGTGTGCATTTCGAAATAAAACGAAAAATTGGTCATATTTAAATTTCAAAGTTGTTTAAAAAAATAATAACTAAAGAGTTTGAAATTTTTGAGACAAACTCAATTTTTTTCATTTTTTTGAATGAATGCAAATAATTTTTTGATTGCAACTTTTTATTTCAAATGATTCATTTATGGGGGAACAAACAAGAAAAGTACCTAAGCAAGCCACTATAATTTAAAAAAATTCAAATAGAATATATTGCTAAGAAAAAATTTGAAAAAGTTGTAAAGTAAAAATTAAAAGAAAAAAGTGGTCGGTGATAGTTCCACTAATCATTTGTTTCGTTAATAAAAAGAGTATGCGTCTTATCTTACATTCGTGCCAAAATAAATCATAAGTTTACGTAAACCAAAAAGGTGATCTTTTACTATCACTTAATTTCAGTGACTTAAACCTACAACCGTAAGAATGACATTTAAAGTTAAAAGCTATTTACAATAATTTTTAAAATGTTTATTTAAATCATTAAATAAAAAGAAAAAATAGTAATAGGAAAATGTGAGATTTATGCTTATGCCCTATGACCCTGATAAAGCATATTTTTTTGGAATACAAGTAAAAGGACATACTAAATATGGATTTATGAGTGTAGTTTCGCAGTAAAATAATTTTTCTTATAAAACTTATAAAAAGAAATTTGAGGGAAGCATTAAAGCTTTTAGCTCCAAGATTAGATGATCCCAATATATGTTATCAAGATTCAGCGGTATCTAACGATGTTTATATTTCAAAATGCATTTGCAGTTTAGGAATTCCACTTATTGATACTAGAGATTTTACGGTAGAAATTTTTATGTTTTATAATCATTCCAAGTAACATTTTAGGGAAGATATGATATGTTAACAACAAGACCATACGCACATTTTATTGAGGGTGCAAGTCGAAAACATTCATACTATTTTCCATATCCCATTTCTCAAAATGTAATTCTACTTTTTTTTATTTAAGAACCTTTCTTCAGAGATTTAATTGCTGCTCTGATTTAATGATCTCATTTCATTATTTTGCTCCAGATTTAATGATATATTTCCATTATTGTATTTACCATGTAAAACTAATGGGAAGTTTTCATAGCTCTGAAAAAGCTACAATTGTTTGATATGCTAAAGAAACAAGCATATGAATACGAAGATCAAAATAAATAAACTGTTTGAATACTTTAAAAAACGCTCTTCACACAACATTCGTTATTTTGAATTAATGAAAAAGTTCCAAATGGGTGTATTCATACTATTAATTTTATGTTTAGATACTTAAAAATTCAAATTAATTATTTTAAGATTATTAGGCTTTTTTGTGTTCATATGTATTAAACTTATAAATGTCAGAAGACTGAAGAAAACGCGCCGTTTTTCGGAGGCAGAGCTTTATTCATTAAGGTTACAATATCCTAGCTAGGAAGAGTGATATTTAATTTTTAGTTTATGCAGTATTTCGACATAAGTTTTATACACATCTGCTGTCTTCCTGTGTAACATATTTTGTATTTCTTTTTTCGTTGAAGTAAAATTATGCTTATGTTTGAAATTGGGAAAAGTAAAATCATTAAATTTGCATTGATTTGAATCAAATTTCCTTGTAAATGGGAAATTCCATTCCCATCCCAGTTTAGATATTTTCCATCCATGAAACATAAAATCTTGGGGGGCCCATTTTGTACCCGTTAACCAACCATCTCTTACCCACCCCGGTGTCATTTTACGAATAACTTTAATTGTATTATTTACAAATAAAGTTGAATTGGAGAATAGTGCATTTTTTGTGCAGGCCTCAAATTCAAATAAATCGTCATAATTTTTTGAGTTATTCCATAGTTGGTAGCATTGCATTTTGGAGTGTTTATCCGCAAAATGGTGTTCCATTAAGATTTGCTAAAAGTTGGTTTAAATTTTAAAAAGTTGAAAGAAATTCTGCTATGTAAAAAATCTTAATTTTTATGTTTATTGTTTACTAAGTACGTGAATCCAGTCAGCTTATTTGGCTCTATTTTTTTGCCTTTAACGAAGACCTTCTCAATTCTTAAGCAGTGAGCGAAATTTTAAAAATTTTAAAATAGTTTTTCCGAGTGAAAATTTGGCACAGAGCATTGTTAGGGGATGAACGGTTGACGAAAAATTCAATATTTTTCATCCTATGCGGCACTGCTCTGACTCGATGCTTAGGTGCATAAAAATTTTGGTTCTTTATGGACTTTCCAGTTTCTGGAAGCTTTTTAAGCTTTTAAATAAAATCCATATTTTTCAAGAATCTGGAAATTAGGAGTGCTAACGTTCATTTTGACTAAGCTCAATCCCAATTGATTCGAATACTATGAAGTTTCTTTTGCCGTGGTTCATTACGTTTTCACTGATGAATATTTGAAAACGAAAAGTCAAGCTTATACCTGATAGAAAATGAGCTGGCATCTACTGACAAGGCAACCGATTAGCATGTCCCGCCGGTATTTCTTAGGTCATGTGTGGAATCGATAGGTCTAGTATAGGGGTGGATACACCCCATAGGATTCGTGCCCGTTTCCTCTTCTTGGGATTCACGAGGATTCTGAAGTTTGTAAAAAACTCATGACCCGGGTCGTGAGTTTTGGTAAAAAAAATCGAAAAAAAATTTTATATTTTTTTGTCATTAGAATTGTTCAAAATATCTATTTAAGTAACGTAAACACCTTTTTTGACTATTTTAGGCATCTGAAGCAATTTTTTCTATATAGGATTTTGATGTCGTATACTTGAAAAAATGCGTAAAATTCCATTTCTCCCTTTGAAAATCCCATTCCTCGTATTTATAGGTTTTCAAGTATGACGAATTTAATTATCAACTTTGTTTTTGTTTAAAAAAATATTTTCGTGTTGAGATTCCATTCTTGGAGGAATCTAAAGCCAGAGTACTTTCGGTCGATGTGAAAAATCCATGTTTTACTTTAAAATCCCAATTTTCCGTATTTAAAAGATTAATATTATCTGTTGTGGTCCCCAAGACATCCTTCTGACAGAATATAAATGTTTTGGGGTTTTTTTGGCTTTTTCAGATTCTTAGGATTCTGAATACCAAACTCTGTACACGAGTCGACAAACCAAAAAAAACGGCCATCAAAGAAAAATTTAGAAAGTCGATTTCGTTGTGGGACCACATATTTTTCTTCTTCAAATTTTTTTTGCAAAAAACTGTTTTTTTGATGAAAAAGTAGCTCGACTTCTGGAGTTTTTATCTGGACATCTGTATGAAAAAATATTATTTTTTTTTATCTCTATGTGTTCCTTACATGCTAAAGTACATATTCCGGTAGACTCAAGTCTTCAAGTAAATCTTAACATATTTTTTATTCTCGTTGAAGTATAGAAGAAAATTACCAAAAAATGCTATTTACATTGAGTTTAAACGCCTGTTAATGCTTTATTTTAACTCCCCGACCTTGATTTAGTAATATTCAATCAAATTAAAGTCAAAGGAAAGCAGTGAAAATTTTTTTTTTAATTAAAGAGATTTTTACAGTACCCCTAACATCATTTTGATAGTATATCAACAACATGATATTTATGAAATTTAAATATCGGCTTCCGAGGATTCTGAAGGCCGGATTCAGAATCCGAAATACGATTTTTTCGTTAAGCAATTTTTAAAAAATAAATCTAGTGTAAAAAAATATGGTGATCACGATGAAATATATGGAGATGATTCAAAATATGATCTGGCTTCAGAATCTTGGATTCAGAATCCAAAAATGTGATTTGTGCTTTGATAAATTTTTAAAATATGGATCTGTGGTAAGCGAATAGGGGGAATCTAATGAAATATGTTTCAGTGATTCAAAAATTTTTCTTGCTTCAGAATCTCGGATTCTGAATCCGACAATACAAAAATTTGAACTAAACGACTTTTTTTGGTTATGTTTTCCGGGTCAAATTTCACGGAGAATTCAAAAATGACCGTCATTTTTGTTTTTTCGGATTTTAAAGGCCGGATTCAATGGATTCTGAAGTCAACAATTTATTTCCACAATAGGTTTACGTTTTCTGGGACAAATTATATCGAGATCTTATTTTTTAGATGACAGAAATGGATGGTTGCTTGTACAAAAAGGGCAAGCAGAAATCGGTTTCAAAAGATGTATTTTATAACAATGATAATGGTTGCAGATATTTCAACCTTGTCATCGAAATACTGTCAATGGTTTTTAAAAAATGGTTTGATCTCGGACTTTACAGAGTTTGGTATTCATAATCCTAAGAATCTGGAAAAGCCAAAAAAAAACCCCAAAACATTTATATTCTGTCAGAAGGATGTCTTGGGGACCACAACAGATAATATTAATCTTTTAAATACGGAAAATTGGGATTTTAAAGTAAAACATGGATTTTTCACATCGACCGAAAGTACTCTGGCTTCAGATTCCTCCAAGAATGGAATCTCAACACGAAAATATTTTTTTAAACAAAAACAAAGTTGATCATTAAATTCGTCATACTTGAAAACCTATAAATACGAGGAATGGGATTTTCAAAGGGAGAAATGGAATTTTACGCATTTTTTCAAGTATACGACATCAAAATCCTATATAGAAAAAATTGCTTCAGATGCCTAAAATAGTCAAAAAAGGTGTTTACGTTACTTAAATAGATATTTTGAACAATTCTAATGACAAAAAAATATAAAATTTTTTTTCGATTTTTTTTACCAAAACTCACGACCCCCGGGTCATGAGTTTTTTACAAACTTCAGAATCCTCGTGAATCCCAAGAAGAGGAAACGGGCACGAATCCTATGGGGTGTATCCATCCCTATACTAGACCTATCGATTCCACACATGACCTAAGAAATACCGGCGGGACATACTAATCGGTTGCCTTGTGAGCTTTTTGATTAAATAATGTTATTACTTTAAAGGTATACTTACATGAAGAGCTCCATTATCAGTTCCATGAAAGCTTTCAGGGAGTTTGAAATTTGACCAATACAATAAAAAATTTCGTGACGTTAGAGTGTTCCTAATTAAATAGTTTAATAAAGTCTTTAATTTTTTTCGAGCTTACTTTAATATATAACTTCCTGCAGCAATTTCATGATTGTAATAACGTTCGTAAAACGTTATTTCAATTTTTTCATCTACATCTATATATTCTTGAATTGTATGACATGGGTTTATTACACCCATATCAGCATCGATATATAGTGCATAATCTATAGTATTCTTATTTTCTTCTAAAAACCATGCCAATGCACAATGTCGTTTAAAGTAAATCTAAAAAGTATTTTTTTGTCAGAAAAATTTTTTATTAAAAATAAGCTTACATCTTTCTGTTTACAATTTTGTTGTATATCGACATTTTCTTCAACGTAAATAAGATGCATCTGATATCCAAAATGTTTAGCATAACATTTTGTTGTATTTATAGCAATCCCATAATCTGCATAATCTTCTTCTTTTATAATTATTATAACAATAGCAATTTTTGAATTTATTATTTTCAATTTTTCCTGATTAAAATTTGAACATAAATATACACCTGTTTTATCAGATGAAAAATATCCTTTATTTACAGCGTAAAATATTGATAGAAAAATAAAACAGCAAAAAAAAGTCCGTAAAAGGTTTTTTTTCATTATATAAGAAGCATAAGAAACTGTTGATTTCTCTGCGTAGTGAAGCTTCTTTCATGACACTATTCTTTTCTGACAATTACTAATTTTATTCGTTTTTTATAGCTTTTTTGTCAAGTGACACGCCTCCTATCCGCAGACTACTCCAAGTTAAGCAGAAATTAAAATCCCACATTTTGCTTATATAGTATCGTTTAAAACAAATAAAAAATAGTAGCGTTCAAAAAAAAATATGGACACCTTGATTTTTTACAATAACTTTTTTACAAAGCTCCGATAATTTTGCACTTTTTACTAATTTAACCACATCCTCTGAGAAGTTTTAAGAGATTGCAAAGCACCGAATATCAAAAAATTCGAAAAGACGTTGAAAAAAGAGTGAAAATCCGACGCTCAAAGAAACTGGGACAATCCTTTTAAAAAATGTCGAGATTTTGACTAAAAAAAGATTTTTCCAGTTCATTATTTGACCAGCCATTGATGTAAAATTTTGACAAAAAATACTCTTCAGACCCTTTTTTTTGTTAAAGGAAAAAAGTAAATGTCTATCAAAATCTTGATTTCCTTTTTACCAAAAATTGAAGAAGCAAAAATGCAAATATTAGCTGTTGCTATTGCCTGCAAATAAATTAATGTTTTTTGTTATTATTGATATTTTTTTTATCTGCCACAAACAAAAAATATATTTATTATGTTTATCACATCTATCGAAAAAAATTAGATATAAAAATGTCTTAAAAAATTTTATTGTTCATTTGAAAACAAAATATATAAAATTTTTATATTAAAAAAATTGATTTTTCTTTTGTGGAAAATTTGAAACAAAGAAACAAAAGGTTCAATTTTTACTATTGTGTGCAAATTACTTAATGTTTTTTGTTCTTATTGAAATCTGTTTTATTAAAATTAGAATAATAAAAAACCAAATACATATTATTAACGCAATCATATTTTAAATTTTTGATAAAAAAAGTATTAGAACAAAAAAATTTATTTTTTTCCCTGATTTGTTCCATGATGAAATCGAAACTTTGATGTCAATCATATGAAAAACATTTTTAAAAATAAAGATAAAATTATATATGAAACACATCGAACCGAGTGTCTTTTTTTTCGTTCCTGTGCTTGGCAAAATGTCTGTTAGTGACAAGGAAAAACCGCCAAATTTAAAAATCTTTTGCTAAAAATTTTTATGTTTTTC
This sequence comes from Panagrolaimus sp. PS1159, assembly GCA_963922195.1. Lineage (NCBI taxonomy): Eukaryota > Metazoa > Nematoda > Chromadorea > Rhabditida > Panagrolaimidae > Panagrolaimus > Panagrolaimus sp. PS1159. The sequence goes on from CAWUHW010000008.1 coordinate 2,576,224, forward strand.
TCGGATAAAAAAAATTTTTCACAAAACTTTACGAAAAAAACGAACTTATAGGGTTTTTAAAAATTCGATAACCACCCTATGAGTTCGCTTTTTACGTAAAGTTTTGTAAAAAATTTTTCTCCAACTAGGCATGGCACCGGGTCGGGTAAACCCGGAAATCCCCGGCCCCGGCCTTGATTTTCACGATTTCTGAAAAAAACTGCACAGGGGGGACCAAGGCAAAATTACAAAAAATTAAATTTTTACCCGGGCCGGGCCGGGCATTAAAAAAGTCGCCCCGATGCCATGCCTATCTCCAACGCAACTTTTAAATTCCCGCTTTTTCCATGTCACTAACAGACATTTTGCCAAGCAAAGGAACGAAAAAAAAAACAATCTTTTTGTAAAAAGTTTGATGTGGAAAGTTAAGCCATTAAAGTTGCTCATTTAATTGGCAGAAGCACATTTCGACAAAAACAGAAATCTTGGTACTTTATTTTCTCCGTTGTATGCACGCGCTGTCGTTCATAAGTATGCATTTTTTTGTATACCGTACCTTAAATATATTTATCACATTTAGCAAACAAAAAATATATTTATCATGTTTATCACATTTAGCGAAAAAAATTAGATATAAAAATGTCTTAAAAAATTTTATTGTTCATTTGAAAACAAAATATATAAAATTTTTATATTAAAAAAATTGATTTTTCTTTTGTGGAAAATTTGAAACAAAGAAACAAAAGGTTCAATTTTTACTATTGTTTGCAAATAACTCAATGTTTTTTGTTATTATTGAAATCTGTTTTATTAAAATTAGAATATACAGATATATAATTTTCAGATGGATTAAATATATCCAATTACGTTTACAATTTTTGGTAAAAGAAATATTATACAAACTATGAAATATATTTATTTTTTCATTTGAAAAAATGGTTAAATGCATTCAAGAAATGAATTTTTTTAAATGAATGATTGAACCAATCTTTTTAGTATAAAAGTTTAATATATAAATTGGGAGTGGAAGGTGTGCATGAAAGCTTTAGTAGAAAAATCATAGAATGTTTTTAGTTTTTATAAATTTTATACAAGGTTAAAATAAATTAAAAGATATAAAGTAAAAAAGATCGTAGACGTTTTAATAAATTAAAAGATATAAAGTAAAAAGAAAGTTTTTATGAAAAGAATGGCACAAAAGTTTTGCAAACATGCGAAATGTCCATTTTGTAAAACAACAATGTTGTAAAAGCGAGCATAAAATAAAGTTAAAGACCATAGCATGAGACAACATTTTCCTCTTTGATATTTTTTAGCAAGAAAGGCGTTTTTTTATTTACCTGTAGACATCTTTATCGATTTAGTTTTTGAAATTTAATAATTAATAGTTTAAAAATGTTTTTATGTTATCTATCTAGCTAGTTTTTTTGGTTATGTTGAACTTTATTTTTAAAATTTTAAAAAGAGGTTTTTTAAAACTGACTTTAAAACTATCCGTAAATGATCAAGAGTTTATATAAAGACAAAAATTTTTTTACAAATATTAATTCCTATTTATTTAGCATACAAACTTTGTATATGAAAAAGGAAAATGGTCAAACTGTTTTTTTTTGCAGTTCAAAAAAGTAGTTATTAACAAAAGTCTTTCATATATTTCATTTTCAATTCCGTAATATAATTTACCCAATATCTTAACCATAATTTCGGTCTCACTGGAACGCCATCTTTATCAAATCTGTTAAGTTTGTTTTTTTGAAATGCTTGCATACTTTCTTTTGTGACTTCAGTCCAATCGTTTACGACCATAACAGGCATATCATCATATAAAGGCTGTAATTCACTTTTCTGAACAATTGGAACTGCTCCCATAGCTAATGCTTCCCAAGTTCGATGGCAATCAATTCCATTTCCTATAATTTGAAAGAATTGAACTTTGCAAATGAGGGAAAAAGGATTTTGACAAAGGAAATTTTTGCACCTAAAATTTTTAAAAATGATTAACCTGGGGGGCTCAAAACAAATTGTGAATTTCCAATTTTTATCAAATATTCTTCCCAACTTTTTCTTTTTTCATCAATAATAGCATTAAAGTTTTCTTTTTTCAATGCTTTCTTGAAATATTTAATGGTACCTGTTCTATTTTTGTTAGTTTTTAGAGAGAAATTCAAGTATAAAAATGTTGTTCGATTAAAATATGGAATAATATTATTTCTTACTGCATCAAATAGCGTTTCAAATGAGTCGTCTCTAGGTGGGACAATTCCAATGGGAATTGGTTCCAACTTCGGGTGTCTAAAACTTATTATTTACAATATTTTAACACAAATATTATACTCACTTTGCAATAACATTTTGTGCAAACCAATGAATAATTGTGTCATGATTTAAATACATTTGATGCCACGGATATCCAGCAGGATAATCACTTTCGTGTGAAATTAAAATATATTTACTTTTTATTTTTAGATGATAAATTTCCCAAAAATAATTAATAAAATGTTGCGTTACAAATATTATATCACCACATTTAACTTCATCAACTTTAATATTATCGACTTCTGTTGTATACTGCCAATCTGACAAACTCCGGAAAACTGCTGCATGATCTTTTGTTTGATATAGCTGCGACACATATGGAAATCCAGGAATTTCAGGAGTATTTAAATTGCTTTGATTAATTAGTGTTGAAAAATTTAATTTTTTTTGGTCAATTATTGTGGATTCATTGAAACAGGATTCAAAATATGTTTCTGACACATAGCTTTCATTAAATACACTATCATTATCATTTTCATAAAGAGGGATTTCGTTGGAACAAGAAAATTTGGTTTTCGGAAAGTATTCTGCAAAAATTGTTTCATTTTTCGGAATAACAGTTTTGGTAGTAAAAAAGAGTCTAAAAATATGTTGTAATTAATTTGAATTTTTTTGATTTAAAACAAAAATTTACTTTTTTAAAAACAAATGTAATAGTACATTCCCACAAAAGATTAAAAAATACATCAACATTAATTTGTTCTTGCGCAGAAAAAGTGCACGCATGCCCCTTGCACAGCAAATTTTCATTTAATGGAAAATTCTGTTAAACATTTTTTATCATTATTTTCATTTTAATTTCATAACAGATTTATTAACAAAGAATTCGAAAATATTTTACTATTGTTTGAATGTTATTAAATGAAAACTAGCATCTCACGTTTTCTTCGCATGTACCTACAAGTCATGTCTGCAAAGATTTATTCTGATATACAGAAAATGCCCGCCCCTTAAAATCTTTAGAAATTTATTTTTTGTCGATCGAGTTTTCACAATTTCGCTTTTTTCGATTATAATAGGGATTCGAATATAATTTTTTGCAATGTTTTACTTTTTACTCTCTTTTATGTCTTTATATATAAATGTCACAATCACACCTATATATATTTTTTTAAATTAGCAGATAATACCATAATTGATTTTCGAAAAAACATTTTTTATTTAATTTTCTGCTGAGCAACACAAGTGGTTGCCTTACGAAATTCTATTTAGAACTGTGAATTTGGATTTAAACGTTCATATTTTTTTTCGATGGGCAATCTTTATTGTTGTGGTTCCAAAATTATAAAGGTCAGATGTTTGGGTCTCGTTTTACTAAACGTCTTTCTATCGTCTCTTTGTTTCTTTGCTTTTCAAAAAATGAGTGGTGAGTTACGAAAATTAAAGATTTTTTTAACGCTGTTACCTGTTATAGAAGATGAGGTTGAATATGAAAAATTTATCAGCAATACTTTTTTCGAATCCGGAGGCATTGGAAATCAAGTATGTTTTTATGTATTACGGAAGCGATCCTTTTTATTAAGATGACGCATGCTGAAGTGTCCTATAAACATTTTTTCTGTTGGAATGTCATACCCCAAAAAAGTGATATACATGCTTTGCATTCTTTTTAATTTGCATACTCCTTCTAGTGGTCAGAAACATTTGTCTTTGACTTTCTTGTAAAAAATTTCATCCTTAAACGAAAAGGTTAAGCTTTTCGTTTAAATGAAAGTAACACAAGACGACTTATTTTTTTCAGTGTTATCAGTAATTTCACTGACGAACATTTTTTAAAAAATTTACATCCGGTTTTGATTTCGTCATATCTTGCGCCTTTTTTGCAGAAAGATAGTAAAATTCATCGTTTCAGATTTGGCGGCTTGCGTCACTTTATGGAATCGGGAAAGTTCTTAGAAGACATGTCTACATTGATAGTTATGTATTTAAACATGACTTTGGAAAGTAGGTGATACTTTTTACTATCTAATCAATATGACTTTGCGTTTTCTGCCTTATATAAAATATGTAAAGAAAAGGGACGCTTGAGTCTTTCTCACATACATATATTTTCTAGCATCAATTGGAAAAAAATGAATCTTTCTGAAATTGAATTTATTTTTCCTTTTATGTATGATAATCTGAATATTCTGTCTCCTCCGCTACACTTAACGAAAAAAGTAATTTTTGCGGATGATTGTTGCAAAATTGATGAACCAAAAAAGTGAATCCAACATCTTGTAAAAAACAACGATTTTATTTTTCTAGATTATTAAATATCTCTGAACCGTATTTGAAAATCAGTGGTGATTATTTGCAATCGTATAAATTTTTCCATCAATATAGAGATGACATAAGAAGGTTACTTGAATGTGGACCACATATTATGAACAATGTTAAAAAAATCGCTGATAAAATGTTGGGCAATGATTCAAATTTTAAGCTTTGTGTGCATATAAGACGGGGAGATTTTGTTGATGATATTATGCTCGAAACAAAAGAAGAATTTGTTAATCCTGCTATAAAATATGTACACAATAATTTGATCCAGAAAGGTCATAAAAACATTTCATTAATTCTTATTGCAAATGATATAAAGTTTATTAAATATTTAAAACAAAATTATGCTGTAATTTGTCCCAAAAAATAAGTTTTATTATATTATTCTTTATTTTAAGGAGTTCAAAAATGTATATATATCTCAAAATAATAGCCGCGGAGAAGACTTATGTTTTGGAATAAATTTTTGTGATTCAATAATTTTAACGGCATCTGGATCAACATTTGGTTGGTGGATGGCATATTTAATGAAAAGTAAAGGACCGGTTTTTTATAATTCTCAAGTATCAGATTTCGGTAATCATTCAAAAGATATTCATCGATATGATATATTTTTGCCAGAATGGATTCATCTCTGAACTAAAACGAAGGCTTTTCTAACTTACATTTTAAAATTATGATTATTTCGTATTGTAATGTCAACAATAATGTTTGCCGTATTACTTTTTTCTAAATAAATGTCAATATGCCTTTGTAAAAAAAGAAGGTGTCAAAAATATATATTTTTTCGATTAATAACAAATGGTTACAATGTTTGTGAGATAAGAATTAGGAATGAAAAGAAATTTAAGTATAATTCTTTAATAATTTCGGATTTTTGATTTTTTAATGAATTTTTGGTCCATTATAGATTGGAGGCTTGCCATTGAGTTTAAAATCCTCAAAAAGCGATAATATGAAACTCAACAACTTTCTTTTCAAGATTTTTGTGCAAAACAAAAAAGTAATTTTTTACATTTTGGTCAAGATTGACTGTTATACAAGGAGATCCAAGATATTAGCAAAATTTGCTCTTGTCTGTCAATTTACAAATCGTTTAAAATTCATTTAAAACTTTTATTTAAAGTATAACGGGTTGAGTTAAACATTGGATATGATTATGTTTTTAATTTCTTTATAAGACATATTTGTAATAACCGAAAAAAAACAAAAATGATTTTTTCTAACAATCAATAAAGAAACGATTATAATATGCTTATAAATTTAAGAAACATTTGAAAGCTTAGAAAAAAGTATGACAAAATTATTAATATGAAATAATAAAAAATGTGCAATACAAAAAGCAAAAATTTTTTTGAAAAATTTAAAAGCACAAATTTGTTACAGCAACAGAAAATTATAATTTAGCACTTCTTTCTGTATATAAACCCGAATATTGCCATTGAAAATTGGATGACAGGTACCCTGCAGCTTCAAATAGGATTAAATTAATTGCAGATTGATCAAAACGATGACATCCAGAAAATTTAGTAGGATAATCATAAATTTCGCTGTAGTTGCAATTTTTCACAGCTCCAAGAGGTGCCATGCAATTCTTTTGCAAAGCGCATTCGACATATTTTTTCATTATTTTCCATCCATTTTTAGTATTTATCCACAAAATTAGACCGCTTTGAAATTCAATCAGTTCAATTGTCTGCAAAACATATTTTTTTGATTGCATTTGTAAAAAAATACTAACTTTTTCTGGTTGAATATTTGGAAAGCATTTAAACATCATAGGATGTGTACTTGCGAACACATTATGATACGTGCTTGAAAGTAGCGTTACATCTGTTGGATTCCGACTTATTGCATTTTTTATCAAGCTCTAAAAAACTATAAAAATTAATTGTAACACAAATTTAAATGGAAACCTCAAAATTTGCATCTTTTAGAAATCTAACAGAAGCATCAATATTTAGTACAACTTTGTATTTCTGCAAAGCTAAAGCTTGATATATTGCTTTAAATCGATATTGACTTAAATCTTCTACATATTCCGGATATTTTTTCAAATTTAAATTAATTATTTTTGCTACTGGACATAATTTTGCGTACACAGATCTGACTTCACTTGGGATATCATCAGCTAAGTATATCAAGAATGACGAATTTTTCAGCTGTGGATGTTGCTGAAACGTATCACAACTTCGGCTAAAATATTCAATCACAAGAATATTAAAAAATTTTTTTAGGTAACTTTTTTATGTACTCAATAAAAAACCGCAAAAAAATGACCACCAACAAGGGTTGTGGAAAATTCGCTTTTTGGGGGCACAACGTAGAACCATATTATTAACATACATTGCTTCTGAGATGTGGTTTAAAGAAGCTGAAGTAACGACAGCGAGATCGTTTAATTCGAGCGTAGTTCTTTCACTTTTTGATAACATTGGAGAAGACATCAAATCGTCTAATAAAATTTCTTCATATTTAGTAAGTTTTCCACATGGATGATATTCTTTTCCGGTAACAAGGAAATAAAAGACTACAAAAAAAATAGAGGTGATAACGAAAACATTTTTTTGAATTTTCATCACAAAATTTTTCTTGGAATTGTTGAAAATCAATTTTAGGAAAAATGCCTGAAAAAGAAATCGCACTTGCAGTTTTATTTGATGCTTTTTGCTGTTTTTAAATACGTTTAATGAGGAGGGGTTTAAAATGTGGTAATTAAATTTAAATTTCATATTTTAGCTACTTCTAGAATAACTCTTAATAAAAACACAAAAGTGATGATACAAATGAAAAGAATGCCGACCGCTTGCGGCATCCTAGAGGACAAAACTACGCTTAAGGGTTTTTTTAAAACTTACAAGGGACCGTTTTCAGATGAAACCCGGGGATTTTTGTGGGCATATGTGCATTCGATAGTACCTGCCGAGGTATGAAAAACCCCTAAGGCTTTTGTGCTGGTTTTACGTTTTATAGAAGTTACAGGATTCTAAAGTCAAAAATCCACGACCCGGAAGTCGTGAGTTAAGGAAAAAAACGCAGGTGTCAGCTGAAAAGGTTCCCTTGTTAGACATTGGTTCGGACCAGAAAATTTGATGTCCCTGAAAAAAAATTTCTTTGTATTTTTTTGATAGAATTTAATGACGAGGGGTTTAAAATGTGGTAATTAAATTTAAATTTCATATTTTAATTTATTTACGAAAGTTATAGCATATTTACACATTCTTTCCAATTTAATGATAAAGTACAGCTTTGATAAAATTCCATGTTTTCGTTACCTATTGTCGCAGAGATCCAGATTTTTGGTAAAGGGTTATTGTAAAGACATTCGTCTCCGTTTTTTATACATGGAATAATTTTGCTGTTATTTATCCTTGGAATTTTTGCAATTTCAGCCGCAATTCCTGTAAATAAAACATCTTCTGGCATTTTTTGTTTATTTAAAGATGCAAAAAAGCCGAAATTTTGCAACCCGTTTAAAAGTTTTTCTAAAATGAAAATAATATTGTTATACGCAATGTATTTTGTTGTTAAATTGACCTGCAGTTCCTTTCCCAGTAATTAAATAATTACCGCCCCGACAATACGTCGGGTATATATGGTTTTCATAAACGTAATAAGGTATGTCCCATTTGTTAGCAAAACTTTTACGTCTCAGGACTGTCATATTTGACAAACAATATCCATGAATTTCTTCTCTGTCTAAAATTAACTGGCATAAAATGTGCATGTAATTTAATGATGAATAACAAACCTGAATTAAGCTCACAAATCTTTTCAAAACTTGGAATGTCTATTACATTATCACTATCAACTTTAATCAAACATTTTGCTTGAGGGCAATTGTTCTGATGAAACAAAAACATTGATAAAGTTTTTAACGGAAGATTATAATATTCTTCCAAAATATTTGTCATTATCATATCTTTAAACAGTTTGTATTCTTCATACACTTCAGTATTTGAAGACTAAAAATGTATTAATTTGCACACAAAGTCAATGTGTTATTTTTAAAATATTGGAAAACATTTGTGTATTACATAAACTTTTCCGATGTATATTCGTGAGAAAATGCTATTAAAAATGGCATAAAAAATACAGATATATCCTTATTTATCCGTTAATACATATAACACGTGAAAAACAAAAACTATTTTGAACTTGTCAAAAAAACGTCGATCAATGCTGAAATTGGAAATTGAAATAAATTTTTAAATAATGTTTAAATTGGAAATACTTTTTCCACTTTTTTGTCTTTTTTTTAACTAATGCTAAAATTGCAAACATTTTTTTCCAAATTTTGATCATTCATTTTTGGAAATGAGCATTTCCAATTTTTGATGATGCTTTTTTGGAAATGTGCATTTCCAATTTTTGATGATGCTTTTTTGGAAATGTTGCCGCGGCCAAAAATTGAACCCGCTCGTTACTGGTCCAAAAAGCAGCGCGTTCAACCACTACACCATCCAGGGAACAAAGTAAAGCGCATAAAAGTGCGTCATATAGTTTTCTGACTTGTTTGCAAAAAAAGCATGCGGCAAGCTGTGAATGTACAAACAAGTCGGAAAACTATATGGCGCACTTTTATGCGCTTTACTTTGTTCCCTGGATGGTGTAGTGGTTGAACGCGCTGCTTTTTTTCAATTTTTGGCCGCGGCAACATTTCCAAAAAAGCATCATCAAAAATTGGAAATGCACATTTCCAAAAAAGCATCATCAAAATTTGGAAATAGAATTTATATTCCATATGAATGCTTAAATTGGAAATGAAATTTCCACAATTTCATCAAATAATTTATGAATGCTTAAATTGGAAATGAAATTTCCACAATTTCATCAAATAATTTATGAATGCTTAAAATGGAAATGAAATTTCCACAATTTCATCAAATAATTTATGAATGCTTAAAATGGAAATGGAAATTCCCAATTTCAGCATTGATCGACGTTTTTTTGACAAGTTCAACATAGTTTTTGTTTTTCACGTGTTATATTCTACCGTATTATAGAAAATATTCAAGTCCAAAGAAAATCTATCACATCAAAAAAGTATGTAATTTTAAAATAAGGCAAAGGAAACTTTTTTGAGGTAGAATAGAGCCAAAAAGTGAATTCACATTTCAATATATTTTAATAAGTTTAGTCCATTTTTCAAAAGTTTGTGCTTTTAGCGCTCAACAATAAAGCCATTTAGCAAATATTCGGTTAACATTAACATTTGGAAGACGTTTCACAGATACATACCTCGTAACCGACAATAAATTTCAATTCAGTTGTGATAGATTTTTTTATGGCCCAGGTTCTTCTAACAAGCATTCTTTCTCCTAAATCATTAACGTGCGAAAACACCATAATAAGCATTTTTGTCTCACTACTGCATTTAATAACTGTTTCACTTTTATGGAGAATTCTTGATATATTTGTGTGATCCAAAATAGGTATTAAGTCTGCTAAAATGACTAACTTTGAAATGCTGAAAAAAAGAATGTGACCTACGATAAGAAAATGGAAAGTCTATAATGCCTGAAATAAATGATACACCAGTATAACAAAAATAAAAAACAACCACGATCAATGGAATAACAAACTTAATGATATTTCCTTTTTTCATATTTTCTGTAATTTACTTGAAATAAAAACAATTTGCAATAAAAAATTTAACTTTATGTTTAGAAAATCAATAGACTTTCTCTTTTTAAAAAAGCAGGATATAAATTAAGGGATGTCAAAAATACTTTTATTCTGCTTGTACTATTAAATTGTGAGAAAAACTTGTTTTTGTTATGGTTAGGTAGCGGCGTTGTAAAATTTTTTCTCTTTTTTTTGCGAACAGGGATTGAAAATGAGGCCGGCCGGCCTCGGCCGGCCCGGCCCCGGGCCGGGCGGGCCTTAGTAATTCTGGCCCGCGGGCCGGCCGGGCCGCGTTAAGAAGCCCGCGGGCCGGCCCGGCATATTTTTCAAATTTTGTTTTTTGGTAGTTTTTATGTTTGTGGTGTGCGCAGTACGCACTTTTTCTTTTCTCATCACTATGAATCATTGTTATATTAATTCATATTGATGAGAAAAGATGCAAAAAACTATTTTTTGCAAGCTGCAGGTTTCGAAAAATATTCTAAAAAACTTTTAAAAAAACTTGAAATATTTTAGGGCCGGCCCGGGCCGGCCGCGGGCCGGCCGGGCCGAGAAAATTCCGACGACGGGCCGGGCCGGCCGTCAATTTTTAGGCCCCGGGCCGGGCCGGCCGACTTTTTCGGCCCGATTTTCAATCCCTGTTTGCGAATGCGGCCGCGGAACAAAAAATATGGCCATTTCCTGTGACACGGTTAGTCGAGTGGGAGAAGGCGCATGCGTTGCGTGCAACATAAGGAAAGATCGAATCCCATTGTTGTTTAACAAAAAATAAATTTACAAAAAAAATTAAAAATTAATTATTGAAAAAGGCTCTAATAACAAATGCATTTTATTAATCGTAATATTTGTGGTAAAAAAAATTATTATGCGATTTTTGCAAGCATTTTTTGTTTTTTTTGGTAATGTTATAAAAAATACTAATATGCCTGTCAAATGGTATTTCAATTAGAATTGGTCAAATTTAAAATCCAAAAAGAAATAATAGTGTATTTATTATTGAAAGATCCAAAGAAAAAATATATCCAGAACCCAAAAACAGTTATGACATATTCGATGTTCCATAGTTAAAATGCTTGAAAAATTGCTAATACTTCCATCCATAAGTTGTTGATAGGTAACTTTTAAAGACGCTCGACTCTAAAAAAAAGATACTTTTTATTATAAATAAAAGTTAAAAATGCTTACCATTTTCATAAGTTCATTAACTTGCTTCTTAGAAAATTGATCACCTTTAGATTGAAGCTTTTAAATATAATTTTCAACAGATTTACCATTAAATATAGTATCAATAGTTTCAGTATTTGATTGTAAAGAAAATTACATTCAGATTTTTGCAGGTTTTTTAATTAATTTTCAACACCAGCGATATTCTTTGAAAAAGAAACATACTCCACCCATTGTAATTCCATCAATAAAAGCAATATATGAAAGTTTATAAATTCCAATTAAATAATTCATTATATATTCTTCGCGAAAAAATTCTTTTTATATACTTCTACCTGATTTTGCAGATTAAATTACAGCTAAAAACTTTGGATTAGAATCAATTTGCAGTAACAGTAATACTTACAAAGAACATCTCCACCAGCACAGAAAGCTTTATCTCCAGCACCTTTAATAATAACTAAATCATCATTCATTCCTAAAATAGTACTTGAAGTAACTCTTTTAACAACGCTTTAAAAGCTTACTTTCATTTTCGGATAAATTTGACGAACCATTGATAAATTTAAAGCGTTTAAAGCTTTTGGATGATCTAATCTAATAATTCTTGCTGCATTTTCACAATCAAATAGCATTTCTGATTCTGCATTCGAAGACATTGTCCATTTTATTACCTGAAAAAGAGCATGTTTAATATTTATAACAGCTAATAGTCAATATCTTAAACATTACCTGAGATAAAAGTGTTGGAAATCGAATATTTAAACGTAACATAATAGTTTATAGCAATGATATGAATGTTTGATAAAAATTAATTAGTATTTTTAATAACATTACCAAAAAAAACAAAAAATGCTTGCAAAAATCGCATAATAATTTTTTTTACCACAAATATTACGATTAATAAAATGCATTTGTTATTAGAGCCTTTTTCAATAATTAATTTTTAATTTTTTTTGTAAATTTATTTTTTGTTAAACAACAATGGGATTCGATCTTTCCTTATGTTGCACACAACGCATGCGCCTTCTCCCACTCGACTAACCGTGTCACAGGAAATGGCCATATTTTTTGTTCCGCGGCCATTTTTTGAAGGTCTCATTTTAAAAGCTTCAGAATTTCGACAATAATTTTTTTAAAAAAAATCTGAATGTGCCATTAGATTATTCATTTCCTGAATTTTCGAATGCATGTAAAATTTTTAATAAAACTGAAAAAAATTTTTACGACGCCGGTACCTAGTTATGGTGTAAAAAAGAATTTAAATATGCTATTTTTAAAAATTTTTTTGAGCGATTACCAATGTTTTTTCTTATCTTAGAATATGAGATTTATTCTGGACCCAAAAAGACAAGTAGTATGAATCATAGCGCTGCGGCGATATTTGGTATATTTATTATTATTAAAGTTGAAGCATTTTTGAACGTTAAATTTTTTCAAAAGAGCCTGTTTTTTTCTTTAAAATTGGATTTTTAAAAATAAGCATAAATTCAAAGAGATAAACACAGGGAACTCCAAATGGTTAAAAAGGTAAAAGTTTTGTGTTTTCGCCTTTTGTCCCAGCAGTTTCTTTTTTCAAAAAAAAAGTAAGATTTTTTAAACTTTTTTCTTTCGTTTTTTGTATTGAAAAAAAAGTACTTTGGCTGTCTGCCGTCGCATCATAACTCTTTCTCTTTCTTTTTCTGTGTTCAATGCACCTTGTTTTACTTGAAAAACAAGTGGTTGTAAAACTAAAAAGGCCTTTTAAAAGGTTAAAAAGAGTGTCGAAGCCTACGAAAAAAACGGAGTACGACATAACGATCGGTAATAAATAAACGGGAATGAAAAGTGTGTAAAAATTCATCCGTCAAACCGCTGTGAATGAATGACAATGGTAAAAGAACGGTTATTCCCCATCATTTATGACCGACTGTCATCTCGTAGTGTGTTTTTCAAACTTCGACAATATCTTTGAGTTAACCCGCAAAAAATGATGGTTATATTTTCGTAATTTTTGGCGCCAGCGCGCGAAGCGCGCTGGCGCAATTTGGGTTTTCTTCACTGTTTTGCACGACATAAAAAACTTGATTTGGCAGAAATATCGGTTTAAAGAGTAAATATAACAGTTTTTTTTATTTAATACGTTACGTGTCACTCATAGATGAGATTAAAATAAAAAAAAAGTAAAAAAAAATATTTAAAACCACAGTTATTACAAGAAGTTTGTCCTGAAATCTTGTCACCTTGTTTATTTAGAAACGTGCGCAGCAGTGTGCGACGCGTGTGTTCCCCGCTTTTTTTTTCGTCCAAAAAAAAGACAAAGAGAGGTATACTGTAGAAATTAAAACTTTATTTTAAAATTTTGATTTTTATCGTACTAGACGTAAAAAAATACGGAGATTCTGAAAATCCAACTTTTTAATACTATTTATTTACAAAAAAATGAAAAATATAGCAGAAAACCGTATTTTTTTACGTTTTTTAAAAAATTTTGTATTATACAACTTCTTACTCTTTTTTGTAACCACCACAGTTGGATAGAGTTTTTCATTGCCCACAATACGCTATTTTTAGAAATCGCGCGAAAACGCGCGAAAAAATAATATTCAACTTTTTCTGTTTTTAACTGCATTTTTTTCTCACAAAAGATATGGCTGCAAATTAGAGGTCCAAAACCATACGTTGCGTTGGCTCTATGGCGAACGGCGGCAGGCTTAGAACCCTGAGCTGCTGGGTTCGAGCCCCGTTGATTTTTTTTTGATTTTTTTAGTTTAAATTTTTCCAAAAAAGTGTTTAATGTAACCATTTTTATTTTTGTAAAGCATTAATTATTTTTTAATAAATGAAAAAGTGAAAACTCAACTATCTCATCATCACAGCAAAAACAGCTTTATTTTCAAGTTTAATACACTTTAGGTTTTTCCTCAATATTTCACAATGAAATAAATATATAATTAAAGTGAATTAATAAATTTTAACCGAAGATTTATAGTTAATAAAGTACACACAAAAGCTCAAAAAAAGTAAAAGAAAAAATTTTATGCAAAAAAAATTGTAGTTTGTACATTCGACACGAAAATATTCAAGACAGAAATGTGTTCCCCGACCGCGGCCGACCGAAAAAAAATGGTTTTTCGAGTTTTTTCTTTATCAATTATCTTTTTTATCAGTATTGTTAGAATTAATTTTTTTTATCAATTATTATTCGTAGAAACATTCTGCGTTTTTTAGTACCAAAATTATATTTTTTGCGTAACTTTGAAAAACCCAAGCACATCTCTATGTTTATTTGTTTATTCTTTTATTCCGTTACCGTATGCACTATACGTTCAACATGGACCCGGCACGAAAATATTATGGCTGCTTTCAACGATGTTGTAGATATTGTGAAAACACAGTTTTGTTAAAATTTCATAGGTTATTAATTTTTTTATGGGTTTTTATTTTTGCTTGACCTTATAAAACCTCTTAGGCAGCTTTAGAGACACTCCTGACAGGATAAGGATGTCTGGTTGCAAAGTTCTAACGTTTGCAAGATGTTGATCTATTTTGCCGAATATCTAAAAAAAGCATCAACTTTTTTTTTAACACTTATTTATTTGAATAATATTATTTTTTGAATTGAGGATAAGATTTAGAACAAAAATAGGGGCTCATATTTGATAAATGACGACAAAAATCGCGAATTTTTTCTACATTTGTTTTTCCAATATAATTACATGTAATTTCAGGTGATTTGTTCTATAAAGATGCCGACTGTATCAAAAAAGAAAATAAAAAATCGCTTAAATTTGTCTAAAAATAATGTAGCGTCTTCAGTAACAAAAGAAAAAAGCTTTATGATCGAGAAATGTCAAAAATCAACATCTCTTTTGCAAGGAAATACATCCATTACATCATCATTTACTTCTTCTGTTATTTTGCCAAAGAAAGCTGAACCATCTCCAACAATTGTAACTCAAAAATCTACTAAAGAACCATCAATGCTTAAGGATAGCAGGAAAAAACGAAATGATCTGCTAAAGTTAAGAAGAGAATATGCAAAGTTGTCCAACAAAAAGATTGCTTTTAAAAGTTTGTTTTACAATTTATTTTATATTTGTTATTTTTCTTTTTAGAGAAATTTCTAAGTGAAGAAATTTCAAGACCTTCTTCGGCTCCCCCAATTATTGTTAATGAATTGCTGCCTGCAGAAGATACCGTAGTGCCGAGAAAAATTATATTCTCGTCGATTAATTCTGATTTAAAAGAAAAATATGGTTCTACAGCTCGAATATCGTTCTCTCCAAAGAAAAGAAGCAAAAGCGTTGACGAATGTATTCGTTTAAAAACTCAATCAAATTTGACAGAAAATCAATACAATGCTATTGCTAAAGAAGTTGGAATTTTACCTTCATTATCGACGGTGAAGAGGAAAGAAAACAATGTTTTTAATGAAAGCTTTAAATCAGTTTCTACTTATAATCGTGTTTCATCAATAATTATTAATGCTGTAGAAAGCTGCAAATATGAGTTACCTGAAAAAGTAGAAATCGTAAAACTTGGTGATAAAGGTCTGAAATGTTTTTTTTGCGTTATTTATTTAATAAGAAAACTTTTAGGTGACGCTGATTCCAAGGAAGCGTTTTATATTGTTGACATACCGAACCCCTTATCTCCATCAAATTTAAGAATTATATAAGTTCAAAACAGTGTGACGAAAATGAAGAAAATTTAAGACCAATTGGTGAAGAATTTGATAAAGCTATTTTTCAACTTAAAAATGGTGTAATGACAGCAAAAGGATTTAAAACGTTTGAATTGTAAGTTATTTCATTTATTGCGTGTATTTAATTAGTTTGCTTGTTACAGTGTCAAGTCTGGAGACAACAAATGTAGAAAAAATTCGCGATTTTTGTCGTCATTTATCAAATATGAGCCCCTATTTTTGTTCTAAATCTTATCCTCAATTCAAAAAATAATATTATTCAAATAAATAAGTGTTTAAAAAAAAGTTGATGCTTTTTTTAGATATTCGGCAAAATAGATCAACATCTTGCAAACGTTAGAACTTTGCAACCAGACATCCTTATCCTGTCAGGAGTGTCTCTAAAGCTGCCTAAGAGGTTTTATAAGGTCAAGCAAAAATAAAAACCCATAAAAAAAATTAATAACCTATGAAATTTTAACAAAACTTTGTTTTCACAATATCTACAACATCGTTGAAAGCAGCCATAATATTTTCGTGCCGGGTCCATGTTGAACGTATAGTGCTGGTCGTACGACATTGAAAGCAAATCAATGATTATTTGCGTTGTTAAAAATAAAAAGTTCTTACAACGAATTTCACATAAAGCATTTTTAAAATGCGGGAAAAGTGAAAATTTATATATTTTTATAAAAAAAGTTTTCACCAGAACAAAGTTGGCACTGATTAAACTCATTTAAACACATTTAAAAGTACGTAAACATTTTTTAAAATGCCAAACAAAAATAAACATTGGTGTTGGCAATTCTAAAACGAAGATACAACAAAAAAGGGTGCTACCTAGGCATGGCACCGGGTCGGGTAAACCCGGAAATCCCCGGCCCCGGTACCGGGCCGGGCCGGGCCTTGATTTTCACGATTTCTGAAAAAAACTGCACAGGGGGGACCAAGGCAAAATTACTAAAAATTAAATTTTTACCCGGGTCGGGCCGGGCCGGGGCTTCTTTTCACCGGGCCGGGCCGGGCCGGGCATTAAAAAAGTCGCCCCGATGCCATGCCTAGTGCTACCTGCAAGGTTTGCTCTGCAACATATGCTAATGGAAGCATTAGTCGAATGCTTGGACATCTACAGAAATGCGAAAAATTAAGTCTTGCTGATCGTCAAAGATATCAAACACTTTCAAGAAGAGATGCTTCGAAAACTGTTAACCCAAAAGCTCTATCAATTGTTAAAAATCTTACTGATTCGTCTGCCTTGGCAATGTAAGGGAAATCTTCGAAGAAGTGATGGAATCTTCTGATGAAAGTGATAATGAAGATGAACAAGAAATTCAGGTTACTGATATTTAAGTTGTTGTTGTTGTTGTTTTTGTTTTAAATACTTTGTTTCTGATAAAAACGTTATGCAAAAATCTTAAACAGGCAAAAAAAGGGATAATTTTGTAATAAACAAGCGACTTTGAAAAATCGGGAGATTTGCGGGAGAATCTCCCACTTTTTTGATCTCCCGGGAGATTAAACAACCCTAAAAAACATCATTCGAAACAAGCAAGAAAGTCTTACAGTATACCAAAAAATTTTAAATCACTAATCAGTCTAGTCATTCCCATGAAATATGTGTGTTCAAATCAAACAAAAAAATAATAGAGAACAGATTTTAAAATTTATTATTAAAAAATCAGTTATTTAAATTGTATTCTACAAGATCATAATTCACAAGGGTACGATTATGAATACGTCGTAAAATTTCTTCTCCAAGCCCAATTGTAGGTCCATCAAACAGCGAATAACATGGCACAGGATCATGTGGAATTGGTGCAATATTTTGTTGTTTTAATGGTTTCATATCATGAAGTTGTGCAGGTAAAATCTTGAATCGATCAATTCGGAATCCAGGTGGAGGGGTAACAATTCTTTCACGATTAATAATACATTCATTTAAAGAATCACCAGGACTTAAACATCGAATATATGAATCTGTTGTTGAAAATTTTGGACTACAAGCAATTGAATGAATACCAGAATCATAATCAAATTCATTTGGTGAATATAGTTTCATCCAAGGTTCTTTGATTAATGCTTTACAAAATGATGTTTCATCAGTTTGTACAGCCATTGATTTAAGCATTGGAAATGAATAACTGCAATGATTTGAATTTGGATATGACATCATTGATGTTGTTGTTGTTGTATTTGTTGGTGACATTGCTCGTTCAGTTATTGGAGTTATTGATGATTCTTCATCATTCATTTCATTATAAGATATATCTTGCCATTGATTTATCAAATTTTCTGTTGTTGTTGTTGATATTATTTCAGATATTTTTGATTCACAATTATTATTATTACTGTTTGGTTGAGATATTGCCTACAAAAAATTTAAAAGTTTCCATATTTCCAATAAAAATTGACTTACAAGACGAGGTAACAATATTGGCTTTTCAACAGGTTTCGGAGGTGTTTTTATTGGTGCTAATCCAATTGGTTTATGTATTGATGGCTTTTTTGCAGCTGTTGATTTCGAAGTTGTTGATGATGTTATATTTGAAGTAATTGAAGTTGTAGTTATTTTTCTTGTTCTTTTTGGTGGTACTATTTTTAATGGTCCATATCTATCCTATAAATATTATTTTTAAAAGATTAAGCGTAAAAATATAAATTTTTACTTCAAGGAATGTATCAGCTGGCAGTGGAGGACTATGTGACGACAAATAATGTGTATCCAATTCATGAACTTTTTTCCTTAAAAATAAGATTGAAATTTTCAGTACAGTAACAAAAAAGCTTACAAATCAATTGGTGGTGGAATACCTTTCTTTGCAAATTGTAGCTCTGGTAACAACATTGCTTTTGATTTATGCTTCTTTTTATCTTTCTTTTCTTTTGGCGGTTCTAATAGCTCCTATAAAATCATAATATTATCATCAAAATAACATAATTTTTAAAAATAAACTATACTTCTCTTTGCTTCCATGCTTCATCATCTCTTTTCATTTGACCTTTCCCACAGGGACATCTTAAACTTCTTTGCACCAATGAAAGACCTTTCTTTCCCCATAAATTATGTTTCCGATGTCCATCTGTCCAACCTCGAGCAGAACCTTAAGCATGAAAATTAAAAAAAGGAACATGAAAATATGGGATACCTTGATTTTGTAATATTGTCATTAAGCCTTGTTCCAAAGATCGAAAGCATTCTTGATGTACCAAATGTTTTGTATGTAAGCAATCAGGATTCGTACAGCTTAATTTTATTCCTTCTTCCAATGTTTGAGGTAATGGATGTCCTATCCGTGAACACTTAACCAAAGGAATACAGCATATTATACCATCAGGACCACGTATTATTCCATCATCTTTTTTTGATTTTGCTGCAGCTTCCCTTAAAATTAAATCTTGCGCTTAAAAAATAATATATAAATCAAAAAAAATTAACCTTTTTTGCCTTCTTTCTTCTTTTCGATCTTCTTTTCGAATTCTTTCTTGTCGCATGTTCCTCATCTTTCTTGAAAAATAATAATTGTAATAACAGCAGAAGAAGAAAATAAAAGTATAAAATTCAAGAACAACAAAAATATATTTTGTAAATTGCTCGTCTCGTCTAAAAAAATGGATTAATATTTAGCAATAAATTTTAAAAAAAACGAGGGGAAAAACCTTAAAAAAACAATAAAATGCCAATTCTCAAAAATTATTTGGGGTGCAATTTTCTTTTTATTTTTGCCGAAGTAGAGAGAGAAATATAAACGCGCAAAGTTGGATCAGTAAAAAATAAACAAATTTTTTCGAAAAAATGTGAAAATGGAAGACACGGGAAAAAAGTTATGGAAATTTTAAAATGGCAATGGACAAAAAAAGAAGAAATAAAAAAAGCAAAAGAAACAGGAGAAAGAAGATCAAAGCACAAAATAGACTGGATCAAAGTAATAGAAGTTGGTTAGAAAATGTATAAAAATCATTTTATAAGCAATTAAAAATCAATAAAGAAGTCACTAAACATAGTTCAAATTAATTCTGCAACATCAAATAACATCATGGAAAAAGAAGAAGAGTCAATGACTAATAGCATACTTTGCAACAAATATACATTAGTTTTATGTATAATATGTAATACTTAGTCATCAAAAAATAGACAAGGAAAAAATTTTTGGCTGCTTTTTTTAGTAAACTAACTGCCAAAGACAATGTCAAAGCCTACAACAAAAAACTTTTTTTCAAATTCGAAAATAAACGTTTTTACAAAAACCACTATGAAGAACAACAAAAAGCCAACATCGATTTTTGTTTTGAAATATCGCAAAAAAAATTGAGATCACGAAGATGATTAAAAGAGAAAAAAAGCCATTTCTGCCAAATAAAACGACGGCTAAAAATTTTTTTACAAAAGCTATGACAGCTTTTTTACAACATCATCGCCGTCAAAAGCTTGCACTACGAAAAAAAGAAATACAAAAAATGAGCATAAAAAAACGAAAGCAGCATCTTTGAACATTGCCATGTCCAAACTATCGGCACAAAATAAAAATGAAGGATAAAAAATGGACAATAACTGTATAAAAAATAGAAGAAAAAATAGAAAAAAAAAAGTGAAAGAAAAAAAATCACAGAAAACTTTTGTGAAACTTTAAAAATCGAAATTTCTTGATGAAATTATTGATTAACATTTTGCCAAAAAGAACAATTTACTGCTAAAAATTGCAATACAATTTTGTTTTTGTTAACATAAATTTAGATTAAACAGTTTAGTAAAGTTCATAATTAAAGAATAAATTCATTGCTTTTGCTCATCGCTACGCTGAAGATATTTTTTTTTTGATCCGACAAAATTCACGTGATTTTCAGCTTCGTTTTAAAATTACTGATTTTTTTGTGATTGCTGTTGAAATAATATGCGCGTTTGCACAGCAACATAGCGGTGCTCACAGCACGAAAAGTTACCCCATAAGTATACCTTATCGCTATTGTTTGCTTGGTATAGCAAATGAGTATGAAAATGTATTATTTATGTTAAAAACTACTTAATTTTTCTACATTTTATTTTTGTAGTCGTTAATTGCATCATTAGCTATGTATGGATGCAATGCATTCATACTCATTTGCTATACCAAGCAAACAATAGCGATAAGGTATACTTATGGGGTAACTTTTCGTGCTGTGAGCACCGCTATGTTGCTGTGCGTTTGTTAACTGCGAGGAAAAGGAAGTATTCTGAATCTTTTCTGGCATGTGCGCACATAATGAAAAAGATTTTTATGGAGAAAAAGAGGAAAATGTTTTAAGCATATTCAAATTAGGTGATTCTCAAAAGCAGGGATAAAATAATACATATGTATGTACATTTTCAGCGCATCTATGAAAACTATTTTGCATCACAAAGTTAAAAATAAAGCGGCGCTATAAGTTTTTTCACACAAACAAAAAAATGAAGACACCAAAAACGTTCTTTTTTCTTCGAAGAAAGTCAACTTTGAAAAAATTGTATTTGGGAAAAACTATTTTGCATTTCCGTGTTTGTTGCAAAAAAAGGGCAACAATTGTTTGTGCTAAAGATCGGCATCTAATTTACATTTGTTGGGGGAAAATGAATGACTTTTTTTAATAGACAAAAAATTGCTGCAACCGTTGTTAAAAAATCTGCTACAGTAATCTATCATAACGCCGCCACAGTAATAACTAATTTATGTACACAGAAATAAAATTTTTTACCCTTGCAGAAATCTTACAGTAATTATTATTTTAAAAATTTATTGCTACGAAAGATTATAAAAAAGAATAATTACATACAAAAAGATTTTTAATATATAAAATAATCTAGAGATCATCGTCATCATTTCCACCTTCTTCTCGATCTTCATCATCATCACTGTTTCGAGTTCCAGCAATTTTTTGTTTCATTCGTTGAACAGATTTTGATGCATCTTCTTTTGCGCTTTCTTTATTTTCTTTTGCATGATTTGCTGCATCAACAATATCTTCTTTAATTTCATTCTTCTTTTCAACGACAGCATCTTTTATCTAAAAAAATATCGTAATCATTATAATTTGTTATATATGTGTAAACACTTACATCTCCAACCTTTTCAACACCTTCTTCAACTTTGTGAGCAGTTTTATTTGCAACAGAAGCTAATCCACCAACGACAACATCCTTAGCATCTTTAGCTTCAGCTTTAACTTTTTCACCAACATTTGAAGCAGCTTCTTCAACGTCTTCAACCTTTTCAGCGGTTTTATCTTTGAGATGAACTGCACCATCAACAACGGCATCCTTAGCCTAAAAACAAGATGAATACAGTATTAGTTTTAACAAAACATTCTATCAAAATTACATCTTCGAATTTTTCAGCAGTTTTATTTTTGAGATTAACAGCGCTATCAACAACAGCATCCTTGGCCTAAAATAATATGAATGTATAAAAGCAAAAACACATCAACAGAAACTTACATCTTCAGCTTTTTCAATACTTCCTTCAAGTGCATGAGCAGTTTTATTTGCAAGTATTGCAGCGCCACCAACAATAACATCTTTAGCAACTTCAGCTCCAGCTTTAACCTTTTCTGCAGCAGCACCAACAACTTCAGCTGTTTTATTAACACCAGGAACTTCAAGAGCTTTATGTTCCATTCTTTCAACTGATTTTGATGCATCTTCTTTTGCCTTTTCTTTATTTTCTTTTGCATGATCTGCTGCTGCAATAATATCTGCTTTCATTTCATCCTTCTTTTCAACGACAGCATCAATGCCTTCTTCAATTTTATGAGCAGTTTTATTTGCAGCTGCAGCTGCACCACCAACGACAATATCCTTTGCATCTATAACAGCATCTTTGACGTCTTCAGCCTTTTCGACAGTTTTATCTTTGAGATAAACTGCACTATCAACAACTGCATCCTTGGCCTAAAAGCGAAGTCGTATAAAACAAGTTTTGGCACATTACATGTGTGTCCAAAAAGTTGTGCATCATCCTCCTCAAATGTCACCAGCAAACTTACTTGTTTAGCCTTTTCTTCAGTGATATTCTTGACATGTTGAAGACCATTAATTCCCGCATGAAGTTTATCAAAAACCCATCCAAGAGAATCTGCTGCAATTTCTTTAACTTCTTCCTTCTTTTCAACGATAGAATCTTTAATCTAAAAAACATCTTTCATAAATCCCATGAACCCAAAAGAAGAAATAAACTTACTCCTTCAGCAGCTTTAACAATTACTGGTTCATTATCTGTAACAGGATGTGATGGTGGAGGAACAGTAGCATCATGTCCTTCTTGATGATGAATTCTTAAAGGTGATGCATTGACTGACGTTGAAACAATCAAAAGTAGTAATAAAAGAGAGAAACGAATTGAAACAACCATCTTTCGTAAAGTTTGTAAAAGATTGTGAACTTGTTTTGTGAATGATTTTATTGCTTTATTAAAAATTATATAGACTTTTTAAAGGCATTATTGCTGGTGGGAATGCAAAATTCCATTTGTTTGTTATACTAATTTTTTTACAAAAATATTTACATCAAGCAGCAATTTATGAAAAAATGTTTTGAAAAACTTTTTTAAAAAAAAACGAAAATTTTCGAGAAATATTTAGCCAAAATTTTGTTGAACAAAACTGTCGTCACCGAAATCAAAAATGTTCAATCGTGTAAATTTTCAAGCAATTTAGATAGAGACCGGCTGGGAACACTTTTTCCTTTCTTTTCTTTGACATTTTTTTCGTTACAGTAAGAAAAATAAAATTTTTAGCTACACCCTAATAATCAGACCTACTATACCTAAAATTTTACTTTGATTCCAAAAATGCAACTTAAAATTTTTTTTATGCCGGAAAAAATGCCGAAAATGCCACTTTTTGTTGTAGTCATAACTACAACTTTTTTCTTTATCACACTTGAATTTCAAGCTTAGCACCATTAGAAAGCCCGTCAAAAATTACATAACATACTAAAAAATTTCATGTGCGCGTATGTGCGCACACGAGATTTTTTCAAACGCAGAGCTAAAGTTTGGTAAAAAACACCCAAAAAAAGGAAGAAAAAAAAGGAAAGAAAAAAAGAACAAAAGAAAATGCATTATTTTTTGCAAAAAAAGGGAATAAAAAAGTGTCAAACAAAAGTGTTCCTTTTTTTTCTTCGACGAAAAATTTTTGCTTCATGAAACTTTCTGACGGCGTTTTAGAGGTTTCAGATGCTTTTTTTTATTTTTTATTTTTATTTTCGTGTTATTCAGGGTTGAAAATAGTATAATCTGACTAAAGAAATACGATTTTTTAAAAAAAAAATTTTCGAACGCCGGTCGCTAAATTTAGACTAAAATTTTTAGTTATTTTTTATTTCTTATTCGGTGTTTATTTATATTTAATTGATATAAAAAATTAATGCTAATGACTAAAAAAGAAAAAAATGTTTCAATATAATATTGCAATTAAAAACTCGTTAAAGATTATGTAACAAAAAAATTCGTTTTTATTTTTTTAATAACTGATTGCGGGTTGGTATTGATATACTCCATCTCGGGGTGCTTCACCATATCGAATTGGTATTGGTGTTCTTCGTCCGCCATTACTGCTTCCACTTCTTTCTGAAGAATGTCGACTATGACCATTTTCAATAGCTAATTGATAATTTGGATCAACTTTTCCAGAGATTGCTAAATTCCCATTTTCATCTACATCACATTTTAATGAATCAGGTCTAATTCCAGGTGGAAGTGTAAATCTACGATAAAATTGATGATGCCCAGATGGTTGTTGATGTTGACCATGATGATCAGTTCGATGTTGTCCAGATATAACAACTTCATGGCCATTTATATCGACTTCTAATTCTTCTGGTTTATATCCAATTGCATTCATTTTATAATTAAATTCACCATTTGGCATTATTGCTTGCTGCTGGCGTTGTGGATTAACAAGTTGTCGATGTTGATGCCATAGTTGATGTTCTGCAGCTCGAAGCTGTGCAAATGGATGCCATGCAAATGGTGTTGCATAAAATGGATGTCCATGCCATGCTGCATATGGATGATATGGTCCTACACCAGCAAATGGTGCAGCTGGTCCATCAAAATAGGGGTTATATGGAAGAATACTCATCTCTTTTGATTTTTGCTATTGCTATAAATCTGTAAAATTAACTACATTACAGTATCCAAGAATATTAATTTTTCAGTAAAAACGATAAAATTTACAGAATTTTGACACTAAAAATGTTTAAAAAAGTCGAAATTGACGTTAAAACATTTTCTAAAAAATCATAGGCAAAAATTTTTTAAAACGCGTGAAAATCTGAAAAAACTAATTTTACAAAATCGAAACATAAAAACTCCAATTTTTACAAGTAATTTTTCCAAAAACATTTTAAAAATAGAGTTGTTTAAAAATTTTTTTAACTTTCTTCTTTTTCCTATTTTTCTGCATTTTGTCTAAAGTAAACAAAAAAATCAACGTTGAAATTCTCCAAAGTTTTTTCTTACTACACTACCAACGTTATTTTTTTGTGAGAGAATGAAAGTAAACGAAAAAAAGCATAGCCGTTCCTGAAGAAACACACAAAAAAGTGTGGGCAGAAAAAAGAAGTGGAAGAACTTATTTTTGTCAATAATCCAAACATTGAGTAAGTAACTTCTCAAACTTAAAATAACAGTTAAAAAATGTTTTTAAATAAAACAAATAAAAATTTAAAAAAATCGAAATCAAAACATAAAAACTCCAATTTTTACAAGTAATAGTTTATTGCAAAAAATAATATATATATGCATTACAATAAAAAAGTTCTGATAAAATTATAGTTGATCTTGAGTTTCATCAGTTGTTTCAACAGTTTTTGATTTCTTTTCTAAAAAATTTTTTTTAAGTGGAAGCAAAGATGGTTTTATACAGTTTTTATTTCTAACGTTTTTTTCGAAATGCCATAAACTTGACGATCAGGGTCTTTTTTTATTGTTATTTTGCCTAATTTTCAGGTTGATGACATTTCAAAAAAAACGTTAAAAATGAAAAATATATTAAATTGTTTGCTCCTTTTAAATTACAATTAAAAAAGTGACAAAAAAAACTTACTTTTCTTTTTTGGTTTAATAGGTTTCCAATGTCCAGTTGCCAATTCTGGAGGATGTTGAATTCCAATAACTCTTTTATATGCTTCTGCCCTTGGAACTCCAGCTAAAATAAGTTTGCGAAAATTTCCTTGCCAATTTTCAACCAATCGATCCATTTCAGGATCTTCAATTCCTAAAGATTTTGATTTCTTTATTGAATATGTGCTTGCATTTGGATTTATTGCCGATGATGGAACAGGTACACGAAATTCACCTAAAAAAATACAATTCCGTGGCCTGGCCTTGTCTCAAAAATGTCTCAAAAAGAAAGAAACATACCATAATCTGAAAGCAATGGAGCAGGAATTTCTTCCCAATCATATGGAGAATTTGAATTTGGGCAACAAGATTGTGAAATTTTTGTTGCAAGCAAAATTAACTTTTCATAATTTGGAGTTGAATTTGCAATTGTTGAATTTATTTCATCAATAAATCTGCAATAATCTTTTGGAATTGCACATTTTTCTTTAAAAAACATTTCATCAGAAAATGCATGAAAGAAAAAGTCACGTTTAATGTCAAAAATATCTGTTAACATTTGAATAGGAATTTTTGACCATGGAATTGTTTCAGGTGAAATAAAATGTAATGACATAAAAAGCCATGATTCAATATCATCTAAACGGGAAAGTGAAGAACCGGAATCAGAAGTATACCAAAATCTTGGAGCAAAATATTTTTGTGTTGGAGAAGCTTCACGTGAAATTGTTTTTGGATCATCATCTTTTATATTTGAATCTGAATTAACTGAAGGAGCTGAAACAGATGAAGCTAATGAAGATGGTGAACGTGGTGATGATGATCGAGATGATCTAGATTTGGCAAATATTGGATAAGAAAATTTAAAGCCCGGTAGAGATCGTTTTTTTGTCATTTGAATACTTGGTGCCAATCTTTTTAAATCCAATCCAGTTGGTGTAACAGAAAATTGCCGACAAAGTGTAAAAGAAATCAAGTAAACAACTCGTTTTGCATGTTCACCAACAACAAAATGTGATGGTTGAATATTTCGATGAATAAATTTAAGATTATGAAGTTTTGAAATTGCACGTAATGTTTGAACATTTATTCGTGTTGAAGTTGCAAGACTAAAACATTGTGCTACTTTAGCGATGAAACGTAGTGTTACCGGATATGCTACAAAAACTACCCTAACATTTCTCTTGAAAACTAGATCTTTAATCAATGACGTAAAGACTGATATCCCCGTTTAAAAAACATACCTAAATTTTTGATTATACATTTGATGAAGTTCATCCAAAGAAGGTCCAAGACGTTTCCATACAACAAAATTTAGAATTTTTGATTCACCATAATCGATAAATTCTGCAAATCTTTCAGATTCCATTGGAGTTGCACATTGAAGGGCAGCGGCAACAGCCTTTTCCATTTTTAGCCCTGTTGAAATTCCATTCGAAGAATTTGGTGGTTCAGCTTTAATCACAAATTTTCCTTCAATATTTGGTAGCGATGAAACATATACTGCACGATTAATTGATTTTTGAAGTGTATCAATTATTGTAAATCTATAAAAAAATTAACATTATAAAATGCAAAAGTAAAAATAACTTACTTTTTTTTACTTCGTGTAACAATTAAAGTTCCATTTGGAAGATTTAAAGCTTGAGCGTTTAATAAATTTGTTGGATCTGATTCATTCAATAATTGTTGGGAAGCTTTAAATTGTGACACTTCCGGCTCAGGTATTTTATCATTTTGCTGTCTTTGAAACTCAAATGGATTCTAAAAATTTAAGAATGAAACCAGCTATAAAGGGCTGTTCAGATATCACTTGATATTTTGGCAACATGCAAATAAATGTCGCATGGCTTCTGACGCATTTTAGAGCTTAGCCACGTCGGAAACCCCCTACAATGATTCTACTAAATGGGCTAGTAGAAAAAACTTCAGAGCCATAGCATGCACAAATTATTTTCTACAAGCATTTGAAAATCGACCGGGATTAGTGTTCCCGTCCCGTCCCGTTTTCGGAAAATCACGGGAACGGGAATTCCCGTGTTTTTAAAAATAGCCACGGGACGGGATCACGGGATTTCCGTGATCCCGTCAAAAATAATCTACCCAATAAGAGGGCAGAAAAAAATTTTTTCTGCTCATAATAACAAATTACGTAAAAAAAGTAGAAAAACAATCAAAATAGCTCAAACAATTTTTTTTATAAAAATTGTTTGAGCTATTTTTATAAACCGTGCACATTTTTTAGTACACGAAATGCTAAAATGCATAGAAAATGCAACTTTCTTTTGCGCGGGAATTTTTCAGTCATTTTTTACGGGAATTTAGGACCAAGGGACGGGATTACGGGATTTTCACGGGACTGAAATGGCTACGGGACGGGAAAAGGGGACCCGTCCCGTTTCCCGCGGGAATCCCGTCGGGACGGGACAGGACGGGAACACTAACCGGGATCAGAGGTGTGCGTTCGGTCAGTCTTGACTGACTTTGACAAAAGTTCGTCGGTCAAACATTAACTCAGTCACGCTTTGACGAAAAAAAATTCGGTTAATGATTAACCGAGTCAAACTTTGACCGAGTCAAACATTGACTGAAAAAAGTTCGGTCAATCATTGACCGAGACAAACAAACGAAAAACAAGTGAATGCATTTTTTTTACATGCGGACACACGTACTTTTTCATTGTTTATCATTGTGACGGACAGGATTTTTTTTTTCTCGGTCAATGTTTGACTCGGTTAATCATTGACCGAGAATTTTTCAGTCAGTTATTGACTGACCGAAAAATTTCATTCTTTTTTCGGTAAGTCATAACCAAACCAAAGAAGAAAAAATGCGTTTGGTTTATGACTAACAGCTTTTTGACTGACCGAACGCACACCCCTGACCGGGATACAAAAAAAGATCAAGTGATATCTGGACACCCTTTAATTACGATTTTTTCAAAGTTTAGTAAGAAATTATTATAAAACAAATAATTTTTTTATATTTAGTTTCAGCGTTTTCCCGATTCCGATCCCGATTCTTATCGATTCCGATCGATCCCATCGATTCTTTTTCCCATTCCATTGTTTGGAATCGGCATCAGAAAAACACTGTTTCGTTTTACTTGTGAGACGAATATTGGAGCAGGATTAATTTGTTTATGCTTTTGAATTACCCAAAAATTTTGAAAACTTTTATTTAAGGAATCAGATAAAGCTTCATTTGAATTTTCATAAGCAGAAATATGAAAGGAAAGGGTGCTATTATTTGTGACATTTAAAGAATTATTCTTTTTCCAACATTTTTTATTTTCATCATTAAAAGATAAACTGTTTGAGCACAAATCTGTCTTGGATGACTTTTTCCATGTTTGTGATTTTTCGTTTTCTTCATAGCTTTCAGATAATGTAAAATCTGATATTTTATTTACCGTTGCTGCAGTCCTAGGATACGGTAGTTTATCCCGAATGAATTGACGTTATAAGAGATATATTTAAAGACAACTTCTTCATTTTGTATCGGTTTTCATTTTAATTTTTTTTTAATTCTGGAACTGCAACAATATTTACCAATTTTTTTTCCATCATATAATTTGCTATTAGTTTGAATTGGAAATCTATTTGAACCTTTTAGATTTTGATTTAAATTCAGATCGGCATTATTATGACAATAATTAAAAAATTTATGTTTGTCTTTGAACAACAAAGAATTATCTTTTGTAGTCATCTGAAGCACAATTTTACAATTTAATTATCAAATAAAGTAAAAAAAATGAAGCAATTAACTCTATTAAGAAAGTTAATGCAGTAAAAGACTAAAATCAAAAGAAAGCAACACGAAAAATTTTATTACTGTTATAATCTGAGCGGTATGATTACTAACAAGTGTATTTATTGCAAAACAGAGAGAAATGTGGAACGTACGTTTCAACACGAGATAAATACAATTTGAATGAGAGATTATGAGAGATCTTGAACGACAGCGATATTTGCAAAAAGGCGGAGCGTTCGACAACAGACAGAGAGATACAGTAATATGCAAACAGACGTGCAAGGAATTTTACAATAGAAGAACGAAGAAAGAAAAAGAATGTTTCTGCTGCTGGCCACAGCAATTACAAATTCATTTCAGCTTTTGCGCTCGCTGGTCTCTTTTGAAAATATTCTTTGCGAAAACTGCATGAACAAAACAATACAAAAAAGCTAGCTAAATAATCGTTATATATGTACATGCTTTACGAGATATCGAAAAACGAATAATATTTTGGCATGTACAATAGAAGAAAATTCTTAAAATAAATCATGATAAATAACTGGAGACTTTATTTTGATTGTCCAACATTTTTATTACCTTCTCTTTCTTTTTTTACTACTTTACTTGCAGCATCCTTAAATTTTTATAATCAATTCATTTCTCAATACATTTGTCTCGGAATTTTTTTCAAAATTTTTTGGGGTTTTCATTGATTTTCTGTTAATTTATGAAAAATTAAGAATGAGACGTTTCCTCAGCGGTCCAATTATTCTAGCTCTAATTTTATAAAATTACGGTACTCACAAAAACTGATATGTATTTTAATAAACTTTTTACTGAAAAAAACTTAAATTTTGTGCATCATTAATTTCAAATAAAATAAATTTTAAACATTGAAAAAAATCAAAATTACAGTATGCAAAAGAAAGTGATAACAAAATAAGTGTAAATTACAAAATCAGTTGTACCATTGTTCTTTCAATTATGGTTTAAAAAACATCCTTGGACATGCTTGATTTCATCATATGTGCAATCATATCCATCTGGACACCACATATCCAAACATGCTTAAATTTAAAAAAAATCAATTTAAAATAATTTTATTTTTAAAGCTTACGTCCAAGATATTCAACTTTTGTCGTTGTTTCTTCAGCAAAAATTACATTTGAAAAAAATGTTAAAAACATAAACAATAAAAAATAACAATTCATATTTTTTTATTGCAGCAACAAAAAAGGTGAGAGATTCTTTTGACAGAAAAAAATAACGATTGATTTGAAAAAAGAAATGAATAGACGACCATGA
Organism: Panagrolaimus sp. PS1159; assembly: GCA_963922195.1. NCBI lineage: Eukaryota > Metazoa > Nematoda > Chromadorea > Rhabditida > Panagrolaimidae > Panagrolaimus > Panagrolaimus sp. PS1159. Next base: position 2,607,349 of record CAWUHW010000008.1, read on the forward strand.
ACAAACTTTTTTTATTTGTTTGATATTTATATGTCACCGTTTTTTTTAAGTCGATTGAGTGTTGACTTTCATAATCAAATATGCGAATAAGGCAAAAAGCTCAAAATATAACCAAAAAAAGAGGAAAAAAATTTTGTCAGCTGTTTTTAAAAAAATGTGAGGTTTTTTTGGAAAAAAACATATTACGTATGTCATTGATGGAATCAATAATATAAAAGTCGTATGGTTCATCTTCCCTTAATTTCTACATTAACAACTTTTTTTCATGAATATCTGTGAAAACAATGAATCAATAAAGAGTAACCGAGGTACACTGTAACATTGTCATTTCACCATTTTTTTATTCTGTTGTAGACATTGCTAACTTTCCATTGACCAAAAATTCCCTTTCAATGTTTTTTTGTTGCTGACTTTTTAGTTTTTTATCGATACTATAGTAAATTATAATTTTTGTAAAATCTGTTTTTTTTTTCTCATTACTTTCCTGTTAAATCAAGAATATTTTTTAAAATGTTTAATGATAATCAACAAAAGCTCAAAATTCATTTGTAAATAGAGAAAAAAGGTAAAACTTTAATTAAAAAACCTTTTTCAAAATTTATTTCAAGCAAAAACAGGATAGAATTAAAAAATAATTTTTTTATTAAAATATAATTGAATTAATAGTCTTTATTAGCTTTTACAGTAACCGTCAGGCAGTTTTTTTTCAGGTTAACATTTTTGACGAATTTTTTTTGTAAAAAGGATATATTATGTTTGTCATTAATGTAAGATTTCTCTTTTAGAAGTATACATCAACGAAACCTCTTATACGGTAAATCTATGAAAAAACGTTGATAAACGGATCAACTATAATCATGGACATACTGTAACAATGTCATTAAATTAGTAAGCAAATATTTAATAAAAATAAAAATTATAATACAAGATAAAAATCAAAATTACCAGTAAAAACATTATAAAAAATTAATCAGAGATCTTTAAAACAACTGTAGAATTTTCATCAAAATCATATGATTTAACATTTGAAGTTAAATATGTAATATGTTCCTCATTTTCACCAAATCCATTATAATCTTTTTGATTTCGACGAATATATACTTCAATTCCACGAGTTGGAAGATTAAGCTTTCGACAAACAATTTTAATAATTTGTGAAAAATCTTGTGTTGCATCAAAGATCTTTTCAAATTTTGTTTCACCATAAATAAATCTAAGTTTAATTCTTTCTTTATCCATTGCATTTTTTGCCGTTGAAGTTTTTGAAGGAATTTCAAGCTCAAAATCAGGATAAATTTTTTGAAGCCTTTGAATATCTGCCATAAAATATGGTGGAATTGGATTTAATGTTGAAATTTTTGTCATAAAATCATATTCACAATTTCGACGATATACAGGTGAAATATCAAGACGATCAATTTCGATGATATTTGGAAATTTCACAACCATAACTTCTCGAGGATCCATTCCTTTTGGAACAGGTAAACGAACTTGTAAAACAAGTTGTTTAAGATTTTGAAGCTTGTTTAAATCCATTATATCATTCCACTAAAAATAAAAGATATATAAGTAGAAAGTAAAAAAAAACAAACATGTAAAAATCTATTTTCAGAAGCAACAAGTTTTTCAAGAGCAGAAAATAATGATTGAGTTACAGTAATCTTTGAAACATTACAATTGCTAATATTTAAATATTTTAATTTTGGAAGAGAACCCAGCGATCGAAGATTATCAAATGTAATAATATCATTATTTTGAAGATATAAAATTTCCAGAGATGAATAATTTGAAGGAATTGAAATACTTTTTATTAAATTATTAGTTAAATGGAGTTCAACAATTCCAGGAAAAAGCAGCAACAAACGATAAATTGATTCATCATCCAAATTGCAATGATTAGCTTTAAGCGTTTTTATTGGATTTTTAAGAATAATATTCTCCAAATTCCCCAAATCGCTTAATTTTTCCAACAAATTATCACTTATATCCAGATATCGTAAATTTGGAAATAATTTAAGAATTTCAAAGATATCCAACCATTTTGTTAATAAAGTATGAGAAATAACCAAATCTTTACATGCTGGAAAACTTTTTCCATCGAGAGATTTAGAAAATGCCAACGGATATCGATCCAATGTAATTGCATAAACATTTGAAAGCTTTTCATCCGTTTTTATTGCTTCAATTTGATCTTCTTTTAGCTCAATATCATATTTATCCACTTCTGCTTTATATTTAATTGCAGAATCTGAATATCTTTGAGAAATAAGTGTTACAATATTTTCACCAATTGAAATTTCTTCTGTTTCACGAATAAATGAAGCACCTTTTGGATTTTTTGTTTCAAAATATTTTTTTCCTTTTACAGTACCATTATGTTTTCCACGTTTTGTTGAATTTTCCCATTCAATACCATACCATTTACCATCATATCCAACAACTTCACCATAGTAACGAATATATCCACGATCACCATTATGCATAATAAATGTATCAAGAGCAATGTGATGTTGATGATTATCCATTTTTAGTAGCTGAAAGATGAAAAGATAATTTAAATGAACAAAAAAGCAAGTTATAAAAGTTTTTTGAAATTTTTAACGAAATTGCATTTTTAAAACGTTAAAAATTTGTTGCAAACGATGTTGGCGAAATGTTCATTAACTTCGTCAACAAGAAATATTTTTCTTCCAAAAATTTACTGTTGTTTTGAAAGTTCTAATCTTTATTTATTATCCATTTTAGTTCAATAGTAACCTCTTTATTATATTTTATATTTTTAGACAAATCGATTTTACATCCACAAGATTTTGATCCAGTTGCCTATGAGGAATATTATATGTTAAAAATATGGATGATATTGCTCAATTACAACATTTAGAACTTGTTTCACGTGTTTGTTCAGAACTTGAGAACCATCTTGAAATAAGTGACAAAGATGTCGCAGAATTTATTATTGACTTAGCTAAAAATAATCCAACTTTTAATAAATTTAAAACTGCTATATCAGAACTTAATTTGGGTGATGCAGTAAGTTTTTTTTATTAAATTGTTTCTTTACTAAAATCGTTATTTTTAGTTGGATGATTCTTTGATGTCTTCTTTGTTACGAATGATTATGAATGCCCAGCCACGACCAGCTGATAAACCGTTTAATACAATTAAGGATGAAAAGGAAGAACTTAAAGCAATGTTTCCTGCTTTAGCAATGGCAAATACAAATAATCCTTTATCAGAACTTGAAGGATTAATGGGAAAATGGGAACAAGTATGTGTTTAAGCTTTTAATGCTTTCCTTTTTAATCTTTATTTTTTTAGGAAAATAAAGGTGAACCATCAGATTCAAAAAGCAGCCGAAGAAGTAGAAGTAGATCTCGAAGCCCAAAAAGAAGACGACGATCAAGAAGTCGTAGTGGTTCAAGAGAAAGAAAGCGATCAAGATATGATCAAAATGATGATGATAGACGGCATAAAGATCGTGACAGAAGACGACGAAGTCATTCAAGAGAAAGAGATCATGGTAGACGAAGGCATCGTTCAAGATCTCCTGAACATCAACGCGAAAAAATTCCAGAATATCCAGAACTTGGAAAAATTTATGATGCTAAAATTCAATCAACTCCTGCATTTGGTGCATTTGCACAAGTAAAGTCTTTAGGCTATTTATCCATTTTGTCTAATACAAAGTCTTTTAAGATTATGGGTGTTCGACAAAAATGTGAAGGACTAATTCATATTTCACAACTTTCAAAGAATCGTGTCAAAGATGTCTCAGAAGTTGTTAAACGAAATCAAAATGTTAAAGTTAAAGTTGTTAAAATTGATGATGCCGGACCGCAGCGTAAAATTGCACTTTCAATGAAAGAAGTGGATCAAAGAACTGGAGCAGATTTATGTCCGAATGAAACACCATTGGGTGAAGATGCAATACTTGGAATGGATGAACAATTTATAAATTCTGATCGAAAAACTGTTGAAATTGATTCTGGAACACAAAAGCGTACAAGAGTGAAGCTATCAACCCCTGAAAGATGGGAGCTTAAACAAATGCAAGGTGGTGGAGCGATTTCACATGTGGATATGCCAGATTTTGATGAAGATTTGGGGATTTTACGTAATCATGAAGATGAAAGCGATGGAGAAGATGTTGAAATTGAACTTGTTGAAGATGAACCTGCATTTTTAAAAGGTTATGGAAAGATGAATATGGAAATGGAACCGGTTAAAGTTGTAAAGAATCCTGATGGAAGTCTAGCTCAAGCTGCATTAATGCAAGGTGCTCTATCAAAAGAAAGAAGAGAAATGAAAACTCAAGCTGCACGTGAAAAAGATTCTCAAAAGCAACGGGGTGGTGCCGGTGGAAGTAGAATTCAAGATCCAATGGCACCAAATAATACTGTAGTTGAAGAAGAAGAACCATCATCTTCAATGAGAAAACGAGAAGAACCAGAGTGGCGTCGACATTTAAAAACTATTTCAACAGGAAAACGAAATTTATTAAGTTTAAAAGAACAACGTGAATCACTACCAATTTTTTCACTAAAAGAACCTTTAATTAATGCAATTCTTGAACATCAAATTTTGGTTGTTATTGGGGAAACAGGTTCTGGTAAAACAACACAAATGACACAATATTTAGTTGAAGCTGGTATAGCAAAGCATGGTAAAATTGGATGTACACAACCACGTCGGGTTGCAGCAACAAGTGTCGCAAAACGTGTTGCAGAAGAATTTGGATGCTCACTTGGTCAAGAAGTTGGATATACAATTCGTTTTGAAGATTGTACAGGTCCAGATACAATTATTAAATATATGACTGATGGTATGCTTCTTCGTGAATGTCTTCTTGATCCGGATCTTGGTGGTTATTCTTGTATTATGTTGGACGAAGCGCATGAAAGAACTGTGGTATGTAATATTTTATTTATAAATAATAGGTTTTAAATGAATGCTAACACTTTATATTTTAGAGTACTGATGTGCTTTTTGGTCTTCTTAAACAAGCTGTACGAAAGCGTCCACACTTAAAACTTATTGTTACTTCAGCTACATTGGATTCTGTTAAATTTTCTGAATATTTCTTTGGTGCACCAATTTTTAAAATTCCTGGTAGAACTTTTCCTGTTGAAATTCTTTATACACGTGAACCAGAAACTGATTATGTTGATGCTGCACTTATGACTGTAATGCAAATTCATTTAACCGAACCTCCAGGTGATATTTTACTCTTTTTAACTGGTCAAGAAGAAATTGATACTGCATGTGAAGTGTTGCATGAACGAATGAAAAAACTTGGATCCGACGTGCCAGATCTTCAAGCCTGGCCTGTTTATGGTGCATTACCAAGTGAACAACAATCAAAAATTTTTGACCCACCTCCACCAGGAGCTCGAAAAGTTGTTGTTGCAACAAATATTGCTGAAACGTCTTTAACAATTGACGGAATTTATTACGTTGTTGATCCAGGATTTGTAAAACAAAAAATTTACAATCCAAAGTCATGTATGGATTCACTTGTGGTTACACCAATTTCTCAAGCAGCTGCCCAACAACGTGCTGGGCGAGCTGGTAGAACAGGACCTGGAAAATGTTATCGACTTTATACAGAACGAGCATTCCGGGATGAAATGTTACCAACACCAATTCCAGAAATTCAAAGAACAAATTTAGCTACAACTCTTTTAAATTTAAAAGCTATGGGAATTAATAATCTTTTGGATTTTGATTTTATGGATGCTCCACCACTGGAAGCAATGATTACAGCATTACAACAACTTCATCAACTTTCAGCTTTAGATGATGATGGATTATTGACAAGATTAGGACGAAGAGTAAGTTTTTTATATCTTAAAATTTTTTGTTACCGTAATCTTATTTTTAGATGGCAGAATTTCCATTAGAACCTGCACTTGCGAAATTCCTTATTATGTCTGTTGATCTTGGATGTGCAGAAGAAGTTCTAACAATTGTTGCAATGATTTCTGTACAAAATGTTTTTTATCGTCCAAAAGATCGTCAAGAACAAGCTGATGAAAGAAAATCAAAATTCCATCAACCTGAAGGTGATCAACTAACTCTATTAGCTGTTTATAATTCATGGAAACATAACAATTATTCACAATCATGGTGTCATCAAAATTTTGTTCAAGGAAGACAGCTTAAACGTGCACAAGATGTTCGAAAACAATTACTTGGAATTATGGACCGTCATAAATTAAGTGTTAAAAGTTGTGGTCGAGACGTACAAAAAGTTCAAAAAGCAATTTGTTCCGGATATTTTCGAAATGCTGCAAAACGTGATCCGCAAGAAGGTTATCGAACACTGGTTGATGGACAAACAGTTTATATTCATCCAACAAGTGCACTCTTTCAACAACAACCTGAATGGGTTGTTTATTATGAGTTGGTTATGACAACAAAAGAATACATGAGAGAAGTATGTTTTTTATTTATTTTTTAAAACAAAAACGATAACAATTTTTTTAGGTAACTGCAGTTGATCCAAAATGGTTAATTGAATATGCTCCATCATTCTTTAAACTTGGTGATAATACAAAACTTTCAACATTCAAAAAGAATCAAAAGGTCGATGCTTTACATAATAAATATGAAGATGCAAATGCATGGCGGATTTCACGTGTCAAAAAGAAGATTTACAATCCCAATCGTTGAAAAAAGAGTGATATTTGTTTGTATTTATTTTTTTTTTCAATTTATTCCAATAAAAAATTATACAGTAATTTTTTTTTATAAAACACAGTTTTTATTTCATAATTTATACAGTAATTTTCTTGAATCAGTCTTTGCAAAGAGAGAGTATTCACATAATAATAATATATTTAATGTTCAATAATTGATGCAGTATCAAGAGAAGATGAAGTATCAAAAGATGAAGTTGTTTCATCACTGCTATGAAATGAGTCAAAAGAGAATGATGAAGTATCGTCACTTGAAGAAGAGAAACCAGATGAATCACTTGAAGACGTTGATGTTGTTGAAAACGTTGATGTTGTTGAAAAGGATGAAGCAGTACTTAATTCCTCTTCATCATTACCATCAGATTCTTCTTCACTTTCACCAGCTAATACAGGATCATGTCCTCCTCCAGAAGCAGATTGATCATGTGCTGCTTCACCACTTTCTTCATCAGTTTCAGAAAAATCGGTTCGTAATTCACTATTATCCATATCATTTATGCTAATACTACCTTCATCATCAGAATTTTCACCACTAACTAAAAAAGTAATAATTATACAACCCATTTAAAGAGTAGACAAAAAAACTTACTTGTACTATTCTTTAAACTCTTTTGAACACTTTCAAAAACGGTTGAATATGAATCAAGAAAATTTAATGATGAAAATGAAACAGCTCGTTCACTGCATGGTTCCCACCAACTTGGAGGTTCAATACTTGTGTCTAAAAATGTGTATAAAAGTTAATCAAAACCATAAAAAAAGATAGTTTAAATGTTAAACTATAAACAAAAGCTTTTGCTAAAAATACGCTTACCACAATCTTCATCATCTTGAAGATTTTTCATTTTTGAAGCTGCATTTGAATTGTCTGACATTTCTATTTTGTCATGAAAATGATTGAGTGAGAAAAAAATAGTAAAAATCACAAATAATAAATTTTGATGGAAGCAAAGTTTTGTGCTAATTTTTAATATAAAATGCAAATTCTGACACAACGCTTTTTAGTTTACAAAATTTTTGCAACAAAAAAATGTTTTACGAAAGTTTTCGAAGTTTTTTTCAGTCAAAGAAAATTTTTCAGAAACAAAATCAGCGCAAAAATTTTCAAAGATCATTTTTCTTTCACAAAGAATTACTGTATTTTTTTTGGTTTAAATTTTATTTTTGGATAAATAAAATTTTTGTTTTTTACAATTTATTTGTTAGCATAAAGTGTACGTGAAAAGTTAAATATGCTATTTTTTAGCTTTCATCAGACAAAAAAATGTTATCAATCGGGCCATAATGAAAAATATATTTTTTATCATAACTTTTTTGCTACTGTTGCTTCAGTTAATCTATGCCCATTTTATATGATATTTTAAGTACCATTTGTTTTTTTTTTGAGAACAACATTTTTTCTTTTCAAATGTTTAAAAAAGGCGATGCTGTAACAACATTTATTTTTTACATGGACCAGTTAAAGTCAGTCAGCTGGCTGGTTGTCTCGTTGCACTAGCAGTTCATTTCCTATTTATTTTTTTCATTTGCAAAAGCTTCTTTTTTTAATGCCCTGTCAGCAGCTGGCTTCCCTATGAAAAAAAAAACTTGCGAAACAACTCTTTCTCTCACGTAAGAACGGGTTCTTGCATCAAATATTGGAAGCGAAAAAAAGCATTGAAACAAAACACCTTTTTTTCAGATCGCAAAATTTCTCTCTCTTTTTTTGCTTCATTTCCTTTTATGTCTTCAATCTTTTTTCACGCTGATTTTAGCATGTCCAAAAATTTGGAGATTTACTTAGAATTTTTTCTAATATTTATATTAATAAAAAAACATGTCTAAAAGGTCGTCGTTTTTCAGTGTCGTCGTGAAATCTTTGTAAATATTTAGAAACAAGTTTTTTTTTCTGTTTTCACTTTCTTTTTTTTTCTTTCACCCCCTTTTTTCTTCCATCTTCAAAATCTTCGCCATTTTTGGAGTTTATTATTATTATTTTCAACAAAAAATTCACTCACTTTATAAAATTCAAAGAAGATATTTTGTTTTTCAGCCATTTTACTTTTCACAAAAGCCGCAGCCTCCATTTCCATTTTTCATTCAACAACATCGATATTATTTCTTCGAAGATTTTATTCTTTTTCTTCTTCTCTTAGAAATTGTAATAAAATGATTGTTGATAATAATATTTTTGGTCATTGTCAACCACAATTTTCTAAAGTTGAAAAAGTTTTTCGGTATGTATTTTTTATCATAAAAATTTTATGGGTGTTAAAAAAACTTGTTTAAATAAAAAAATAAACAATCAATGATTAAGCTTTCCGAAATATTGATGTCAATTTAGAATCGAGATAAAAAAATAGAGATAAATGTAAACCCGATTTTTGAGATAATTTTTTTGTAAATCGGATTTTATTTATTATTTGATTTTTTCAATTAAATAATAAATAGAATCCTGCAAAAATATTTGATTGCAGATTATTCGTTGAATTAAATAGAAACAGAAGTTTTTAAATAAAAAAAACTTTTTTATTTTTATTTTTATTAACATTAACTGTCTGACTTTTTAAAAGTTGTTTTTTTCTTTTTTTGAATTTAAATTTAAACCGAATTTTAAGCATTTATTTATTTTTACGTTTAAATTTTAAAAAGTTAAAGATTTTTGACAAATTAACACATTTTTCATTTTAACGGTTTTTTTCGAAATGGCATGAAATTCAAAATCAGACAAAAGAACAATAGAAAAAAACCCTGATTATCAAGTTCATGCCATTTTGAAAAAAAAAACGTTTAAATGAAAAACATTCCTTTGTTCCCTTTAAATAAGATTTTAAAAATCCTTCGAATAGCTAACGAAATTTATCTTTATTTTACACCTTTTTATTTTACCATACTTTTATCCCCTTGTATTTTTTTAGAAGAAATTTTCTTGATGGATGGGAACGAGAAGGTGCTGCAATTGCAGTTTATCATAAAGGGGAATTGGTTGTTGATTTACAGGGGGGTTTTGCTGATTCTTCAGCGATGATTCCATGGACTCCTGAAACTCGTACAGTAATTTTTTCGGCCACAAAAGCCGTTGGTGCACTTATTATTGCAATGTGCGTTGATCGAGGATATGTAAAATATGAAGATTTAATAACATCCTTTTGGCCGGAATTTGGACAAAACGGTAAAGAAAATATTACTGTTGATTGGATTATGACACATAAAGTTTGTTTTTGACTTTAATTTTTCCAAAAACGTTCTTTTCACTTCTTTTGAATTAAAAAAATCTTAAAATTTTTTCCAATTCTTTGACCCAATTTTTTTTTCTATTTGACTTTGACTTTTTAATTTTCTTTAAAACTAGTTTTTTCTATTTTGTTTGTTGTTAAAAGAGCGAAAAAAAACATCTTTAAAAATTTTTCTATTTTGTAGGCAGGATTGGCAGCACTAGAAGAAAAGATTACAATTGAAGATGCACAAAATCATGAAAGAATGGCAAAAATTTTGGAACGTGCAACAACAAATTGGATTCCTGGGACGAGAAGTGGATATCATGCAATTACATATGGATGGCTTGTTGATCAAATTGTTCGACGTGTTGATCCTAAACGAAGGGGAGCCGCACAATTCTTTAAAGAAGAAGTTTCAGATAAACATGGTGAAAAATTTTTTAAAATGGACTTTGTTCAGCTAAAAAAATTTTGGACTTTGGATTTTTTTGAATGCATGAGTAATTTTGCATCGATCAGCTATAAAATTAGTCATAAATAAACGGCCACTTTTTTTTGAAACGGACCAACAGCGAAGCAAAAGTGATAAATTAAACGAATGATTTTTTTTGAGAGATAACAGACTTTTTTAGTCATAAAAATATTATATGCTATTTAATAGAAGGAGCAAAAAATGAACCGTAAAACTATAAAATTTTTATATGATTATAAGGGAGCAGTAAATAGCATAATTGTATGATATAAAAAATATGTAAGCAGATTTTTTTTGAAAAGTTGTAAAAATACAGTACTTAAATATTTTAAAGGAAAAATTTTGTTGTATCTTAGGCAACATATTAGTTAAGCTTTCTCTTTTGCAAAACATTTTTTCTATTTTTATTGCTACAAAATTTAAAATGTTATAATTAAAATTTTTTTTTAATTGAAAGAGGCGAAATGTTTAATTCATTTTTCAATTTAACGTTTTTTTTCGAAATGGCATGAACTTGACAATCGGGCAACAGAACAATAGAAAAAACCCTGATTGTCAGGGTTCATGGCATTTTGAAAAAAACCGTTAAAATGGAAAATTATATCAAATCTTCTGCTTATTTTAATTCAAAAAAAGTTTATTAAAATTTGTAAAAATTCAAAATTTTGTAGTAAATTTTTTTTTCAACCAGATACCCCTGTTAAAATATTACTATAACCCTGTTAAACAAAATTTTATTAAATTGAATAATACTCAAATAACATTGAAACATCACCAAAAAACCACTTAAAAAACAAAATTCCAGATATTGATTTCTTTATGGGTCTTCCATCCTCTGAACAGCATACAGTATCCCGTTTAACAATTCCTGATCGGCGATATTTATTTAAAGAATTAATTCATGATCCAAGAATTTTTATTGTTCTTGGACTTTTACATTTAAGAGGAAGAAACTCGTTGGCAAAAAAGATTCTTGAAAATCCTGATTGGATTAAATTGGAACAGGTATTTTTTTTGCTTTTGAAAATCCATAAAACTTGAAAAACTTGTTTTTTTAGCATTTAAATACATTTAATAGTCCTGAATTGCAACAATTGGAACAATGTGCTGCATTAGGAATAACAAAAGCAAAAGATTTGGGAAAAATTTTTGTTTTAATGTTACAAGGAAAATTGCTGTCACCTGATTTAGTGAAGAAATTTGCAGAGCCAACAGTAACGGGGGGATTAGATGCTGTAATTGGAGCTCCAATGCCAAAGGGTTATGGATTTATGTATGAGCGGCATCCGGTTAAAGCTGTAAGATTATATTTTTTCATTTTTTACTTTTTTTCTAATTGACAAAAAATTGACGATCAGGGTCTTTTTCTATTGTTCTTTTTCTTGATTGTAATGTTCATGACGTTTTCAAAAAAAACTTTAAAATACTAAATATATTACCTCCAGAATTTTCCAAAATTAAAATTTCGATTTCAAAAATTTTAAAATATCAAAATTTCGGTTTTTCAATTTTGGGCTAAAATTTATTTTTTTCAAAACTTTTTTAATTTCGATTTTGAAAAATCCTAAAATGCCGGAAATCTAAATTTCGGACGAAAAAATAAATTCAATATTTTGATTTTGGAATTTTGATATCGCGAAACCCTGATCACTGTTCCTCTTAAAAAAAGATATCAAAAATAAAAAATAATTTTTAAGGGTAAATGGTTATACGGTCATCCGGGATATGGGGGAACTACAGTAATGTTGTGCCCAGATTCTGAAATTGTTGTTGCATATGTTTCAAATGGACTTAAAACTGGAATGGGTGAATTAACGAGAACTTATCGCCATTTAAGAAATGCTGTTTTTGAATCCGCTGCTGTTGCTGCTTCATCCGTGAAAGAAATATAATAAATTTTGTTTATAAATTTTCTTTTAAAAAAAACAATTTACTTAGATTTTAATAAACAAATTTCTATTTTAAGCAATTTCCTACAAAAACATAATTTATTCAATTTTTTCACCACTTTTCCATTTATCTGCTTCTACTTTAAGTTCATAAAGTTGTAAAAGTTTTTGTTCATCAAGGGATTCAATGGCAGATGAATCAAGATCTCGACCAATTCCACGATTTTTTGCAATACCTTTTGTTGAAAGTTGTTTTGAAAGCGTCATACAATAATCCTAAAACAACCATAATTTAAAAAACATACATTTTTAAACATTTTTTTTTCGAAATGGCATGAACCTGATGATCAGGCAAAAGAATAATAGAAAAAAGATCCTGATTGTCAGGTTCATGTCATTTTCGAATAAATCATTAAAAATGAAAAACAAATGAATTTATTTGCTCCCTTTAAAAACAAAATGAAAAACTTACAGTCCATTCTTTAAGAAAATGTAAAGCATGTTCAAGGGTTGCATTTTTATGCCGTCGAAATTCATCTTTTACATATGAATCACCCATTATTCTCATTTCTTTTGTTGGAAGTCCATAATGTAGCCTCAAAATTCTTTTATATAAAATTAATGGAAATCTTGAAACATTTGGATTTGACATTTGTTTATCTCTACAGTATCCAAAATTGGAAATTTGTTTAAGAAATGATTAAAAGTAATTATTTGAAAAAAACATTGTTTTAAAAAATTTTGCAACAAAATTAATAGCAAAAATATTTATTGTTTTTTCAAAAAAAATAAGTCACCTTTGGAATAATAGAAAATAAGTAATAAAAAAAGAAAGACAAAAGCAAATACAACAAAAATATACGGTAGTTTTGTTTTTGAAAAAAATCAAAAAGTTTTTTCCGTTTTAAAATTTCAATGTTGTAATTTTAAGAAATTAAAACATTGGTTTTTAAAAAATTTAAGCCGAGAAAAGGAAGATAGAAAAAATACCCATAAAAAAGTATACCCCAAAATAGTAAAAAAATTTTGCACTTACAAAAATTATACAAAATAAAAGCTATCATTTATAAAGAATTTGATTATGAAAAAAGAGTTTTAAAATGGCCGTGAAAAAATTATTCGACTTTTGTTTGAATTTCAAGTTTTGGCTTTTTGCTTGGAGAAGGTTTAACTTTTTCTTTTTCTTCAATTTCTGTTGATTCATTTTTGACATTAGCTTCTTCTTCATCTTCAATATTAACACCATTTCGTTTTTCCCATTCATCTCTTTGTGCTTCATAACAATCTGCACATGTCCAACCATAATATTTTGTTGTTTTTGGCATTCTTGTAAGTGGTGGATCAAGGCAAGATAAATGATAAAAATGTTTACAAACGTCGCAAAATGGCATTAATTGAGGATCAGAATCCTAAAAAATAGGAAAATTAAATTACAACTATTAACAGAGGTTTGACACATTTTTCATTTTAGCGTTTTTCTTCAAAATGACATGACCCTGACGATCAGAGTTTTTTTAGTGTTCTTCTGCCTGATCCTGAAGTACATGCCATTTTGAAAAAACAACGTAAAAAATGAAAAACAATCCGATTCTTAAAAATGACAAAAATACAAACCTTTTTACACGTAAAACAAATTTTCGGAATATCATGTCCTGGGGATTTTCGTTTATTTAGTTTCTTCGATTTATTTGAAGATGTTGTAGCATCCAAAAGAAGCGATGAAGTATCATTGGATTGTGAAGATAAACTGATTTCAACAACTGACGCTGATTTTTCTTTTTTTATTTTTGGTTTTGTTTTATACTTCTTTGGTCGTTGATTTTCTTTTGTTGAAGCTTTTGTTGGTGGAGTTGTCTTTGATGTTTGAGCAAGAAGTTTTGGCATTTCATCATCACTTAATGTAATCACTTCTGGAGATTCACCACTTCCACTTTTTTTGATTGGAGTTGCTTGAAGTTTTGGTGGTACTTCTGAAGTTGTTGTTGCACCATTTTTACGTTTCTTTGGTGCCTTTGCTGAAGACGATGGAGCAGAACTTGGAAGAATTTTAATTTGTGGTTTAGGTGGATGTTTTTTCGGTAAACGAAGAAATGCTCGACTAATTCCTTTTGCACCCAAAGGACCAAGACAATCAACAAAAGCGGCACATAAATCTGCAGTTTGTTTTGATCTTTCAAGAATTGCTGGAGTACTTGCTTCAAGTTCAACAATATCATTTTTAACAGATTCAATCTTTTCCAATGCTTCTTCTTTATTAATCCTTAATTCTTCAGAATATTCATCTAATTCATCAAACAAGACATTTTCACGATATTCAAAATACCTGAAAAAAATAACCAATTTTTGTTAAAGATACTGTAAAAAACAAAATATACCTTGCAGATTCATCTGTAAAACTTAAACCATCTCCAAGATTAATATTTTCTGTTGGAATTCGAGAAAATTCTTTAACATATCGATCACGATCAATTCCAAGTGCCATTTCAGCTTTTGTTGCAAAACCTTCAACAATTTCTGCACAAGTTTGTATCATTCGAATTCGCTTTCCATTTGCAGGACCAGGATAATTAATATTATTTAAATTTACAACTCTTTGATTATAATCTGCAAGTTGTTTATCAAATTGTTTGCGATGATTTTCACCAATTTTTCGTCGTTTAATTATTCGAATCCGCTTTTCTTCATATGCAAACATTTTGTCATAGCTTAAAACATGTATTAATTAAAGTAATAAAATTCGCAATGTATTACATTCTCTTTCTTCTTTTTAAATCTTCACTTAATGTATGACGCTTACAAAATAAATGACCCGTACATTCATTTTCATCCAATTCAACCAATAATCCAAGCCTAAAAAAATACCATTAAGTTTAGAAACTCCAAAATAAGATACAAACCGTTGTGCACATGTAACATGATAATTATTTTTACAAAGTCCTGCTTCACATGGTACTGCAATTCCAATCCTTGATTTAATGGCATCATTACAAGCGGTACAAGGCTTCTTTCCAAAACTTTTATGATCAATCTCTTGATATGATACTGAAAAATACCAGAGTTAGCTGAATGTTAATGTTAATAAAAAGTTAAAGTACCACCAATTAGCTTTTCAATATCAGCATAAGTAATTTTAGGAATATATTGTCCACATAAAACATGTATCCAATTTTCTCCAATATCAGTTTTTTTAAAAGCACCATGCCGATTTGGACATAATTCACAATTTGGTGGTTCAATAAGTCCAAACATACAAGGTTCACAAAACCATGGAATTTCACCATTTGATGTAACAGATTCATTATCATCATCAATAATACCATAACATGTATCATGAACAGCAATATTACATCTAAAAGAAAAAGTAGGGTTACGATAATATCAAAGATAGAAAAAGAAACAAACCGATCACATTTTGATAAACTCAATTCTTTTGTTTCAGGTTTTAAGCATATGCAACAATAAACAATATCTTCTTTCTTAACTTGATCAATACCAGCAGCTAAATCATCAATATCATTTTTAGCATCTCGTGTATCATCATCATCACCAAGTTCAATAGTTGAAGATTTATCATTTGAATCATTTTCGCTGTCACTGTCATTATTGTCCTAAAAAAACTGTTATTGAACAATAAAATTAAAATAAACACAAACATTTTCATCATCTGATGATCCAGAAGATGAAGTTCCATCTTCGTCACTATCCCCGCTAACTTGAAAATCATTGTCATCTTCTTCATCCCCATCGGGCATTTCATTGAAAAAATATTGTGTTGGTTTAATTGTACGTTTTCCAGGTGCACGATTTGCTAAAAAAAGTTTTATAGAAATTAAAAAATCAATTTTTTTGTAAAATTTACAAATCACCCCCTTTTTTTAAAAAAAGGGCCCCTTTCAAGTTTTTTAACGTTTTTTTCTTTAAAACTTTTAATTTTCCACGATTTTTTTGTTAAAAAATGTTCAAAACAACATTTTTAATATAAAAATTTAAAAAATTAATGATAAAATTAGACATTTATCCAATTAAAAGATAACATAAAAACTTAAAGGCCCTTTTATTGAAAAAAGGGGGTATCAAATTTTTGGCCATAGAAAAGAAAAAAGACTTACCATTTCGAAGAAAACTTGCTTTTTCTTGTTCAGTCATTTTTATTGATTCAATAACGCCAATTTCAATATAATAATCTTAAAAAGTTAAAAAATTTAATAATTTTTAAAATTTTAAAACCAAAAATTTGATAATTACAAAAATTGCTTCAAAAAAACCCGCGACAAAAAAACCAGTAAAAAAACAAAAAAAGTTTTATAATAAATTTCGTTGTAGGACATTCTATTATTAAAAAGGATCCGAGTGTTTTTTTGGGTGAAAAAAGTTTACTAAAAATTTATAATTTTCAAAATTTTTAGATATTTTTTGATAAAAATTACTCATACAAATGCGAAAAGCGACTAATAAAAAAGTATTAAAATGAAATTACAAGACAAAAACCATGGAAGCAAATCAATAGAAAAACACAAAGAGCAGCAAAAACAACAGAGCTTTGAGGAGCCTTTTTTATTTTAAAAGAAACAAAAATGAAAAAGAAGAAAAATGGAGCGCAACAAAAAAGCTCAACATTTTTTTAACATTAAAAAGGTTTTTTTGGGGGTAAAAGTAATGTTGTACCTTTTTTTAATAAGAAAGGATTCAACAGAAAAAAGGCATCAAATGTGGCATTAAGATTTTTCTAATGTAAAACATTAAAAAGCATGAAAGGAGAAAAGATGGGGGAGATTGCGTGATTATTTATAGGTTATATGTTTTTTAGAGATGGAAATAAAGCAAAAAGGCGGAAGAAATGGAGATGCAAAAGAAATAATAATGATTCACAAAAGCAAAGCAAAAGGCATGTTCTTGGAAAATAAGGTATTTTGTTAATAAAAAAATGAACACTGATTTAAATCATCGGACATTAAAATTGTTGTGATACTCAAATTTGAAAATGAGGCATAACGAAATAAGATAAATGTTAAAAGCCAACTGGGAATTCGGATGAATGGAATCAAAAACAGAAAACAACAATATTTCAGGAAAATAAAGTTTAAAAAAGTTAAAGGCAAAAAAACAACGCAAAAAAAAACAAGGAAAAATAAAAAAAAAACACATATAAATCGTTTTTTGTTTTTAAAATTAGATGTCAAAATTTTAAATTAAAATTGTCAATAGTTATAAGACACTTCGAACAAAAAAAGCTTCCACACAGTTTGAGATCAGCGCGTTTTTTAAAGCAAAAAAATAAAAAGAATTAAAAATGGCACGAAAAATTGCAAAAAGCAGGAAAAACTATGCAACTGAATTTAATGAAAAAAATCGTTTTAAAACCTTGTGTTTTTTGAAAAAACAGTTTTTATGAAAATGAGGTGCATTTTTTGTGTAGATATGATTCATATCATATGAAGATATGAAAATAACAAACAAGTTGCAATATTATTTACTAGTTTCCAAGTTTGTTTAATGCTTCAAAAAACTTTGTTCAACCTTTACATGATAAGAAAAAAGAACATTAACATTACATCTAATTTTAAAGAAAAAATCATTATATAATGAATACAATTAATTCAGACGAGATTCTCAGAAAGTTCATCATCAATATTTACAAATAATTGCAATCTGAAAAACTAAAACATTACAAAAAATGAATGAAGCCGAGTGGTGATAAAAGATAGAAGAGAAAGCTTCAATTGCTTGACTGCTAAGGAAAAGATCTGATTACTGGAATGAAGAATATTTCCTCACATATATTGTTTGTTTAAAAATATTAGATTTTTAAAAATACCAATTAATTATTAATACATTTTCAATTCATAACTATGCACTTTTTCAATGAAAAATTTTTTATCGAATATTTTTAACAGCTAACAAATGCATCAAGTAGCAATTTTTTAATTTTGTTGTTTCAAAAAAATTATTTAAAAATAATTTTTAAAAGATTTTGAAGTTGATAAGAAGCAGTTACAGAAGGTATAAAACATGTAAAACTTCCAACAAAATTAAAGTTCACATTTGCTGCTTTAAAATTTTTATTTACAATACAGTAATCTTGTTTTAAACTTAAATGTTAACAATTTAAAATTCAATTTAACCAAATTAAATAATAAATAAAGCTTTATTTTTTCAAATCATAAAAAAAATTAAAAAATTACACAGCCGAACTCTTCCACAGCATTTCAACAGTAAGGAAGAATTCGGAAGAATGTAAGCCTATATTCTTCACTGTTGGAAGACTGTTGGAATGTTGTGGAAGAGTTCGGCTGTGTAGAAGACAGAAATATTATAGTACTCAATTTTTTAAATGATCACATTTTCGATCAGTATAAAAACAGCGTTGTTCTTGATTTCCATTATAATGTTTGACATAAAAAACACGATGTTCAGGGCATACTGTTATTTTCCAAGCTTTGTTTGGCTCATTTGAATTTACACGAATTGTAACACCTCCACCATAATCTTCATCCAACGATCGAGTAACCTAAAAAATATAAGTCATTAAAAGGGGCGGAAAATTTGGTGCATTTTCATTTATCTTTTTTTTGAAATTGTAGGAATCTGACAATCAAAATTTTTTATATTGTTTTTTCCCTGACTTTCAGGTTCATGCATTTTAAAAAAAATGTATAAATAATTTATACATTTTTTGAAACTTGTGAAAAAATTTTTAGAAAAAACTAACAAAAAAACCAGGACAACAAAATAAAATATATGAATCCTTTTGTTCTACAGTATCATTTTCAGCTCTTTTGGTGTTAATATTTTCCAATTTTACAAAACTTCCATCAGGATTTTGTCGTTGACCTCCATTTTTGTCAAACATTTCAATTGCTTGTTTTTCTTCATTTAAAACATTAAAATATTCAAACCTTGTACCATTTGAATCCACAACACTTATTTCATTTGTTGAAGTACGATGAATTTCAAGTTGCATCGATGGAAATGTATTTATAATATATCCACCTGGAAGAGCTACAGTAAGTTGTCCATTTTCTTCGATGTATGTGATCTAAAATGGAAAAATGAAGTGTAATAGCAAAAAAGTTTCGTAAAAATATACATTAACTTTGACATCAGTTAAACAACAATATCTTAAGTCGTTGTTATCATATTTAATAATTTCACATTTACATTCTTTAATTAATCGATAAAATCCAAATCGACGATATTGTTCTTCGGTAAATGATTGATCATCAACTTTATGAATTAATTGAGAATTTAGTGGAATAAAATCTTTTAGGGAAGTAAAATTAAGGTTATCAAAGAGTGGTGAAAATTGATTGTTTTCAGAATCTTCTTGTAAATTCCAATTAACATCTTTTGTTAATGAATCAAACGATGATGAAGATATATTTGTAAAGTCTTTATGTGCAATATTTTGCTGTTGTAAAAGCTCTGGAAAATTAGATTCTTGAATATTTTGTGATAATAATGGATTTTCAAATTGATTTGATCTTTGTTGTTTAGATTTAAATTGTCGAAGTGGTTGTCGCGTTTGTTGAGGTGGTGCAGTAGCTTGAGCTGATTGATGTTTTGCCATAAGGTATTTTCTCATTCGTTCCAAATCAAGCTCATTCTAAAAAATTTGCCATTTGTTATAGGGGTCAGTTAGGATTATTAAAGGAATTTCACGGGAAATACCCTTGAAATTTCCTTTAAAAAACAACATTTTTTAAAAAGTTTAAAGAAAAATTGCTGGATATATTATTTTTTCTTTAAAAAAATGAATGGCAGAAAATGCTTTGTTTTTTAGTTTTAATGATTAAATTCAAACTTCAAGGTTTTTCGAGTATTAAAATTGCCAAAAAATCAAGATCCCCAGTAAATTAAGGAAACCACCGAAAAGCATTTTCAAAGAAAAATATGAAAAATTCCATCTTTTTTGATTTCTCTGGAAATTTGATAGTACCTTTAATCTGCTATTTAATAATTCCCATTTCATTGCCTTTTTCTTTTCTTTTTGAAGTTCTTCTTCAGCTTTTTTTAATTTTTGGTCCATTAAATTCTTTGTTGTTCGATAATCTGATAATATTCTTGAAGTATCAACATATTTCGTTTTTACTTGTTTTAATTCACTTTCAAGCTTCTTTAAAACTCCATCAGTTTGCTTCATTTTATCAATTTCAAGTTTTAATTTTGCTTTTGCACCCATTAGTTTTTTTTCTTCTGCAATCATTTTTTCTTTCATTTCTTTTTCTTTTTTTTCAAGAGCTTTAGCTTTTTCAGAATAAATATATTTTAACTAAAAATATTTTTAAATTACTGTAATTTTTTTAGAAGAGAATTCAACTGACTTGATTCATTCGATCCTTTTTTCCATCTAATGTAACATCAATGAGAATAAGTAATGCACGTAATTGTTCTGCTAAACTTTCAAGAACTTTTCTTTCTTCATTATTTACAGTAGTTTTAGACAATAATGGAGTATTAAAAAAGGATATATATGTCTTTGATTTTGGGGTACGAAATTCATTAGCAATATCTGGAGATTCCAAAGCTTTTGGATGTGGAGGTAAAATATATTTCTAAAAATATAGCTGTTTTAATGCTTTTTAAAATATTTTATACTTACAATTTCTGGAATAATACCTAAACGTTGAGCTTTTTGTGAAAGATATGATAGGGGTTTTGGTTGGGTATACTGTAAAGGGCTTGCTGAGCGACCTTTGAAATGTGGAATTTTGGTATTTAATGGAAGGGTTATATTATCAAATTGTCCAGTATAACCAAGTAATAATGAACGATTATCAGGATAAGATGTTCCATATAAATATAAATTTGAATCAACCACAGAACGTAAAGCCGAAGCAGGGAACTTGGCAATTGCTGAAAAATTGCTTTTAAGTTCATGAGATACATGTGAAGTTCCAACTGAAGTTGACCCTGTTGATCTTGAAGCAGCATAATTTTTTTTAGAATAATTAGAATCATCATACTCATTTTCTTCTGCTTGATTTTGTATTGGAGGGGTTTGAATTTGATTTAAACTTGTATAAGAAACTGTACGAGATGAAGTGCTTGCACCATATTGTAAATTCAGTCCTTCTAGTTCTTTTGCAGAAGTTGAATATAGAAGTGCATGCAAATTTTTTTCATTTTCATATTGTTTAGCTTCATCTGCACCATTAAATTCAGTTTCAAGGGGCACTTTTGGTGGAGAATCTATAAATTTATGAAATCATTTTAATATCTTTTAATGGACAAAATACCTTTTTCATAAGTTGTTACAGTAGTTCTAATACTTACAGAATCATATGTTGGAGAAACTTGTAGATTAATATCTCGAACTCCCGAATCACCTGTTTCAGCAGTTTTTGGTCGAATATTTATTACCTAAAAATAATTTTATCCATCGTTTTTAAAGCTTTAAAAACATACAGGCTCTTTTGTAATTAGTGATAAATTGGGTATTAATGGCAATGATTGGGATGAAGTTTGGGTTTTATCTGATA
Organism: Panagrolaimus sp. PS1159; assembly: GCA_963922195.1. Taxonomy (NCBI): domain Eukaryota; kingdom Metazoa; phylum Nematoda; class Chromadorea; order Rhabditida; family Panagrolaimidae; genus Panagrolaimus; species Panagrolaimus sp. PS1159. Next base: position 2,629,084 of record CAWUHW010000008.1, read on the forward strand.
ATAAATCTGCTGATGGTGGTGGATTTATTATTACATTTCTTTGAAGAATTCTAGCTTTTCCAGTACCTTTCTTTAAAAATGGTTTTTTTGATGGTCGATTTTCATTTTCCATGGTTGTTCTAACAAATGTAATATGTAGAATAGATAAGATGAAGAAAAAAGAGTTAAAAAATTGATTTTTCTTTAAAAAAACGCGCAAAAAAACATGATCGATTTAAAGATTAAAAACAACAACAACTTTCCTCAAAAAAAGAAGAAAAGAATTTAAATCAAGGAAGGAAATGGGAACAAAGAAAATGGCAATTGCTGCTGCGCAAAAGATTGTCATAGATCGGGGATAATAAATGGCAGATGTCTCTTCCTTCAATCTTGTGGAAAGTTATAAAGAAAGTGATTTCTAGAAATGATGAAAAAAGTTAAAATTATACAATGTGTGAAAAAAGCCGCATTGTTTAAACTTTTATAGTTTTTTAATATAATAATAACGAAAATAAATCTATAAAAAGAAAGAAGGACCTCCTGTTGTTTTGCGATTAATAGAAAACGATTTTCTCATGGGTTTAATATGACTTGAAGATATAATTAAAAACCCTAAAAAATTTTTGGGAAATTTCTTTTGCCGTTAAAAATTGCAAATACAAAAGTTTTTATCAATTAAAAAAAAGAGGCAATAATCAAAAGAAATTTTTCCTGCTTGGAGGAACTCTCTTTGCACGAAAAAATGTTTGATTCTTTTTAATGATATTTCGTGGATCCAATTACTGTAATTTGAAAGACATGTATGTTTTTGTTAATTTAAACAAAAAAAGCACCAAAAAAATATTATTAACATTGTAAAATAAAACTTTATTTATTGACAGTTTTATTTTTAATGAACTACAGTAAACATAAAACTAAACTATCTTGGAAAAAAAAGAATCATTTTTTTTGCAAATTTTGTTGTTTTATATTCCTTAAAAAAGTTTATTTTAAATAGTATCAAACAAATTTTTGACATTGAACAGCGGTTGAAGTTTAATATAAAAATTTTGCAAAAAATTGTTTTGTGTTTTCCAACTACTGTTAATTATATTATTGTGTTTAGTTTTGTCAATTTCTTTATTTTGGTACGAATTTTATTGAGATCAATTTATTTTGCAACAGAATAAGTTGTAAGAGGCTTGAGAAAATTTGCCTTTTTTGCTAGATTAAAACAATATCCCAACAAATTATTTAAGAAATATAAAAAAAGAAATTTGATAATTTGTTAAAGAAAGAGGACGGTTTAATAAGTTTTTTATTTTATCGTGTTTTTCTAAACAGCATGAACCTGATAATCAGGCAAAAAAAAATAGAAAAAGATCTTGATCGTCAGGTTCATGACATTTCGAAAGAAAACGTCAAAATGAAAAACTATTAATTAAACTAACTCATTTTAAATATTAAATAAGGATAATTTAATCCTGTAATTCTGTAAAAAAAGAAACCTTGGTATGACATATTAAATAAGAGCTTTTCTGCATTTAATCTAAATGATCAAACCAAAAAGTAAAAAACAACAACATTATCTTTAAAAAATGATTCCAACTGTTTTTGACCAAAGTAAAAATAATAAACTCATTAATCAAAAAACAATTTCTTCATATTTTCTATCAGAAGAAATCACATTCTAAAAAACAAGCATATTTGTTGTTTTTCTTTTTACCGTTTTTTCAATATAAAAGTTTTTGAAAAAATTGTTGCATTTGGAAATGTAAGCTTTCATCTTTCATCATCAAAAAATTGCTTACAAAATATTTTTGTTTGTTTATTTATTTTTTAAAATGACCCTTGAAAGTTTAAAAACGAAAAAAGAGAAAAAATGAATCACATTTTTTTCCTTTCCTTTTTTTTCGATGAGCGATCGAATGTCTGCGTTCTTTTTTGCTGTTGCACTTTTTTGGAAAAAAAGAGTTAGGAAATTTTATGTCGCTTTTTTGCTTTGATTTTTTTCGAGTGCTTTTTTTCGAAATAATTAAAGATTCAAAGATTTTTAAAAACAAATTTTTAAAAGGAAAACAGCAGCTTCCTTTTTTTTCTTTGAAACAAACAACTTTGATTAATTTTTTCCAAAAAAAGGCAAAATCTTTATGTTTTTGTTTTTTTGATCTTCGAAGGTTTCATGTTTTTTTTTCTTTCTTTCTTTAAAAATATTTATGTCATTATTTTTTGTTTCATTTTTGGTAAACTTTTTTAAAAGAGTGCTTAATTCTCAACTTTGAAGTCAATATTTTTTTCAAATTTTATAAATTTTTTATCTCGGATAAATTTCTTTAATTAAGGCTAATTTAATTAAAAGCTTTAATTTTAAAAAATTTAAAAACTTGATTATGAAAATATTTTTTCCATTCTTTTGCATACTTTTTTATCTCTCCGTTCATGAATTAAAATAGACTTTGTTCCTTTTTTAACAGCATATTTTTATCTCCCGTCAAAGATATTCCACTTTTTTTTCTGTCATATTAAATTAGTCAAACACTTGTTTCTATTCTTCGTTTGGCATTCGGCCAAGGAATGTACTTACTTGAAAAAAATCGCGAGGGGGAGGGATTTCATTAGATTGCATCAGAATTATTTGAGTTCATTTATGTATTATTATTTGCGCAAAACTATCTTCTCTCTCTTTTTCTCGAATATGAACAACAGCTGGGTGTCTGTCACGTGCTTTTCTTTTTTAAAGACATTTAATGTCTCTTAAAAAAAAGAGAGGAAAGAAATGGACGCAGCATCGGCGACTACGATTGACTGAATGACCGGACAATAAAAAAAAAACGACGACGACGGCAGAATTTTTGTCTCAAAAGAAAAATCATAAAATAAAGTGTTGCAAAAGAAAAGTCAGCTGGTCTTCACATGTTTTACATTTTTTGACAGCAAAAAAATTAGAAAGAAACGAAAAATGATTGAATGACCACCTCCTCTATTTTTTGTTATAATATATCGTAGTTCATTTTGGTGTCTTTGGATAAGCAGATATAGCCGATGATGGATCAGCTCCGGTTTTTTTACAAATTTTTTTATATTGTTGTATTTAAAGGACAAATTAAGATTTGTTGAACTTAAAATGTCCCCGTTATAGACTTTTTTAAAAGTTTAAGATTTTAACTTTGAATCACATGCTTTTTTTAAAATAGAAAAATGTTTTTGCATTATTTAAAAAAAAAGTCTGAGAAAGTTAAACTTGAGTTTAAAGGTGTGTTCAATCATTCATAGCCTTAAATAAACTTCTATGGGGTCATGCTGTGAAAATAGTTTTTTTAAGGTCAGCTTTCACCTGCCTTTTTTTTTGACAAGTGCTCAATTGCATCATTGGATTCTATGGTTCACCAATAACATTAATATTATGTTTCATTTCATTTTATGATTGTGCCAAAAAAAATCTTTTAAATGTTTTTGCTTCACAAAAATATTTTCAACCTTTCGTTTTTTTATTTTTGCTCCTATTAACTTTATTACTTAAAACATAAGATTTTTCTTACACGTTTTTTTGACCTTTGAAAAATTATAGCTTCAACTAAAATGCTACATTTTTTTCAATAATTTGTTTCAACCAAAACTAAAGTAGGGTCATCAGACACAATTAAATTAATTTCCTTTGTTTTAAAAAATCCCGTGATCATCATCATTTCCGCGTTTTTTTTGTCTTCAACAAATGATAAGATGCACACAAAATATAATTGCAAGCAGGTTTCAGGTGTCTAAAAAAAGACAGAATTGAATAAATTCCAAACACACCTTCTTTTTTCTAAAATATATTTAACTCCAATTTTTTTTCCCATTTGAATGCAGAACTTCCAAATCCAATGAGGCTGTTAGAAAAAATTTGTACAAAATCTGATCCCCAAAAATCCCTTCCTATTGAAGAAAGATTTCATTCAACAAAATGTTTTTATTATCCAAATGCAAAAAAGTTAAATAATAATAATAATTTTGAAGTGAATGAACCATTTTTGCGAAAAGCAGCTTTAAAATATCGTGAAAAGCTTTCATTTTGTTGCCGAAAAAGTGAATCGGCTTCAATTACGAGTAAATTTGACGATAAAATACCGGTAATAAATTTTTAAAGTTCTTCGAAAATATTTAAAAAATTTCAGGTAATTATCGAACGTTTCCGCAATGAAAAAAGACTCCCAGAACTTGATCGTTGCCAATTTGCAGTACCTAAATTTGCAACAGTTGGACAACTTCAACATTTAATTAAGTAAGTACCACATAGCTGATAACTTAAAAGGGATGGTCGATTTGGCATTTGTTTCATTTAACATTTATTTTCGAAATGGCATGAACCTGACAATCAGGCAAACTGATTGTCGGGTTCGTGCTACGTCGAAAAAAACGTTAAAATGAACAACATATTTTTATTTTACTGGCAAATCTTTTGCGTGTGATTTAAAAAAAAAGTCCTTTTGCACAAAAAATTTTTTCAAAAAAAATCAAAATTTCCCCCTGTGACTATTATCTAAAATCTATCCAAATCCATGAAAGAACTTCAAGAATATTCGAAAATAAGAATTTTAAAAGCTATTATCTTAGTTCAATATTTATAACCTCATTAATCGTCATTTTTTTAGACAACGCCTTGGTGATTTTCAAAGAATGGCCATTTATGTTGTTGTTGCTAATCGTGAACTTCCTTCACTTACAACCAAATTATCTGATCTCTATACAAAATATCGGGATGACGATGGATTCCTTTATATTACATTTTCATCGGAAGACGCATTTGGTTAAAATAAAATTAACAATTTATTTTAATGTAAATATTGTAAAATTTGACCCTAAAGTGCAATTAACTATATTCGGTGATTTGTACATATCGTTTTTTTGTATACTGTAAATAAAAATGACGTAAAATAACATTCTTTTTTCGAAATGCTTATATAAAGTTATTAAACGACTGAGAAAATATTAATCTGAAAAGCTTCCGGAAGTTAAAGATTTAAGGATAAGCTTCTGTTTATGCTTTTCCTAAACGTCAAAAAAGCTGCTGAATACTGTTTTTTAACAAAACATTTGACAAACTATATTTAGTCGCTAAAGATATCTTCAAGTGTTTTTTGTTACTTAAAGTTGCAAGAAATAATGAAAAAGTTACAGTAAAATTTTATAACGAAACAAAAAACTCACATCCCTTTAATCACACAAAAAAAACAAACGTTCATAATAAAAAAAAACATGTATTAAGCTTGTTTAATTAAAGTAATTGCCATTTTAATATCACATTTTTCAATTTTATCAGAATTTCTTAGCTTTGCTGCTTCAACGGCATAATCCAAAACTTTTTCAGCTAATACCATTGTACATTCATAAAGTCGTTGAGTTGCATCTGGATCAATTGTATTATGAGCACATATTGATTGAATCATTTTTACAACCATTTCTCTATTAACCATTGACATTTTTTGAATAGCCTAAAAAATATGTGTTTTATTTACTATTTTTACATACAGTCGAAACTTGTTGTTACGTTGTTTTTCATCGGTCCCTAGAAAAACGTAATAACGAGGTTCAAATGTAGTTTATCGCGGTGAAGAAAAACAAAACGATTTATAAAAAAATGGAAACGCTAAAAAAGAATTTCAAAAAGTATGAAACTGAAAAAGAAAAAATCTTGCGAAACAACACCTTTGCAAAACTGAAGCAAATCAAAAAAATTTTTAGATTTCGATTCTTAATTTGGGAAAGAGAATTGATTCTAACCGATTCCAATCTCGATTCCCTTACAAAAAATAAGAAAACGGTAGAATCGGAAAGAATTTGGAAAACACTGATCGAATTACAAAATGTTTTGTTTCAAAATTCGAATTCAAAAAAAATAAGAAGAACGATTGCAAAAAAGTTGCACATTGCCAAGGAGCATTTTTTCAAACACATTTTACTGTGTTTCTTTTTTTGTAACAGAATTGTTTATTTCTTAATTATTTCAAAGGAATTTATTATGTTTCAACGAAAAACCCTTGTACAAGCTACATAAAATTTCACCAATATTCTTTATTCATTCTTGATTGAAACATTTTACAGACATTTTTTAAATCAAAGAAAATAATAAAAGTTACATTAAAGTACAAACTTTAGTTTTCATTTTTGGATCTTTTCGAATTGTATCACATTGACGGCAGGGATCTGATGCAAAAAATAATTCTGCATCCGAATCTGAATCCGATTCACTTTTCTTTTCTTTTGTATAATTGTAACTTAAAACTGAAGGCAAAATATAAGTTTGTTGAGCGCGAAGTTTTTCAGCTTCTTCTTCCTCAGCTTTTCGCTTTAAATTTTCTTGAGATTTTTGTAAAGTTTCAAGAGCTTTCATTGTTGAACCATAATCAATTTCGACATTGCTTTGTTTACCCATCTATAAAATTTATTTACTGTAATCTTAAAAAAATATAATTACTGGATAATGTTTTACAGTATCAAATGAATTTCCGTCGTTACTACTTAATTCATCATCAGCTTCTTCAAGTTCAGTATTTGAAGATTGATATTTTTCTTCTTCATTTAATATATTTATATTCCTATCAGTTTGTGAAATATCAGTTGTTCTTAAAATGTCATCATTATTATTATTTGCAGTTGTTTCAATTTCCGGATTTAAAGGTGTTGAAACGGGACTTCCGGCGGCATCACTTGAATCTGCACTTCCGTTTTGTGTTATATCTGGGATATCATTTCTTGGAAGGGTTTCCGGTGATGAGCCTAAATGAAAAAAAAAGGACTTTTATTTCTGTATTTTAAAAAAATGTTTACCATTTATTGAAACTTCTGATGCATTATCTCCATTTTCATCAGATTCAGATTCTCCACTATTAGTTTCTTTTTGTTTTTCTCCATCTCCATTAATACCATCAACAAAATTTTCATTATCCGATGGACCTTCTAAATATATTTGATAAAGGGTTTTCTCTTCTTAAAATTTATTTAAAAATCCATTTTTTCAAAAATACAAAAACTTACGATTTTCTTTTAAATTTTCATCATTATTAATTAATTTTTGTTGTGATTGTTGCTTTTTAATTTTTTCAACAATTCTTTTGAATGGCATTTCACCAATTAACTCTTTTTGCCGTTGAATTTCGGCTTCTTTTGCGGCATCCATTTCAAAACTAAAGACTTCCCTCTCAAATTAAAGTTTAAACAAAAACTAGCAAACCTGGAATTCATTTCAAAAAAAATTTTATAGCGTTTTTTTACAACTTTAGTTTTTTAAGCAACAATTTTTTTCAAAAGTAACACAGCAGCTTTTTATTTTTTTCTCATTTCACCTTTTTGAAAAAATTAATCCTTGGCTAGCGTCACCCATGTTTTTTTCCGTATCTCTACTTTTTGAAGATGTCTTTTAAATAATTTTCATTTGCGTGATAAAAAGGCACATTTTTATTTAATTGCATAGAGAAAAACACATAAATATAAGATGAGATACATATTTTTTTTCAAAGGCAATGGTAAGCAAAAAAAGAAGAACAACAAAAAACACAAACAGAATTTTTTACACAACATCGAAAAAAATACAAAGTTAAAAACAGTAAAGAAAAGGTTAATAATAGAGATCAACATAAAAAAGCCAGTTAATCAGCAAAATCTTCCTCTTCTGCTACAGTATTCAATCTTTCTTTCAATGGCTTTCTTCGAAGTGTTCGTGTTGAAGGTGGAGGTAAATTATTTCGGCTACGATTTTTTGGTGTTGATGGAGTTGCAACAACTTCTCGTTCTCTTTTTCGTGGTGTTGTAGTTGGTCGAGGAGGTCTTTCAGTTGGATTTTCAGAACGGCTTTGAAATAATGGAGAATCTTTTTCAATTAATTTTGCACGAATATCATCAATTGTAATATGCTGGAAAAGGAAAGGGAAACACATCAAACAAAATTCACAAAAAATTAAAGCTACAAACCACTTCACCAAAGATTCTCATTTTTGAAAAAATTCCTTCTTCTTTTGGAATTTCTTCAGTTAACCAGGTTCGTTTATTAATATTCGTTTCTTCAGTATTTGATTTCAAAAAATAAACAATTTCTTCCATTTCTTTTTCTAATTCTTGACGACTTTTTGGAATAATTTCTGGCCGAGCAATTGCTTTCTTTGATTTTGAATGTTTTTCTGCACTTTCTAATCTTTTATGAAATGTTTCAATAAATTTCTTTACACGAGCATCAGGAGTCATCTAAAGTGATACAAATAGTACTGTAGTCATTTTAAAAATACTTACAGGATGAAGTCTTTCACATCCACGTTTAACAGTTTCAAATAATTTTTCTTCAAAAACTTCTGAAACTTCACATTTATTAAGCATTCCACCAAAAAACACAGCATAATTTTTATTATCTAATACTTTTTCAAGTTTTGTAAGTAATCGAGCAGCAAGATAAAGATGTGCAGTTCCATGCTAAAAATATAAAAAAAGTTACAACAAAAATACGAATCTACAGTATCTTTACTTCTCTATCAAGTGCTTTTGCATTTAAAACATTAAAAGAAGTTATTTGAAGAACAAATGTAATCATTTCATCTCGATCAACGTTAATAAAAGGTGAATCCAAATCAATATCAGCAAGTTTCATCATTGCATCCACGAATGCAGCAGCCATAATACATTGATGTTCACGGGAATAATGACAAAATTGAGTAAAGAAATATACTAATAAAATTTTGAGTTGTTTTTCTTCACCAGGATTAAATAGCTTTAAAAGAAGATATACAAAAGCATCATGGAACGTTCTTTGATGGTCAAAAAGAATAAATCGAAGCAAAATTCGAATAACAAAACTTGAAAATGCCGTATCAGGTGTTTCACATAAATCAATTAATTTTTTAACAAGTTTATTTGAAGAAGTTGTTGCATTTTCAACTTCAGCAAAATACCATTCATTCACTTTTGCATAACCATAAATACCAATTGAATCATGAATTAGCAATAAAGCAATTTTCTAAAAAAATTTATGCACACTGCAGAAAATACAATGATTATTATTACCTGAAGTTCAACGATTTGACTTCTTTGATCTTCTAAAATTGTTCGAGCATATTTAACAAAATTTGCATTATTTTGATCCAATAATGGTGCCATTCCAGCAATGCAAATAAATGCTTCACGTCTTGAATCATGATCAATTGGATTATCAAATGTTGCAATAGCCTAAAAAGTAAGAGTTAAAACAGTTTTAAAAACAGTAAACATACGTAATCAGTTAATAAACCTTCCAAAACCGGATGATGTTGTAAAAAAAATCCATTTTTAAAAACTCCTGCAAGAACTTGTACACATCTTTTACGCTTTTGTGGTTCCATGTTTTCCATTGGAGATGGAGAAGCTTCATTTGATTGTGATGCATTCATCAATTGTGTAAAATCCATTTGAGTTGTTTCAACATACATATCTTGCGTATTATTAAATTTTGCACCAACATCACCTATTTTTGTCATTAAATCAGATAATTCATGAAGAGCATTCTGAAAAAGATAAAATAATTACATTAACCAAAAAAGGAAACAAACATCAGGATCATGTTTAATATCATAATGATAATAAAAATAATCATGTACAATCAATGAAACTAAATCTGAATCATATTTGAAGCTATAATCCACCAAAAGATCTGATAATGTTTCTTTCCATTTAATCCTAAAGTAAACAATTACCGTAATCCTCATATAAAAACAACTTACATTCCAAGTTCTTCTGTATCAATACTATGAAACATATTTATCAAAGATTTTGCACAATTATTTTGATATTCATAAACTCTTCGTTCTGATTCCTTTTCACCACCAGCTTTCAAAGTTGTCCAAATTTCTGGAATAAATTTTGAAAACTCTGACATTGTTGGTAAAAGAATTTTTCGGCATTCATCCCTTGTTGCTTCAGATAATCGTAAATGACAGGAATATTCGGTTAAGTATTGCCACATAAATAATGCTTTCATTTTATCATTTAGTGCATTCAAGCCTGTTGAAACATCATCGACAGCAGCAACATCTTCATAATTTTCAGCATTTAAATATGGAGAATCTTTGTATTCGAATAATTGTGCAAAAAGAACAAATGATTTTTCATCATCAGCAATATCTTCAAAGAATTTTGTACGTAAATGATCAAAAAATCTTTGAAAAATTTGTCCAAGTTCTTTAGTGATTCGAAAAGAATCAAGAAGATCATAAACACCTGATAAAATTTGTGATTGTGTAAGCTGAACATCAAATTCATAACCTTGCCGCTCACAATACAAATCACACGCCCATGAATATAATATTTCATAATATTCAGGGATTATGGTATCTAAAAATGATAGTATAATATACACAAATAATACTGTATTAAATGCTTACCAGCAAGAAACAAATCACGAGCTCTAATAAGTGATTGTCGTTCAGCTTTGGAAAAGAAGGTGATCGGAACATCTGTGGATAGCTTTTTAGCAATTTCAAGTCGAACTTCTTCACATGGATCATGAATTAATCGTTCAAGTAGAAGTCTTGATTCGCCTGCTGTTTCAACAGTTATTCCTTTTACAGCTTGACATCGTACTTTTTCTGATAGATCTCTTGTTCCAAGTACAAACACTAAAAAGGAAATATAGATAAGATGGCAAAATCAAAGTTTTACGTTGTTTTGTTGTTTCCATAATATCAGTATTAACAAGTTTCATTAATCCTGGGTAACTTTGAACTCTTGCAATTGCAATTAAAACACCAACTCGAATATCTTCATCCGTATCAGCAGATAAATGCCATAAAATTGTATATAAATCAATGAAAGTTCTTTCAGGTAATACAGTAGCATAAAAAGTTTCTTTATTATCACCTTTTTTTGGTTCCAAAACAGCACAATATAAAAGTCTTCCAATGAGTGCAACAACAGAATTACGGATAAATGCTGAGATATTGTATTTTTTCTAAAATATTATATATAACAGTGTTAAAATTTAATGTACATAAAACAAACCTTATGAATCGAAAGCATAACTGTTTCCAATATTGAAGAATCATCAAAATCTTTTAAGCATTTGACAGCTAACAAAGCATATAATTTAAAAACCCGTAGTTGTCCTTCATGACATTTTGCACCATCAAGAAATACATCAACTCGATATCCCAATTCTGACATATATTCATCTTTGTTAATAATTACATCACGTTCCTTAACAATCTGATTAATGTATAAGTTGTAAAAGTACAAAACAAATGTAAAATGTACAAACCTGTTTATATAAATTCAGTAAATCAGTTGTCCGCTTTTTGAATGAATCTTTTGAAGAATCATAATAGACATCTTTAATTGCAGCACATATCTCACGAGCTATTTCAGCAGTATTTCGAGACATTCTTGATTTATTTTTAGCAGGTGAAGGTGCCATATTTTAATTAGTAAAAACTAAAAAATTATTCAAATTTAAAAAACGCAATGAAAACTTGATGGAAACGTTGGAAAACACGATGCCCGATGCCCGATGGCAGTTTAATGTTTGAATGGATAAATTAGAAAAATATACAGTAAAACCAATATTAACAAAGAAAATTTTAGCAGTAATTTGCGAAGCTCTTGAAAAAATTTTGTTGGATTTTTACCGCCAAAAAAGTTGTTAGCTATAACACAGTTTTCTTAACACGAAAATGGCTCCATTAGAAAAATGTTTGCGAAATTTTTTGAAAAACTGCATTAATTTGTTGCTATTTTTTCTCTAAATTTGATAGTCTAAAATTTTTAGCTACATATTTATAAAGAAAGATGTCCAGGTAAGTCCTATATTTTTATAGCTAGATTTTAAGGCCAGCCAGATCGATGCCACATCACAAGTCCCTGATAGTAATACTGGTAATTCAAATACACCTTTTTTCCCATTTTCCATTTTACGATTCGACTGGCCTTTCGATGTTGCTATAATGAATGCTTTGCAAACTAAAACCTTTTTAATAAATCTATTTTTAGTCTTGTTAAGCCTCGATCTGAACTTTCCGCTGAAGAACTTGCTGCAAAAGAACAAGAAGAATTCAATGTTGGTCCATTATCGGTTCTTACAAATTCTGTAAAAACAAATACTCAAGTTCTTATCAACTGCCGGAATAATAAGAAATTATTATGTCGTATCAAAGCTTTTGATAGGTAATATTTAGCTTATTGTTAGAATGTTTATTTCACTTCAATTTTTTTAGACATTTTAACATGGTCCTTGAAGATGTAAAAGAAATGTGGACAGAACTTCCAAAATCTGGTAAAGGAAAGAAGAAGGTTGCAGTTGCAAAAGATCGATTCATTCCAAAAATGTTTTTACGTGGTGATTCTGTTATTATGGTTCTCAAGAATCCTCTTGCATCTTAAATAACAACTCTTTGTTTATCTCTGTTACTTTGATTCTCATGATTGTGTTTGGACATGTGCTTGTTTGTTTCTTTTTTTATAACTTTATTTAAACTATCATTTTTACAACTCTATTTATATAAAGAAAAACAAAACCAACAATATTGAAAAAAATTTACACAAAAACAAGCATGACAAAAAAGCTTTTTACTTGTGTTCAATATTGATTACAGTATCTTTAACAGCTTCAGGCTTTTCGGGTTCAATATATGGTGCTTCAAGTAAAAGGACTCCATCAGATTTATAGGTGCATGTAATATCTGCAGGTTTAACTCCATCTGGAACAGAAATAGTTCGTTGATATTCAAATTTAGAATTTTCATCAGAATATTTTGCTTCAACGGTTAAAGTATTCTTTTGAGAATCGGTTGAAATTTTGACATCTTCAGGTTTAAAACGACGAACATCAAATTCAAGCTTGAATTTTTTGACGCCATTATCTTCAACAATTGGATTTCGAAGTCGATATGTTTCAATAACAGATGGATGTTGATTATCAACAAATGGACGCCAAAATGCTAAAAAAAGAGATATATATAAAATCTATGCTAAAAAGAGTGTTAATTAAAACTTACATGAATTAATTACACGATCAAATTCATGTTGCATTTGACTCATTGCTTTATCAAATTCGTGTACAAATGGTGACGGCAAATATGTTGGAGGACGACGATGCCAGAAATTTCGAGAAACAATAATATTTTTATTGTTTGAAGCAGCAGTTTTCGTACAGCGAACTAAAGCTGGAGCAGAAACACAGCGACCCATATGGCGAAACATCTTTTGGAATAAATTAAATTAAGTCTAATAAGTAGTAAAGTGATAAAAAAAGTATAAGGTTTTTCTTTTCTTTTAAAAAATTTGTTCAAAAAAATGCGAACACTCTCTTTTTATACTTTTTGCAAAAAAGTGCAAGAAAAACCTCGAACTTTCTAGTTTGTTTTTAGATGTTTCGAAATGCTCTCTCTCCTTCCTGCAAGAGAGCAAAAAAAAGAAAGAGGTCGAGCTAACATAAAATGTAATCGTTTTTTGTGATCGTTTTTTGTGTTTTTGAAATCAAAAAGGATGTTAAAAAAGAGATATTGGTAAAAGTCTAAAAATCATACGATAGCAAAAATTTTAAAAATGCAAAATTGTGAAAGTTCAGATATTTCAAAATTCCAAAAGTGTACAAAAAATGATGAAATAGTTTTTAAATAAAGCAAAAATTTGAAACAAAATATAACAGAAGTTTTTCATCTAACTTCTTATATCACTTTATGTTTTTTACATGAAAATATACTGTAACCTACAGTACTGCAAAAAAAAATTCTTGTGTTTTCAACTATTTTTTTTAATAATGAAAAAAAAATTTATCTAAAGAATATCAAATTGTAAATGTGCAATAGTGAATACCAATAATTATGAAAATAGCTAATATCGACTTGAACATTGTAAGTTACAATTACAATTTGTAACTCTTAAAATTAAAACAAATTAGATCTTTTTAATGCAAGAATTAAAACCATAAAAAAAAACTGTATCTGAAACACAATACTGCCTAAATTCCAGGAAAAAATTATGTGTAATATAACAACAGTGCCCCATTGTAACTTGGATTTTATTATCATCAAGGAATACTTACAATTAATACAGTATAAAAACAATTGTATTCTTACTACGGCTTTTTGATGTTATTGCTACTGTAAAAATTGAATGTTAATACTCTGTTAATTGAAAATGCTGCTCACAAAAACGGCCACTTCTATCAAAAAAAAATCTTCCACTAAATGTTCGTTCATTTTTTGTAGACACATTTCTTTATTATTGAGTTCGAGCTTTTTAAATAAGTTTAACGTTATTGTTATAAAAAAAAGAAACTTTTAGTTTCTAAAAAATTTTGTTATTGAATGGTAAAAAATGCAAATAAAAAATATTGGCACAGCTAATTTTTCAAAGTGTGTGCTACCAATGCTACTAGCAAGTGCTACTTGTTGCTCCCCTTACATAGAGGGAAAACATTGACAAAAAGATGTGTTTCTATTTATTATAATTTGTATCAACCAAATTTTAATGGTATGGCATCATCATTTTCATATAGATTAAAACTGATATGTAATCAAAATTATAAGCAAAGTTTATGTAAGTAAAAATTTATTTTATTACAGTAAATAAATGGCAGTGAAAAAATGTGAGATGAATAACAAAATTAAAGGGGGAATGAGAGTCTTTAATAAGAGCTTGAAACAGAATTTGAATATGATTTAGGAGCAGCTGGAACACTGTTTGAACGAGGAACATCATATCCGCCAGCGCTTGCAGGATGTTCTGGTGCTGGTGGAGCTGGGGCAGGAGCTGCTGGTGGTGGTGGTGGTGGTGGTGGTGGTGGGGGAGGAGGAGGTGGTGGTGGTGGTGGTGGTGGTGGGGGAGGAGGAGGTGGTGGTGGTGGTGGGGGTGGTGGAGGAGCAGGAGCTGGTGCAGCAGGTTGATAACTTGGTTCAGGTGCTGGTGGAGCTGCAGGTGCTGGAGGTTGATAACTTGGTTGTGGGGCAGGTGCTGGAGGAGCAGGAGGTTGATAAGAAGGTTGTGGTGCAGGAGCTGGTGGTGGTGGTGGTGGTGGTGGGGGTGGTGGTGGTGGTGGTGGGGGTGGTGGAGGAGGAGGGGGTGGGGGTGGTGCAGGTGCTGCCATAGGTTGTTGTTGGTATGATTGTTGTTGAGGAGCATAAGATTGTTGTTGTTGTTGTTGAGGTTGGTACATTGGTTGTGGTGCAGCCATTGGTTGAGGAGCAGCTTGTTGGAACGATTGTTGTGGAGCTTGAGCGTATCCACCGCCGCCGCCGCCCATATGTCCGCCTCCATATGATTGTTGTTGTTGTTGGGGTTGGTAGGATTGTTGTTGGGGTTGATACATAGGTTGAGGTGCAGCCATTGGTTGTGGAGCAGATTGTTGGTAAGATTGTTGTTGAGGTTGATAGGATTGTTGTTGAGGTTGATAGGATTGTTGTTGAGGTTGGTAAGATTGTTGTTGTTGACCGCCAGTGGCATATCCGCCGCCGCCGCCGCCACCTCCATAACCACCGCCGCCGCCTCCATATCCGCCGCCACCGGTAGCATAACCGCCACCGCCTCCAGCGACAACAATGCCTATACAACAGGCAAGAAGGACAACAGCTTTCATCCTTGTATTATATTCAAAATATTACAAGTTGAAGAAAGTAGAAAGTACTTCTTCTTCTTGACTCTGATTATTTGACTCTTTACCTTTTCCCTTTTATATTCCCTTTACCTGAATTCCAAAATAGCGACGACCTTCACACAGTTCATTCTGGTTCCATTTCCTTTTACTTCCCACCTTTTTTTTGTTGGATAAAACCTGTTCACATTTTTTCTAGCGCTTTCGTGAACTCTATTTTGTTATTTTGTGTTTTTACGTTTTTGCTTCTCTTTTTTTTCTTTAATTTCTTTTGTTTTAAAACAAAGGTAATGTGTTTTTGATGGGTTCGGAGAAACATGAAACGGGTTAAAAAATAATTTGTTGTTTTGTTTCAGTGACGCAATTTTGGAACGGGAAAAAGCGTTGCAATTTCAAAACATAATGTCTGTTTTATTATTAAGTATTATTAAGCATTGATAATTAAACTAAAACAAATTGAATTAAAATTTTGTAAAAAATTTGCGGTACATTTATTGAAAAAGACACGACGTCTGCAATTCGAAACTGAAACAAGTCTTATTCAAAGTTTTCTTTATCTTGTTTTTATGCAAATTTCGATTAACAGACAGATGGCAAAATTTGTTTTTTAATGTTAAAAATTTGCTTTTAGTTTTTTTATTTGATAGGCAACTTATTATCATTTGCATTGGAATTTTTAACAATAAGTGTTTTTTTTAAAGTAGCTACTGCATATTTCAAATACAGCCTATTTTTTCAAAGTGTTATAAAATATTATTTTAAATATTATGTTGATCCAAAAATATGGAAAATCATATTGGAAATGAATCCAAACAATTTATTGAGAGAAGATGATCATGTTTAATTGTACATATATGTTAATTGCCATTGCATTAATAATTTATTTATATTTTAGATTTGTTACATCAAAGCTTTCAATCAGTTTTAACTTTTATTAATAAAGCTTCATCTGTTGTAAAGGTTGGTTTTTGTATATATATGTAATTCAATTAATCATTTATTCATTTTTAGATGCAATGCAATTCAAAATGCTTCTTGTTTATGTTTTTCTTGTTTGCATGATTTCTGGAGCTGCTGGTTTACCGGGAGCTTATGCTGCTTGCCAATCAGCATGTGCATCTGCACTTATGGCTGCTGCAGGAAGCCCTCCTGCTGTTGCAGCATATGCTAGATCTCTCTCACAAAAACGTCACCTGAACATTTTTCTTTCAGCTGACGGTTTTTTCGTGCTGAGAATTTTTATTCACACAAAAAAGAAATAACAGCTGCCTGGGTGACTGATTTTTTTTCTATTTTTTCAGTCACCCAGGCAGCTGTTATTTCTTTTTTGTGTGAATAAAAATTCTCAGCACGAAAAAACCGTCAGCTGAAAGAAAAAATGTTCAGGTGACGTTTTTGTGAGAGAGATCTGCTGCATGTCAACATGAATGCTCTTATTTGCTCTTCTTCCCATTCTTCTAATTTTCAACAAGAATCTATAAAGAAACATGAATGAATCAAACAAAAGTTTTTGGTTCTTTTTTAAATTTGTTATACTTTTGTATCTTTGATTTTTTATAACTTTTGTGTTTCTTTATCGTTTTTGTTTTTTGTATAAAATGTTGACTTTTTAAACAACAACTTTTTCCAATACGGGGACATTTTATCTGAAGGAGGAAAAACTTAACGACTCTCTTTTGTGAAAACTTTGTTATTTTTGCAACAATTATAATTTAAATTTGCATAACATTTTTTTCATTTCTTGCAAACATGATTTTCTCAAACATTCATTTTTGTTGTTTTGAACTTTTGTAAAAATGGCAGCAGCAAAAACAACTTTGCCAGAATTAAAAAAGCAACCGCTTCAAAAAGCAGCACCAAGTCAATCTGGAACATCTGAAACTCAAGCATCATCTTCTGGAACATCACTTGGTTCTTCTGCATCAGCATCATCATCTGCTGGAAATGATGTAAAATGTGTTTTAGATGTTAAAGAATTAAAGCAATATGGTGGGATATTTTATGGTTCTTTACCATTGGAAGATATTGAATTATTCCTTTCACAACCTGGTGACTTTATTCTTCGAAATTTGGAAACTAAAACAGCTGGAAAACAACTTGTTATAACTGTTAAAGTAAAAAATGGTTATAAAAATTTACAAATTAAAAGTAAAGATGGTCAACAGTTTTGTGTATCTAAAAGTTCAAAAGTAAGTGACTTTTTTTGCTTTAAACATGTTTTTATTTTGTTATATATTTTAGTATCCATCAATTTCTGAACTTGTAATTAATCTTGTTTCACTTAAAATTCCTATTGATGCTTCTGGAAATTTATTGAAAAAGCCAATTTATCGTCCATCATGGATATTCCTTCATTCACAAGCAAAATTTGGTCGAAAATTAGGTGAAGGCGCTTTTGGAGAGGTTTGTTTGCATACAACAAAGATGTACAACAACTTTATCTCTTTATTTTTAGGTTTATATTGCTCGACTTAAAGCTAATGATGGCTCCCAAGAATTCGCTTTTCCTGTTGCAATTAAAACAATGCATAATAAAATTAATTTGGAATCAAAGCTGGAATTTTTAAAAGAAGCAAGAGTTATGCAAAAACTTGAACATCCAAATATTGTTCGAGTTTATGGTGAGTTTTTCTCTTTCACACTTTGCTGGATTAAATGTTGAATTTTTTTAGGTGTTGCAGCATGCGGATCTCCTGTTTTACTTGCAATGGAAATTTGTAGTGGTGGAAGTTTATTGAGTCATTTAAAAAAGCATAAGGTTTGTTTCTTTAACATTTTAGGAATATATGTATTAATATGGGATGATTGTTTTAGGATAAAATTAAAATTCCACGTAAATGCCGTTATGCATATGAAGCAGCTCAAGGACTTGCATATCTTGAAAAATGTGGTGTTATTCATCGAGGTTTGTTCTTTTATCTTATGGTATATATGGTCACCATATCATTAACATATATTGATGATGCTGTTTGACTCTCGTTTTATAATGTAAAATTGATGAAACTGTTTTTAGATATTGCTGCTCGAAATTGTATGCTTACATCAAATTTAAGTATAAAAGTTGGTGATTTTGGTATGGCTGAAACTCTGTCAGAAATGGTTGTTCCAGAACTTAAAAAAGTTCCAATTAAATGGTTGGCAATTGAAACGATGCAAAAAAAGATTTATTCTCATAAGACGTATGTATTTTATTAAAGGAGTAGTTGGAGTCTGTATTAGCAACTGTTGGAATTGACGGTCTTCGATCAGTTGATCGAAACCATAATGTAATCTCGGGCAACATCTAATTTTTTCCATTTATTTATATCCTTTGTTTTTTTAGTGATGTATGGGCATTTGGTATTCTTTTATTTGAAATATTTGGAAATGGTGAAGCACCATATCAAGGATTTACAAATATGCAAGTTCGTGCAAAAATTGTTATACAAAATTATCGTTTACCTCCACCAAAAGATACTCCAGAACCTGTTGGAGATTTAATGAAACGTTGCTGGTTAACTGAACCAAAAGATCGTCCAAACTTTTCACAAATTGCACAAGATTTATCAAAGCATGCTGAACCATCACCACGAAATCAGCCAAGAAAATCATTATCTGATCCAAGAAAAATTCGTAAAAAGACTTCTGGAGCTGCTGCAGATGGAAAAAGAAATGTTACAAGTGAAAAAGTTATTAAAAAAGCAAAAGCTCGAAAGGTTGCAACTTCTTCAATTCCATTAACGCCAACGACTACAACAGCATCTTTAACTCCAATTCCATTAAAATCTTCATCAAATACAAATGCTGCTGATGCTTTAGATAAATCTTTGGGACGTTCAACAAAAAATCCTAAACATGAAAAGAATCATGAAAAATCTGCTCCTGCAAGTGGAAGTGATTTGGATAAATCTTTGGGAAAACATGCTAAAAAGCCAAAAGTTGCTGCTGCTTCAACTGAAAAACAAGCATCTGGATCTGATTTGGATAAATCTTTGGGAAAATCATTGAAGAAAAAGAAGAATAAAAAGAAGAAAAAGGAAAATGGAAGCAGTGATGGAAGTTCTGAAGAAAAAGCTCCTCCAAGCAGTGGCGGTGGTGCAAGTGGGGGATCTGCCGAAAATTCAAAGGATAAGAAAAAGAATAATAACAAAAAGAATAAGAAAAAGCTGCCAAAATAATTTTCTTTTTAAATGTGAGTAATATATTTATTTTATTAATGTAATTTGTAAAAAAAGTATATATAAATAATTTTGAAATAATTTTTTTAAACCGGTTTTAAAAATACAACAAAAAGGATACTGTATTTTTTTCTATTTTGGAAAATTCTCGAACGTCCGAGAATTTTCTTTCAATCACTTCGTCGACGGAATGATTTTGTTCGTTTAAAATTTTGGCAAACATTTAAAAATCGATTTTGCCATTTTTCCTTTTCACGACTTTTTGGTGATGATTTAATTGAAGTGCAATCGGTAAACGCTGAATCGAATGAATTGTTACAGGAAGATGATGTGGATGATGAAGTTGGCATTTTGAGATTTTTTCGAAGTTGATCATTTTGAGCTTGTAAATAACTAATTTCATTTTCAAATCGAATTTGATCAACTTCTGTCGTTTTTTGTGGAATATTTGTTCCAACAAATGTTTTGGCTTTCTTTGAAAAATCATTTCGTAATTGATCAAGTTTTTGATTGAACATGTTTGTGAGCTAAAAAAGAGGGGGTGGTGCGATTACAAATGAAAACAATTGAGTTTGGAGAATTCGAAAATTTCAAGTCTTTAAATTTTTTATTTTTACTGAACTTGAAAATCAGGGAATTTATTGGAACAGTTTATTTTTGTTTATTGAAAAAAGAAAAATTAACTGAAAACTGTTCCAATAAATTCCCTGATTTTCAAGTTCATTTATAAAAAATAAAATTTCCCAATTTTAGTTTTATAAAACAAACTTCTTGAACAATTTCTTCTTGTCCACGAAGGACACGATTTTGTTCTGCAATAATTGCAGCCTGCTCTTCACACTTTTCTTTATAATGTTCATATCCATGTTTAATTTCATCTAATTTATGCATTAAATTTCGGCATCCTTCCATTCGAAGTGGATCAAAACCGCTGTCATCAGTTTGGCAGCCTCGATCCCGGGTTTTTGGTTTTTCTTTAAGCTTCTTTAAATTATCAGATAAAACATCACAACTTGAAATAATTGAACAAATTTGCCTAAAATAGGTATATTTGGGATTTGTAGATTTATAGGATTTAAGGGATATTTACTTGTCAATAATTTCATCTGAGTTTTTTGAAATATTAGATTTCATTGAAGATGGACTTAAGGAAAATAAAGGAGAAGGAGACTTTCCACGTGAAATTCCAGAATCATATCTTCCAAAATTAACAGTTCGAAATTCATCAAAATCAAATTGAACTCCAGATTTTGACATTTTTTAATGGAGACAAAAATTGGGGATAGTAAACTTTTTTTGGAACAACAAAAATAAAGAATGAAATTTTTTTGTTACAACTTTAATAATTTTTTTTATTTGAGCCAATGCATAACTGATTTTTTTCTTTCTCGTTTCTGGCAAAAGTCAATGCCTTTAAAGAATAAACGATTGTAAAATCATAATTTTGCACCCATTCTTTTTAAAATAAATTCGTTTTAATGGCAGACTGGCATTCATACTTTTTTTTTACAATCAACAAAATTAGAGATGTGCTTGGGTTTTTCAAAGTTACGCAAAAAATATAATTTTGGTACTAAAAAACGCAGAATGTTTCTACGAATAATAATTGATAAAAAAAATTAATTCTAACAATACTGATATAAAAGATAATTGATAAAGAAAAAACTCGAAAAACCATTTTTTTTCGGTCGGCCGCGGTCGGGGAACACATTTCTGTCTTGAATATTTTCGTGTCGAATGTACAAACTACAATTTTTTTTTGCACAAAATTTTTTCTTTTACTTTTTTTGAGCTTTTGTGTGTACTTTATTAACTATAAATCTTCGGTTAAAATTTATTAATTTACTTAAATTATATATTTATTTCATTGTGAAATATTGAGGAAAAACCTAAAGTGTATTAAACTTGAAAATAAAGCTGTTTTTGCTGTGATGATGAGATAGTTGAGTTTTCACTTTTTCATTTATTAAAAAATAATTACAAAATAATATAATATATTTAATCTTTAAACTAAAAAAAATCAAAAAAAAAATTTAAACTAAAAAAATCAAAAAAAAATCAACGGGGCTCGAACCCAGCAGCTCAGGGTTCTAAGCCTGCCGCCGTTCGCCATAGAGCCAACGCAACGTATGGTTTTGGACCTCTAATTTGCAGCCATATCTTTTGTGAGAAAAAAATGCAGTTAAAAACAGAAAAAGTTGAATATTATTTTTTCGCGCGTTTTCGCGCGATTTCTAAAAATAGCGTATTGTGGGCAATGAAAAACTCTATCCAACTGTGGTGGTTACAAAAAAGAGTAAGAAGTTGTATAATACAAAATTTTTTAAAAAACGTAAAAAAATACGGTTTTCTGCTATATTTTTCATTTTTTTGTAAATAAATAGTATTTAAAGGTTGGATTTTCAGAATCTCCGTATTTTTTTACGTCTAGTACGATAAAAATCAAAATTTTAAAATAAAGTTTTAATTTCTACAGTATACCTCTCTTTGTCTTTTTTTTGGACGAAAAAAAAGCGGGGAACACACGCATCGCACACTGCTGCGCACGTTTCTAAACAAAATAACCTTGACGTTTTTCCATCTATTTGTTATTTAAAGGAAGCACTTATTTGATTGTAAAGTTTATAGTGGGGGGTTCTTTTTTTGAGCGGGAATTTATTCTTCTTCTCTTTGTGGAACAAAATAAGGGGGAAAATTGATAACCATAGATAATAAAATATATGCGTGACAAAAATGTGATTTATTTATGAAGGATGAATAAGTGTTAATTTTTTTGGGAGGGTAGTGTTTAAGTACTTAAGTACAACTTTGTGTTTTTTGAGGATATTGTTTATCATTAAACAACGACATTAGATAATTAGAAGACATTTATTTACAAATTACAAATAAAAATATTATTATTTTTGGAAATAAAAATAAAACTTTGGATTGGTATTTTTTGGATTAAGGAAGGAAGGAAGGCTACAGTTTATACAGGTAATAATTATTGTTGAAGGAGGGATTATATTTATTTATCCATACATTCCCATCATTCCCCATGGTCGGTACATGCCATAACCCATTCCCCATGGTCTATACATTCCCATACCATATCCCATCATTGGATATCCCATTCCATAACCCCATTGACGGCGAACTCGATCATGTGGACTAAAAAAATATTTTTTTAAATGAAAAGTATAAATTTGATAAGCAAAAACTTACACATCTGAATCAGCTTCAGAATCAACAACTGGCATCATTGGGCCTGCAGCAGCTATGACAATGAAAGCAATTAAGCATAATGCAAGAAGAAATTTGGAATTCATGATTTTTAAATTTGTTGAAGGCAAAACAAAAAAATGACCTGTCTTTTTTGATTTTTCATTGCTGATTTTATAGGGGTCAAGAAAAGTACCCGCCTTCAGGCAATTGTGATAAAAACAAAACAAAGAAACACACAAACAAATTAACCGAGGATCTTTTGAGAACAAAAAAAGGAAGTTCAAAAGTATTTTAGCGAAATTATTTTTTATTTCACAAATTTGGTAAATAGACTTCAACTTTTTTTTTCTTTTTTTATTGTCATCAAAATCAAAGAGCAAAATTAGGTTTTTTTCAGTAACTGTAAATTCAGCAAATTTGTGATCACATAATTTTTTTTTTATACGTAAACATTCTGGTTTTTATTGAACTAATTGCGTGATTAAATTGAGTGTTTTCTTTCTTCGCTTTGTTCTAGAACAAACAAATTTGCACTTTTTACGTTTATTTATTGCAAAAATAAAAAACAAAATAATAACAAAAATATTACAAAATTTAATTTCAAGTGATTTTAACAGTAACCGTTTTACAGTAAAAAATGAAAATATTTTTTTGCAAAAATACTTTTTTCAACAGCAAAATTCCATGTTTAACTTTTTTAAATGAATGATCTTAAAAATCAGGCAATTTAATGGAGCAGACAAAACCCTGCTTCCATGAATGCCCTAATTTTCAGGTTCAGCCATAAAACTGATGAAATTCTATTTTACTACAACATTTAAAGAATAATTTATTTATAAATAAATAATTTAAAAAAAGAATTTATTTATCAAAAACATTTAAAGACATCATACATCGATGTCCAACAACAGTAGATGATCTCTTCTTCTTCTTTTTACAGTTTCATGTTCTTTTCAAACCTTTAAAATTACAAAAAAATCAAAAAAGGAACTTTAAAAAGTTTTTTAAGAATTTCTAATGATCATGATCATCTGCAGTTAACGAACTTTCTGGTAAAAAAATATTTCTAGACTTGTTTTTATTTATTTCCTATTCTTTGGCTTTAATTTTTCAGTATAAAAGCGAGCCGTCAGAATTCTAAATCAATTCATCTCTTCGTCTTCACTTTTTGTATAACTACATTTTTGTTCTTAAAGAAAAATGAATTCTAAATTTCTTCTTGCATTATGTTTGATTGTTTTGATTGCTGTTGCAGCTGCAGGCCCAATGATGCTTGATTCTGAAGCAGATTCAGATATGTAAGTTTTTGATCAACAAAATGTTTCTTTTTTGTTAATGAAAATATTTTTTTAGGCCACATGATCGAGTTCGCCGACAATGGGGTTATGGAATGTACCGACCTTGGGGATATGGCATGTATCGCCCATATGGCATGATGGGAATGTATCGACCATGGGGGATGATGGGAATGTTTGGATAAATGTTTTTCTTCCAACACCATTCCCTTGCTTGTATAAATATTTGTATTTATGTTTTACAATAATTAAAATTAACGATTATGGTTTTCTGTAAATTGAATCGAAATAAAAATTTTGCAATTAATAAATTCAATTTTCATTTCGTAATCAAGTTTTACAAAACTTTTGCTTTAATACTTTATTCATCGATGATCGTTTACTAAACTAATATAATCCGGTAAAAAATCTAGTGAAAACTTTTTCGAAGAAGTTTTTCACAAACATAGTATCATTTGAAATAATTAATGTCTGAATTACTGTATTCTAATAAAATATTTCTTTAAATAATTTTGCTAAAATAAATTTTACAACCTTTTTGTTTTTCTCTTTTTTTCTTCAACGTTCTAGAAAATCTTGTGATTGTCGGTCAAATATAATTAATCATTTTTATTTACATCAGTTTTTTTGGAGAAGAAATACATTAAAATATAAACTAAAAAATAACCTTTTATGTCATCACTCACACACACTTAACTAATATGTTTATATTTTTTATTGTTGCCAATCAACATATTTTGAACAAAATTTAATAAATTGTGAGCATCTCAAATAATTTAATCGATCATGTGGTGGTGGGAATGGATTACAGACTTTTCTTGCTTCAGGTTGAATATCTTCACATCGAGTTAAAGCTTGATTTGATTCTAGCAAATCTGCTGGAGTTGGAGGTGGGACACAGAATTGATCATATGCTTTACAAAATTGGCGGCCCTAAAATATAAAAAAAGAATTGGTTATATGCTTTACAAAAGTTAGTTTTTGGTACCTGTCGATCTCGCTTTGTTTTTGGGGCACATGTTTGAACATATGCATGTATAAATCTTTCACAATATGCTAACAATGGCACAACTCCATTTTCATCTGATTGACATTCAATGGGATATGATTTACAAAATTCGATATCTTTTGGTGAAACATTTGCTGTCCGGCATTTTACAAGAAATTCTTTCCGTCGATCAACACAGAATTGACTGACAAAAACATTAACGAATCCAACCTAAAATAAATAACAAAGTTTTTAAAACTACGGCTCCGGGGTAAGGCTTTGGGAAAACGAAATTTCGATTTTAAAAGGTTTGTAACATTTTCGACAAAAAAATTTTGAAATTTTTATTTCGAAAAAACACGATCTCGATTTTACGATTTCCACTAATAATTACTATTTCGAGATTTCGATTTCGATTTTGAGTTTTGTTGTTTTCCTCCAAAATTCGAAATCAAAATTTTGGAAACTGCAGGGAAAAAAACGTTTCGGTTTTTTCGATATTTGGATTTCAATTTCATGTGTACTCGAAATGCAAAATACCGATTTTTAAACCGTTTAAAATGAATGAAAAAACGAACCCTTGAATTTTTTGGTGGTGGTTTTGTTTTTGATGCAACGGCTGCTGTCGAGGCTGCTGCAGATGGATGATTTCCAGGTAAATCTGGTGGAGTAATTAATTCAATTCCAGGTGTTTGTAATGATGCTGTTGTATCGCTTTGTGAATTTTTTCTAGGTGGTTTTGGTAAACGTAACAAACTGCCTAAATGGTCGTCTTCTTCTTCTGTTTTATTATCATTATTATCTTCTTCATCTTCTTTTTGCGGTCTTTTAATCTTTGGATTATTACTTCTTGCTCTTGTTGATGGAGCAGGATGTGATAGAATTGGATCATCAGGAATTGGATCTCCACCAATATTTGTTTTTCCATCAACAACTTCTCCACCTTCATTTACCTCTTCTTCATCGGTGGTGGTGGATGGGGTGGTTGTGGGTCGATTCTTTCTTTTAACTTTTTTTGTCGTTTCTGCAGAAGGAATTGTTTCATCTAAAAATAGATTTTTTTTATCATTTTTTACTGCAAAACTTTTAATGGAAAAACAAAAAAAGGCTTTACTCGGAAATGAATGACAGAAAAACGCATTTCTCTTAATTTTTTGACATTGTGTAGGTGTGACAACATTACTTGAAAGCTCAATTATTACAATATTTTTTATCAAATCTTTACGATTCTGTAAGCAAAAATTGGTAAACCTACTTTCAGAATTTTTAACCAAAGTTTCTTCAAATGTTGGCAAATTTAAAATTGATTCAATTTCTTTTGATTCATTTCCCTTCGAAGCATTTGGCTTTGCAGGTTTTGGATCAATTGGAATTGGATCATCACAAAAGCTTAATTCTGGATTTCGATTACATGCAATCTACAAAAAAAATTTTCTGTAAAATTTTTAACGATAAAATTTGGATAAAATTAGAGTTTAAATTTTTTAATAACGAAATCACTAAAAATTCTAAATTAAAAGAGTTGTTGTTTTTGGAAAAAAAATTTTCAGCTAACGAAAAAAATCAATTCGAACCTGAACAAGCTTTGAAGATTTTCCAAATCCATTTGAAATAAAAATAAATGAAAATAAACTAAAAAACAGCCACCGCATTCTTTAATTATGGAATCTTGTGGCCAAAATCGATTTATTTCCAAAGTTAATAAAACCAAATCAAAAAAGTATTAAAGTGATATTAAAACTGGTTGAACGTGTATGTATGTAACACCAATCAAAAAGAAATTGCCCTAAGGGGAAATAAAAAAAAAATGAATGAATACATTTTCATCAGTTTTTTATTTTTAAAGAACTTTATGTTTTCTATTTTTTTTATCAATTTATCACTTTCTGTCATTTATTTTCGTTTATAAAAAAGGTATTTTTATTTTTTGCTTTTAGTTCCGTTCAAAGTTAAACGTTTTTTATTATAAAACATAAAATTGGGTATTAAAAAAGAAAAAAAGACTAGAAAATATTTTGTCCATTTTGGACGAGAGTTGCTTGTTCTTGCATTAAAATTCTTGTTTGTCCATGTCCGGTATCATATTGATTATTATAATTCTGTGTTAGAGTATATGTCTAAAAAGGATTTAAAAAAGAGATATATAAAATCCAATAATAACAAAATAATATTCTGGCATTATCTAACCTTTCCAAATAAAGCAAATTGTGCACCTTTATAGTAATTTGTATCTTCCCATGAAATTTGATTTGGAATATGATACCATATTCGTAGGCGAACAATTAAACCAGTAAATAATCCAGTAATTATTGCTGCTATAACTGTTATAAATATTCCGGATAGCTGGAATAGTGCTTGACTGTATTGATCTCGATCGCCACCTCTTTCACCACCTTTAAAATATGGATAAATTTTGTGGATTCTAAAAAAGAAAGTTTGAGGAATTAATGAAATCCGATTTTCATGTGTTGGATAAAGTACTACATGGAAAATTTTAAATGAATCCGGAAACCTTTCAGAGACATGTCGCCTTTGATCTTTTGGTAGATCCGAATCCGATTCCTCATTAATACATGTTGCATATCTAATCTTACCTTGGTCCATAATCTGCTGGATTATACCATAAAGCAAAAAATACACTCAAAGCCTATAAATTAAGTAATACTATCAAAAAATCTATCAATAAAAACACAAACTCCTGCGAGTAAACCAGGAAGTCCATGTAAATTATGTACGCCACATGTATCAGAAAGATGTAACTTTCTTTCAAAAAATTTAGGCTAAAAACAATTTTGATTTCCATTCGAAACAAATCAACAATTGCCACTTACAGTAACTGCAACATGTCCAACAACAGATAAAACTCCAGTAATAACTCCAACAATAATTGCATGATGTGGATATAAAATTACATTTGCAACAGTACCAATTGCGATCCCACCTGCTAAAGTCGATGATTGAATATGTAACATATTAAATCTGCCCTAAAATGGATATTATATATCCTGTTTTTAACAAAAGACTCACAAATGCATCACTTAAAGATGATACAAGGAAAGTTGTAACTGTACAAGCAACCATTGAAAGATATGTGTTCATAATTGCTCGATGCCGAGCATCTTCTGGTTCTGTTGTGGCAGCATTTAACGATGGAAAGAAAACCCAAAGAAATAAAGTTCCAATCATTGAAAATAGTTCCGAATGCCGAATACTTCCATCATCCTCATCAACGTCAACTAAATTTGTTCGATGTATTACTTTTGAAGCAGCTAAACCAAAATATGCTCCAAAGCAATGTACAACCAATGAACGGCCGCCATCGTTTATCTGCAAAATAGTCAAATATGGGGATAATGTAAAAGTTTTTAAAGCTCAAACAGTCAAAATTTTAAAAATTGAAAAATCAAAGATTCAGAAAATCAAAAAATTTCAGTTTGAAAAAATATCGATTTTTTAAGTTTTAAAATGCTCATAATAATGTTAAAAAAACTAACATGAAGAATTTGAAATAGTAAATGCTCCAACAAAACTGCAGCCGAAGATTCCATAAATGCCAAAACCAAAAATTGTACCGGCGTCAATCTACAATAATAAAAACTGAATGTTTCAAAAACGGCAAAAATAAAACATTTGTTAAATGCCAAAAATGGACGATACTTAAATCTTACAAACCTCTTTTTTAAGTGAAACGTCATTCCTTAAAACTTTTTATTATAGCTCAAGTTAAGGCAAAAATCATTCTTCTGTCGAATGAAAAAAGAGCAATGATTTTTAGCCTGATTTTTAAGTTTAGCTATAATAAAATGTTGTAAGAAATGAGAATCAATTTTTTTAAAAAGTAAGTATCGACCAATAAAAATTCTTACTGTCCAAGCAAGGCTCCCATTGAAATTAGTACAGCAACACATGTAACATCTGCGGTCATTAAATCCGAAATTGAAACAGTAAAGAAACCTTTTGTAATAAATTCTGAACTTAAAAAACCTCTTAATAAAACAACCCATTGAACGCTAAAAGCTGATAGTAAAAGGTTGACAGAAATTGCAGAAAATCCATATCTTTTTAAAAATGACATTAAAAATCCAAATCCAACAAATATCATTACATGAATATCCTGGAACACTAAATTCTCAAACTTAAAAATTATGTATGCAAAAACAATTTTTAAAACAAATAAATAGAATTTTTGGGATAAAAATGATAGAAACACTTTTTTCGAAAAATTTAAAAAAATCTTGCTATAATTCAAATCCCAAAAAAATCAAAAAAAAATTTTTGCACTTACATGGATAATCTGTATTTACGTATATCCGATTTGTAGAACCAAATGGCAGGGCATTTTCATCATACCGACAAAAAAGTCCAAATAAAACAATATAAATACCTTGAAATAAAAGTGCCAAACCACTAAATTGCCGTCGATGTAATGTTGATGACATTACCCAATACACACCCAAAAAAAGGTAGCAAAAACAAAAAGAATTGATTAAAACTCTTATTAGGCACAAAAATTTTAATCACGAGAAAAATATAATATTGTTTCGTTATTAATTAATTGAAAACGAGAAAGAGACGGGGAAATACGTAACAGCCGCAGCAAAAAAAATTGTTCGGCCGCCATTAAAGGCTCTTTCTTATTTTTGCGCATTTAAAAAACGAAGAAGAAGATATTGAAAAAAATGTTATCAATCAATTTTCTCGCTTTAATTTGTTAATCGAACATTTTTTTATTTTTGAATGAAAAACCTTTTTATTTACACCCATTTCTTATTTGCAAAAAATTTTTTGAGTACCGGAAAAAAGAAAATTCAATTCTTCCAAGAAATCATAATAAACAACAAAGTTTATCAAAAACCACATGACAGATAACTGATATTTGAATTTTTTTTGAAAAATTTTGTAAAAAACAAAATGTGATTTATAAGAATGATATTTATTTATTTACAAAGTTACAAAAAATAAAAATTATAGAATTATTATTAATAAAATATTTTTAAAGCTTTCAAACACTTTGAAGCTTTTGTCTTTATTGTACAGAGAAAATTTGTTGAACATGAATTAAGCTTATCCAAACATTCCCATCATTCCATAAGGTCTATACATTCCCATCATGCCATATGGACGATACATGCCCATCATTCCATATGGTCTATACATTCCCATTCCGTAACCTCCATATCCGCCATAACCCCATTGACGACGAACTCGATCATGTGGACTAAAAAAGCATTTCGATTAACACAAAAAAATATTTGTTGATTAAAAACTTACGAATCTGAATCAGCTTCAACTTCTGGCATTACCATTTCCTTTTCATCATGTTGAATTTCTGGTTTCTTTCCATCTGTGGCAGAAATCAAAGCAACAAATCCAATCAAGCATAATACAACAAGAAATTTGGAATTCATTTTTGAAGCGATAATTAACTTTTGAGTAGGCAAAAAAGTTGTCTGATTTTAATTTTTTTCTGAAGGCTTTTTTATAGTGCAAAAAAATGCAATACTCCGCCTTCAAAGGTGAGACAAATAAATATAAACAAAAGAACGAAAAAACAAAAAACAACAAAATTAAAAAAAATATTCGCCGAAAAGTTCATTAATTAATTAATTAATTAAGTGATCAAAAAAGAAAAATTTCAACATTTGTAATAAAAAAAATATAGTTCCTTCGTTTTTTGTTTTTTAATGTATAAAATTGTTTTTTGATCAAAGAAGTATTGTAAACTTTTAAAGTTTAACTTTACAAGTTAACTAATAACATATAAACTTAAAAATGTAAAATTACTACAAAAATTCAATCACCACTTTAATTTTTAGCACTGCCTAAAAAACTACAATAATATTTTTCATTTTATAAAAACAAAATCCACCTTAATTTAATTTCTAAATTTAAGAAACTCGAATTTTAAATTATGAAATAATGTTTTTGTATTACTGTGAAAAGTTTACTGCAGTAACCAAAAAGGAATTTACTGTAAAATGCATAATTTTGTTATTGTCAAAATAAACTTCGTGCAGGTAAAAACAAAAACTTTTTTTTCAATGTCATGTCAATTAATACTTATTATTTTGTTATAAAAAGACTATGGATTTGCTTTTATTACTGTAAAAGGTATACTGTATAATTTAGAAATAATTGCGTTTTTGTAATCACAAATTATTTACTAAAAAAACATTATTTGTTCTTCAACTCTATTTTGGTATTCAAAAAATAAAACATTCATTTAATCACGCAATTTTTTTATTTCAAAGAAAACTGGAATGTTTACGAATTAAAAGTTTTGTGATCACAAATTTGCTGAATAAATAATGACCTCAAAACCTTCTATAAATAAAAAGTTCAATTTTGATTCTTCTTTGAAACTTTTGAAAGTGTGAAATTCTTTAAGTTTTTCAATAAAAACAAAATATTTTAATAACCCGATTTTGTTCCAATATTTTGTAATCAACACGTCCTAAAATGAGATGACTAAAATATAGCTCAAAGACAAAAATTTGTTTGCTGAATTATGAAATTCTTGTGATCATTTAATAAATTTTTTGAAAAATATTTTTTGTCCGATTGTTTGTTTTTTTTTCTTTGTTGTTTACGTTTATGCCTGCGGCGATAAATTTGATGCTATAAAAGGTATTCGAAAAAACCACAAAGAACAACTTTCCAGCTTTCAAAAATCTCCAAAAACAATGAATTCAAAAATCCTTTTTACTTTATTCGTATTTGGCTTTATCGCTTTGATCTCAGCAGTTGAAGAATCAAAATCTCCTGTAAAATATATTCATATGGAACATTCTGCTATCCCAGATTCTGAATCGCCCGAATCTTCAGATGTGTAAGTTTTACTAATACAAATTTAATTTTCTAATTTTTTCAATATTTTAAGCGCACACGAAAGAGTTCGTAGACAATGGGGTTATGGAATGGGATATCCAATGATGGGAATGGGGGGATATGGTATGGGAATGTATAGACCATATGGAATGATGGGCATGTATCGCCCCTATGGCATGATGGGAATGTACAGACCATACGGAATGTGGGGATAAATCTACTGATCTCAACATGAATAACTACCTCTCTTTCCTTGCCTGTAAATAATATGTATTTTAAGCTAACGTTTTAAAAAATAATAATAATCTGTTAAATAAACACAACTTTTTTGACAAAAGAAACATTTTATTTTTACATAAAAAACCGTAATAAAAACATACCACATAATTTTTTAAAAAAGAACACGAACAACAAAATTAAGAAGTAAATTCATTTAATAAAACAAGTTTATCAGCCGGTAAATTGAGATCATCGATATGTCTTTCAAAAGCAGTATAAATATCATTGATAACATTAACAACAATATCCCGGATTTTGAATATCCGTGTATCAGCATATGAAGCAGAAGTTCGTCGCATTGCTTTAGCTCTAATAATTTGATCACAACATGATGCCAATTCAACAAATGATGAAAGAATCATCGAAAGACTTTTCTGCACAATACCATATCGATCTTGCGTTAAACTGCATTCAACAATTGATCCAAGACCTTCAAGTGCAAATACAACAATATCACATTCAACAGTTGGAATAATTGGTTTTGCAGAAATAAAATGTTTTTGAAGTGAATCATATAATGGTTTGAGTTTGTTTTTGATTGGTGCAAAAGTAATAAATTCAAATGGTTCTTTCGTTGGCTTCATTTTTGGTTTTAAAGTTGGAGGTTTTAATAATGTTGCAGTTGAACGATCACCATTTAAAAATTGTGAATATTGAAGCGCTGAAGCATTCTTTGTTAAAGTTGTTTCAATTTCTTTTGTAAGTTTTTGAGTAACATTATTAATAGCATCCAAACATTGTGTAAGAACCGCAGACCAAAGTTTCGGATGATTTCCCGGTTGACTTAAAGTAAAGAATGACGTCTTTGATGGAGATTTAGCTTTATCAGAAAAATCACGAAAAGCAAATAGCTTAACAAAAATATTTGATGAACCCATTCCATTAATAAGATTAATAACATTTCCATGAATATTACTAAAGAAATATGGGGATGGAAGTGGAAATTCAATTGGAACCATTGTAACATGATTAACAGCAAAGCAAACGAGATCAGATAAAATGAAGAATGTAAAAACCATTACACCAACATGTGCAACCATAATAGGATCAAATAAATGGAAGAAATGATCACGAATCATTGGAAAAATTAAGCACAGTGAAATAACAATCCCGTATGAGTATTGAAAAACTCGAAGTGTACGTTGTGCATTATCTTGGATATTATGTTGGGCATTTGCAACAACAATATGGAATAAGCCTTTTAAGCCAGTTGTTGCCTAAAAAATAAACGTGTAATATATGTGCAAAGCTATTAAAGAAACTTACAGCATTATTTGTAAAATGAAGTCGAAAATCATTTTCTGTAGCAATTTTTGCAGCAGTTACCAATGCAGCAACCCAAGCAAATGCAATAGTTGTACTATAACAAGGATTTTAGATGATAAAAACGTTTAACAATAAAACTCACAAGGAAGCATTCCAAGAAGTTGTAGAATTTATAACAAAAGGAAAAGCAAGAAGTAAACCCATAAATAATCCAGCAAAGATGCAAAAAGCTATTTTACTTTCAAATCGATCTGCAGATGCAACACTTTCATTTGAAGCTAAAATATTAAATATTGTAAAGATTTTTAACACAAGCAAAAAACATACGACTAAAAATGTATTGTACAGAAAAGTATGAAATTGCAGATGAAAATAATCCAGTAGCAAGGTAAGCCAAAAACCAAAACCGTAAGCTCAAAAGCATTTTTAATTCACCTAAAACGTAAGAGTTGTTATGATTAAGGTAGAGGAAAGGATATTTACCAATGATAGATTCAAAAGGAGCCCATAAAGTAAATCTAAGGATTAAAGCCATAGCAATGATAGCAAGAAATGAAAATAGCCCAATAATTTTATTAGCATGCCATTGTTTATTTAAGATCTAAAAACCATTTGAAGGTTAAAAGCTTTAAAGAAAGAAACACAAACCTGTGCAAAAAACCATGAAACAATATTTTCTGATGATGGACGAGTTGCTGCTGCTGTTGACATTGATGGACCAGAAGTAGTTGGATATGTTGGAGTATTTGTATATCCATTTCGCTTTCTTGCATCCGATGATCGATTAAAGCTTGTATTAAAGCTACTTTGATTTAGTTGATTTATGCTTATATCTCGATATTCTGGACTTCCATCTAAAAATAAAGATTAGCAAAAATGTAATGTTAAAGTTTAAAGGGATAAAAACTTACAAGCACTATGGTAAGGATTACCAAATGATGAATCCATTGTTGTTGTTGCTGTTAAATAAAAAGTAATAAATAATTGTTAAAAAAGAAATACAATTCAGAGGTTTAAAAAAAGCTTTGCTAAAAAGTTTTTCGAAAGACTTTCTTTTTTTGCCCGCTCTTTTTTGCGTTCAATTTTTTCATGTGTCTTTTTTACGCAGGTTGCATGCATGATTGTTTTTTAAAAATAAATAAAATATCAAAAACTTTTTGATGATTCGATAGAAATTATGTATTCACTTTTTATTAAATTTATTTAAATTGAATTCCCAAACGTAAAATTTAATGAAAGCACACGAAGTAAAAAAGCTGCTGATTCAGCAAGTTTATGCTTGAATTTTTATATATTTTATTATAGAAGAAAGCGAAAAAGCTTGTGGAAAAGCCAACAACGTAGAATTAACAAAATTCCAAAAATCCGTTATTTACAGTAAATAATTTACTCAGCTAAAAATTAAAAAATCAATTTTTTTTTGTTTTTATGAAAACAAGAGTAAAATCTTTCATGTAATTTTTATAAAAACATGATGAATTTAAAAAATAAATTTTAAACACTGTGTAGTGCTTGATCAAAAATACAGTACTTAAAAAAAGGAAAAATTGAAAAAAGTAATAAACGAAAAATGTTTCTATTTTCGTATCATTTTCATCCTTGCTACAGTAATCCGATAAAAAATATTGTGTTTGTTTCAATTTTAGAATATCATTGAAAAACATTTAATCAAACAAATTTCAATTTCAAATGTTGTTTAATAAAATTCTCATCTCCAGATTCATAAAATATTATTAAACTTTATCAAAAATGTAATGAATTGTTTATTAAATGTTTAAAAGAAACATTAAAATCTTATACGGTTGACTTCTGCAACATTGAATGTTAAAATTTTTTCGATTTTTATTAATCCAAAATTTTATTTACTCTTTTTTTTTCTTACCAGCTTCTATCCTCAAGATCTTTCTTTTTCTCTCACCATTTCATTATTTTCTGTAACATTAATCTTATTAATTCTTTTAAGCTACCTTTTGTTTTCTATTGTCACATTTTTTCTTTTTCTTACTTTATATATCGTAATAGAATATTATATTAGAAGGAAAAGTGAAGGGAAAATGGGAGATAAGCCATTTAAAGTGGAATGAGTGCCTTTCGTTAATATATATTTTTGGCATTTTTTTAAAAACAAGCAAGTAAAAGAAAAGGTAATGCAATATGGTTTTCAAGTGTTTTTTTTTTTGTTGAACTGAAAATAGAAAATAGAATAGCTACCGTGGAAGAAGAATGGAAAGACGACGAATGACGATTAGATGATCTCTTTTTTTTTCAATACTCAATAATATTGGGTCATTTTAAAAAGCACCCAAGAAAAGAAATATGTGTATATCGGATAACTGAGGACAACAACACGGAATATGCAAATATATCATATACCTGTACACTTTTGCAAATCCAATTTTGTGTCTCTATTGTTTTTGACAGGATTAGCCTTGTATCCATGCTCTTCACAAATTTTGTTGAAGACTGATTTTCCCTGAAAAAAAGAAACAAAAAATTGCAGAAAAAAACTTTTCAAAAAACTGTAAGAAAACAGCAAAAATGAAGAAGAAAAACTGTTGTAAAAATAAAAATGTACACACATAAAAAAATTTTTTTTGTCACGGCTTTTGATTGAGGGCCCCTCACTTCTTTACCGCTCTTAAGTAATCTGTTTAACTTTTGTGGGACAACAAAAAAAAGTGACCGTATAAGATTTTCTTCCCTCTCTTTTTTCATTGAATGAAAGATTGAAAGGAAAAATGATTTTAAAACATTCTTAAACTTTTATAAAGTGTACTAAAGTGTGTGATTAAAAGAAAGAAGAGTTGTATTTATTTATTATTATTATTATTGCTTTTTTGTTAAGTTTGTTTTGAATCAATTTTTTCATAAAAGTAAGTGATTGGATATTTTTAAGTTGATAAGTTTTATTAAAATTGCTATTAACCATTTTAATCCATTTTTGAAGCAACGTCGGTATTTTAAATGGGTCTAAAATCGAGATTATCTCGTGGTAATCATATATGACCCTAGAATCTCCATGAAAACAAACATTTGAATAATCTCATCTTTTAAAACCATTGGATAAAAATTACACTGGGATGTCTTATAACAAATTTTGACATGTTTCTGGCAAATTTTGTGATTAAAAAACAGGCGCTTTTCAAAATAAAATGATTTGAGAGATTTTAAAAATTGAGAAATAAAAAAATCGGGTATAAAAAACAGTTTCACTTTATTTTTTGTATTTCAAAAAATTTATCCGACAAAAACTGAACCGTTTCCATTTTCTTTCGAATTACATACAGTAATTTAATAAAATTTTTAAAAAAATGTTGTAACCTTATTTTCCCTCATTTTTGTCATTTTTAAAAATTAAAGTTTATAACCTTCTCTTTTTTTTGTAAACTTTTCATGCCTTTATTTGATTTCATTGAGTTCAACCCTTTTCCTCCTTTTCTCATCATCAGACACCACCACTTTTACCCAGTAACCTTAATAATAAAAAAAGAAGGAAACACCTTGAATTTCTCATTCATTGTTCAAAAACATATGTACAAATTTCAATCAAAAACTTCACCTTTTAATTTTTTTGCTTCCATTAAAAAAGCCTTTGATATTTCCATTACAAAAAAAGAAGAAGAGAAAATGCTTTTATTCTAATTCAAATAATAATCCACCTTTTTTTATTAATTCATTTAAACTTCCGATTTAATGAGAAAAATGTTTTCTCTAAAGGCATTTAACGAGTTTAAAAATGCCGACCGGAAAAAAAGTTTTTCATTGTTTTAAAATTTTCGGCAAAAATTTTCTTCTTTCAAGTTTATTAAAAAAATGGAACAAAAGAAAAATTTGTTTGTAAAAAACTTTTTTTTTGACATGACTAAAAAAAGGAAGAAAAGAGAAAAGGGATTAGAAATTGATCCACAGTATCGACATGGATTTATGAATCAAAAAGAAAGAAGGAAGGTACAAATTAAGATTGATGAGAAAAAATTTTTTGCGCTATTTTTTTAAACGAACTATGTCCAAAAATACCAGAAATTTATAATTTTTTTGCCATCGGCTGGCTTCCAACAGTGATTTTACCTTAGGAAAACAAAAATGATTTCATTCTTCGCCCAAATGTGACACTATTTTTTGCCATTGTGTTTTTAGGGTCATTCTCGGCCGACATTTGCTTTTTTGCCTTTGATTCAAAATCCCAGAAATATCATGCCTTAAAAAAATTTTTTCAAGTGTTTTTTCCCTAACTGCTTTTTTTGAACATTGATATACCTTTCTGTTTTTGGTTTTTATATCAGTGTCCAAAAAAAGTATCCCAAAACATCATTTTTTTCCATATCCATTTTGTGTCTATATTTTTGCCACATTTTTTAACTGTTGCTTTTTTCTTTCTCCATATCTTTTTAAGCTTGTTTTTAAACCGGATTTAAAAAATTAAGCAGAAACAATTTCCAAAAAAACGTACATTTTCCAATTTTTTAAGTGCAATTTTCAAGTGTGCTACACAGAAGCGGGTTTTGCATTCCTAAAAAATATGTTTGTATTTTTTCGTTTTTTTTGGTCCATAAAAAAAGTTAAGAATGTGTGAGAAAATTTGTCAGCTGACAATTAATAAGAACAGGAAAAACAGGAAGAGTAACAAAGATAAAAATTACCGTATTGATAATAAAAAAATTTTGATCGAAAAAACATTTCGAAAAATTTAGAAAGATTGTTAGAAAGTAGATTCTTTTCCCACATTTTTCTTATAACAAAAAAAGCTTGTTACAGTTTAAATTTGGTGAATACAACAAAAATTTTAGGGACTTTTTTGAAGATGCAAAAGCTTTCGATCGAATTAGGATCTGACTTTTTATCAGTCTTCGAATTAATTCAATGTTTGACATTAAAAAATTAAAATATAAACACTATCAACTATAATTTTATCCATTCGAAGTTTAACAAATTTTTTCAACTTTTTAAAAAAAACTGTTAACTTTTTTTACGTCAAAAAAAATTTTGTTTGACGTTGATGAAGTCGTTGCTGCTGTTGTACAAAAATTTTTTCTTTACTTTTTTTTCTTTGTTTTCCATCACCTTTTTTTACTGTTCATTTTTTGCTCAAATGCAAGCAACAAAAAATGGGCGGAGTTTTTTCATAGTTTTTTTGGTTGGAAGAAATCGTTGAGGACCTTTTTTAAAAGGGCGGTCGCGATCCCATTGGTTCTTCTTATGTTTTGAGCGTGACAGCGTTTTGTAATGCAAGGAAAAAAAGGAGGTGGGGGGGGGGGGGATCCTTCATCATCATCAACAACATCGAAGACGACGACGCACAAACTCGTGAAAATTTTCTTTAATACACCGGATGCCAACTATTTTTTTCTTCTATGTTTTTTCTTTCTTTCACTCATTTTTGAGAGATGGTGTAGTATGTATGAAGTTGAGTTTTTTAGATTTTTTTTGAGATGGCCTCAAGTTCCTTCTTAAGTTGTTCCTCAAGTTTCTCTTCTTTTAACATCTAATGTTTTCTGGGGAAGGGAAAGCTTGAGTAAGTAAAAGAAGTGAGTGCCGGTGTTAATGTTGTTGTTGTTGATGATGATGATGGAACAATCATCTCATCAATTTAAATAATAAAAATGCTTGAAAAAAAAAGTGAGAGATTCTTTCCTTCTGGATAAGTGATACACTTAAAGAGGCTTTTAAGAAGAAGAAGATGAAAAAAAAGAACGTGTGTGTTTATATTCCTTAATTGAAAGAGATAATATATAACTTTTGTTAAGTGATTACCTACTTACATACAATGAATGTGTTCGTGTATATTTTGATACTTTTAATGATTATATGTACTTGAACTTTTGATAAGAGTGATACTTCTTTTTAGGTGCCAACCTCTTGCCACTGCTTTCTTTCTTCTTTTTCTTGAATCGCCATGACTTCCCCAACAAATACTGGTGGTGGAACCCAACAACAATCACAAAATGGTACAACTCCAATAGCTTGGGATCCATCAACCATTTCTTCTTCAACATCTCTCAATGGTTCAACTCCAAATATTCAACAACCTCCATTAAATTTTTATCCAAATTTTTATCAATCAGCTGCAAATTCAAGTTTTGGTTCAACAAATTCATATAATTCTGCAGATTTATCAAAGTAAACATTTTTACAAGTATTTTGTGGATTGTTTAAATATATTTTTAGTTATTGGAATACACAATCTGCTGCTGCAGCAGCCGCATTTGCAGATCCTCGATTTCCTAGTAAGTTTTTTTTATTGCTTTTCACAAATATTTCTTTCCCATTAACCTTTCCATCAGCACATATAGATATTTCTCTCACCCCAGGTGTCATTTTATATTGTTATTATTATTATTTGTAACGGTCAAGACATTTTTAACACAAATGTGTTAAATGTTTTGCCAGCAGGTTACCCCCTTCTTTTTTATACTGTCAAAAAAATTTATGCTGCAGTTTTACAAATCTTTTTTTTTCGAATGCATACAAAAAAATATGGTTTTTCTCGCGCACCATCTTTTTTTACAAAATAAAAAAAAGTTTTGTTTCTCGAGTACTTACTTTATATTTTTATATGGTCAAAATCCACTTATGTATTCGCACATTTTCAAATACTTTTATTTGTTCAAAAAATCATTGACCTTGCTTATCTTTATCTTTATGTTTATATGTTTTATTACTATACCTTTAATAATTTGCAGAGATAAATGGTACAAATGCATCACCATTTAATTCAAGTATACCATATTTGGCATCCCTTTCTGCATCAATGGCCGGAAATGCAATAAGAAATAGTCGAAGAAGGAGAAATTTATTTTCACAAAATCAAGTGAATGAATTGAAACGTGCATTTGAAACTGAACCATATGTAAAACCAGAAACTCGTGAAAAATTAGCTGCCCGAACTGGTCTTACACCTCAACAGGTAAGCATTTCTTTTTTGATGGTTTAACACATTTGTAAAGGTATAAAGAAATTTGAGCAAAAAATTTTTATGTGAATTTTTTAAGAGTTCTGTAAAAAATAGTATTGGACAGCGTTGAGTTTATAATATTTTTTTTCTTCCGTTTAAAGCAAACAAAAAATGGGTTCGTTTGTCTTTAAGAATGTGTGAACGGGGGAATACTGTAGTTTTCGAAAAAATGGCTTTAAAAAGACTGGTCATGCTTTTTTTTCGTATGCAAATATAATGTGTTTTTGGGATACTGTATTTAGCTTCTTTGAATGTATGAGCTTACTGTATTTGTTTAATGTTTAATATTTTTAGGTAAAAATATGGTTTCAAAATAACCGATATAAATGTAAACAAAAGTCAAAAGAAGATGAAAGAATAAATAATCGAACTTCGACGTCATTTAATGATTCGGGATCTCCTGGAAGTCCATCATCATCAGGAAATGAATTATCAATGACAGCAACAAATTCTCCAGATATTAAACTAAATATTGGAAGTAGTAATGGACATTCAATGATTCCAATGGTTGATTCACAGGATGCATATATGATGAAACAAATGTTTCCAATGGTTCATTCTGGACAAGATAGTAAAAAGCCTCCACTACCAATGATTCATCCACAAGAGGCTCCCGATGTAAAACCAATTTATCCACATCATGAAATTGCACCACAATTCAATTATCCTATGCCATATCCATATGGATATAATGGCTTTAATCTACCATATAATAATGGACCTGAATGCTTTTCACAATATTTTTCTGCTCCAAAATAATCAAAAGTTTTTTTTTATTTCTTTATTTGGGAAAAGGGTTTTTTAAAAAGTGGTGCAAAAACTTGAGTTCACAGTTTACAGTAAAAATGTTTAAAATTTTTGGAGAAAATGAGCCAAGTTTTGCCAAAATATTTTTAAAAGCCATTTCCCTTTTTCTCAGTTATCTCCAAAAAAATCCTTCTAGTACATTTTTTTCTTTGCTTTTTTTGTCAGGTTTTTTTGCTCATTTTATTCTTCTCTTTTTTCATTGCTTTACTTTACTCTTCTTTTTTTCTCTGGCGGATATTTGTAATCCATTGTTTTAATTAAAAAACAAAATTTTCAGATGTTTATTTTTTTCTTTTACGCATTATGTTTTTTTAGTTGTTGTTTTTTTTCTTAATATTTTTGTTTTATAATATGTCTCTTTTATGTTTTTATAAAAACAATAAATTATTATAAAAATATTTTAAAGGTTTAATTTTGATTAAAACACTTCTTTTTTGGTTAAAAAATGCCATTGAATCTTTTTTTCTTTCCCATGATCCTTTTTTGCTGAAAAGAAAAAGATTTCATGTTGCGCGGTGGCAATTGTTTTTTCTTTGCTTTCAAAAAAATGTGCGAAAAAGAATTTATGCAGTTCATTTTGTTGTTTAATTGTATTAAGTAATAATTCTATTTTGCGAATGCCTAATTAGAGGGAGAGATGAGTGAAAGAATAATAACGGTCAAATCAGGGTGTCAAAGAAAAAAATGAAAAGTAAAGTCTCGGCATTT
This sequence comes from Panagrolaimus sp. PS1159, assembly GCA_963922195.1. NCBI lineage: Eukaryota > Metazoa > Nematoda > Chromadorea > Rhabditida > Panagrolaimidae > Panagrolaimus > Panagrolaimus sp. PS1159. The sequence continues at coordinate 2,671,106 of CAWUHW010000008.1, forward strand.
TTTTAATTATATGTGAAAGTTCACCGACAAAAAAGAACTAAAAAAATGGATAGAAAAAAATGTTGTTGCGCAATGATACACGCTTATTTTGAAAACAATGTTTGATCCAACAAGTCAGAGATTATCATCAGCTTTTTTTCGCCTTCTTCCGATGTAATAAGATTAAAATGCCAACAAAGATTAAGCTTATAAATTGTAAAGCGGTAGAGAGAGAGAGAATATATGAAATCTCTGAAACATAGAAAAAAAAGTAGCAGAGAGAAAAAAGCAGCTGAATGTTTTTGTGGTTAAAAAGTTTTGACAGGTTGCGCATGGCAAAAGTTGATTGGATTATAATAGAAGAAGCCCCCCATCCATAGAAAGCAGTGGAAACCCTGCAGTGAATCTCCATTTAAAAAAAGAAAACAATAGATTTTCTATTTTAAATGGAGATTGATTTTCACTTGTTCACACTAAAAATAACTAAAATTGAAAAAAGAGGTAAGTCAAAAAAACCGTAATCGGTGCTATTAGGATTTTTTCGAAAGCAGCAATATTCATTCTTTTTCATTTTTGCAAAAATTTTTGAGGGAAAAAAGAATCTCACAAAAGATTTCGAAAAAGAGATGAAAAAAATCGTTTTTAGCGCATTTGCTTACTTTTTTTTCTCAAAGGTACACATTCTTCTTAAATAGGGACAAAGTAGTTTTAATAAATAATAAAAAAACAAGTGAGCGCGAAAGCCAATCAAAAAAATCGCTTTAAAAATAAATCAAAGTTAGCTTTGGATAATCTTCTATCTTTCAAAGGTAAAAGAAGAAAACCATTTGACGGCAACACTTTATTATAAAAGCAGCGACAGAGAGATTCCTTTAATAATATTGGCTGCTTAAAAATATGCCGACAATTGACAAACGAAGAAAAAAAGTAAACTAACAAAATAACCATCATCAAAAAAGAAGAACATTTAAGGTCGAAATTTCCGGTCATCGCTAAAAAAAACTTTTTATTCAAAAAAAAGTTACGGTAATTCTCATTCTTTTTTATGGAATTTTTCTTTCTTTTTTTCCCGGAAGGAAGATTGCCTTTGATGGAACCACTTTTCTTCTATTTCTTTTTTGGATGTTAATTGAAAAGAACAATACGGTTTTTTTTGATTATTATTAATAAAAAAAAGAGAAGCATTTGTTTGCGGATGTTCGCTTCTCTTTTCTTTTCTTTTTAATGCAAAAAAAAGTTAAAAGAGCCAAAGCCGCATCTTTGATTTTTTTAAAACTAATGGGATCCGCAAACATGAAAGTCAATAAAAAGAAAAAAAGAAGAAGATGGAAAAAAAAGTAAATGCGCCATCATCATAAGAATCTGAAGAGGGAAAAGCAAGCAGCAGCAGCAATAATAATAATAAGTTAATGGTTTTATCCTTGGTCAATCTTGTGTGCAAAATTTTGTTTTTTTTTATGCTCAAATTACAACTAATTTGTTTTTTTTGCGGGTAATTGGGGACAAAAAGTTATTGTTGGGGAAAATTAAGACGCTCAAGTTTTTTTGATTAATGATAAATTAATTATTTAAACTTTTACATTTTTAATTTTTGTTTTTAAAATTCCGCAAGGAAAAAACTACAGTAATTTCAAAACCTTTTTTTTAAATTCTCCCTAAAATTTAACCCCATACTTTTATAACCCACGTAATTTTTTAATGTCAACTTTTTACCTTTTCACTTTTTTTATTCACCTGAAAAAAACTCATATTTGATTCATCGCCTGCTTTTTTTACAGTTGACATTTTACAAAAAATTTGTCACCTTTTATTTTTTTCTTTGCTTTTTTGATTAATTTTTTTTTTCTATTTTAAAATCCAAAAAAGGGAAATAAAATTAAAAAGCAAAAAAAGAAAATATATTTTTTAAAGTTAAAATTAGATATTTTGAGTTTTTGGGCTCCCCAAAAGTGCCTAAAAGAGAGATGTCACGTAAAAATAAAAATCCAGATGTTTTCAAAACAAAGTTTTTTTTCACTTTTAAAATTTTAATTTTTCTAAAAGTGAAAAAGGTAGACGATGAAAAAATTGAAAATTTGAATTTTGTCTGTATTTTGTGACGAAAATTTTCCTGCTGAATCATTGCTTTTAAAATTTTTTTGTAGCATTTATTGCTTGCTGCAGTAACAGAATTCTAAATGACCTGAATTTTTATACGACAAAAAAAGGTAATGGCATAAAAGTGCCATTCATGACGATAGTGGTTGTACAAATGTAGACAGATCGCGTCACTACTGAAACAAAAAAAACGAGACACCTAAAACGGCACTAAACGGATGGCATTCATTTCATTTTTTACCAGCAAAACCGAGGAGAATATTGTTGTCCTTAAAGTTTTTCTATTGAAAAAAAAGTGAAAGGCAAAAAGTCCCATTTGACACTTTTGCAACTTTCTTTTTTTGAATGTCAAACAACAATCAGCAGGAATCCGCGAAAAAAGAGAAATGAACGCGCAAAATATATTTCATGACTCCGTTTTTTATTTGATTTTTTGAAATGCTTCATTTCCGTTTAACAAGTGGTGGTGGTGGAAAGGGTTGTATAAACATTTTATTCAATTGTTATATTTTTATTGTTGAAACAATAATAATATTTAAGCAGCCATTTCCTTGTAAATAATAGAAAAACAATTAAAATCTTAAAAAATCAAGAATCTCGAAAAAGAAAAAACAGTAACGATTAAAGATTTGACCTTAAAAATAAAATAGAGAAATCGGGGACATGCAAGATTTGATTACAAAAGAAAAAAACTTAGCTTTCAAGAATAAACTCTCTCAAAAATAATTATTGCGGTTCAATGCTAATCTCGGCTTTTTCACTTTGAATCAAGAACTTCTTTCTTTTTTTCCTCCTCTTGAAAAAAAACAAGCGATCTCTCTTTTTTCAATGCCGATATCTCTCTTTTTTCTCTCAAGATTTCAGCGAAAAAATAGTGTTCCAAAAAGAAAGAAGATTATCAAATTACAAGTTTTTCTTTTGTTTTTTTAGGGACAAAAAACAATAATAATCGGCTTTAAACGTATTGCGCCAAAAATTTTTGGCAAAGAATATATTTTCAAAAAAGTTGGATTTAAGATAGTAATTCAAAGATTAAAAATTTCGAAAATTTGGCGTTACTATCGTTTGTTTTTTCGGCTAAAATCATCCAATTTAAAATTTAAAGCTAAAAAAAATTGAAAAAAGTTGTTTTTTTTTCACTTTCACAAAATCAAGAATCTGAATTAATTAAAAGTGACATTTAACTTTTTGCAACAAATATAAAATCTTGGATTAATTCAATTTTAAAAATCTTCTCCAATTTTAACAACTTTAAAAAATCATGTTTTTTTCAACCAAAAAAATTAAAGCAAGTAAGCAGGCAGATGTTTTTCATTCACTTTAGTCAATTCTTCTTTTTCTTCATGATGATTGCATTGATGGTGGTGGTGGTGGTCATCTTTAAGTGAGATCCCACTTAAAGATGATTTGCTCCCTGCTGCTGTCTTCTGTCTTACTTCCGTTTCTTCTCATTCTTTTTCGAAAGCAGCTACCGTATCCCAAAAAAATGAATCTTCTTCATTCTTCAATTTTTTTGAAGAAAGAAAAAAAACAAAATTAAAAAACTGTTAGAACGAAAAAAAAAATGGAATTACGGTAGCCTCAAAAAAAGAGGAATTTTTTTTTAAATGAAAAAGAATTGAACGTGTTAATAAAAATGAACAATGCTCGGGCGTTGCCCGATTTTCTTTTTTTTTTGTTTTGTCCAATAAAAAATAGATGAATATAAAGGGATGTCGTTTTTCGTGTGTGTATGATTTTTTGAAGTGTTCATAAAAAAATGTGTTGTTTCACACCAAAAATACATATATATATTTATTATTGGATGTTGAATACAAAAAAAAATAAATGAAGAACTCAAGTGCCCTACAGCAGCCCTCGTTTGTCGACCAGCATCAAAAGAAAGAAGGTTCATTCCATTTAAAATAGAGAGATTTTTCTCGTGTCTGACGCGGACAAAATAAAAATTTTGACAATCATTTATAACCAAAAAAAGAAAAGAAACGAAAGAAAAGCATCCAAAATTGCTTTTTAAGTGGTTGCTTTTGATTGTTTTGTGTGAAATTTTCTTCCCTCTTTTTTCCCTTGTTTTTCAGTTTTATCATTTTTTTGGGTGAAATAAAAAATAAGAAAACATATGTTTTTGAAAATATGCAAAATACGGTATTTTTTGACGTAGATTTTTGTCTGATAAAAAAGTAGGAAAAATTTATTCCAACTGATTTTATTTTGTCTGTTTCTTCCAATATTTCAATGTTGCACTTTTTTATTTACATTTTTTAAATTTACGGTAAAACTACGTACACTTTTTCCAATGGCATAAAGAAACAAACGATCATGCGTAGTTTTCAAAGTGCCAACGACGACAATCATTGTGATATATTAAAGCAGGTGATGTATATATGTTTGTATGACTCTAGTCCTCTAACATAATAACCAATAAATAGTAAATTAATTATTTGTTGTATATTATTACTAACTTTTTTTTGTAATCAAAGAACAGAAAATCAAAAACTCATAATAAAAAAAGAAAGCAAAAAGTGAAACTGTTAAAGCACGAAAAAAAAACACATAATTTATTTTAAAAAATCATGGCTTCTTTTTTTTTTTAAAAATTTTGTTTCAATTTTGATTTACTTCATTAAAATAAAATTCAAATTTTTAAAAAATGTTACATAAAAAAGTCGATTTTTATTCAATCTCTTTTTTTGATTGCGAAATGACAAAACTACACTTCCTTAAAAAACTTTAAAGTAAAAGCTGTTTTTTAATATTAAAAGTTGTCATTTAAAAACTACAATTTTGTTACAAATAATTAACAGCAAAAAAAGAAAAATGGTGATTCATAGAAAAAAAACATAAGGTTACAGTATTAACATTTTTTTCACACCTGTTTTTTTCCAATTTTGGAGTAGCAGATTATTAAAAACAAAATCCAAAAAAAAAACAGAAGAAACTAAAAACATTTGAAAATTTTTGTTGCAAAAAACACTTGATCAATTTTTTTGTTGGCACCCCACCGAAAGTTTAAAAGTCATGAACAACGGCAACAACAAAAAATGCCGACAGAAAAAAAGAGAGAAATTCTCGAGAGAAAAAAATCAAGAATTGAAAAGATTTTTTGTGGTTGAATTGGAAAACACTTGTCGTCACGGTTTCGCAAAAAAAACCATTGCAGCTACCTTTTTTTTCATTCATGATCGCCGCTTTAAAATTTGATTGCGCAATTGACTCAGGTCATTTTCTTTTACTGTTTCCTATTATTTGTTTTATTTTTTTGTGCCACCAATTTCCGTTTTCTCTGACACAATGTTTATTGACTTTCGAGTATTTTTGATTTTTCGTGCCTACTTTTTTTTCCACCACCGTCGAAAAAAGTAATAAAAATGTTTAAAATTAAAAACCAACAAAAAACTTTCCATCTGTTTTCTTTTTTGCATAAAAAATAAATTTGCAAAATTGCATGCAATTTTTTTGTGACGACAAAAATGTAAAAAAACTAAAAAGAAATATCAAAAATCCGCCAATTAAAAAAATGGTTGCAAAATTAAAATGAAATTAAAAGTTATCATCAAAAAATTTTATTTCATTAAAAATTCATTTTTTTTCAAATTTCTACAGCTAATTTTTGAAACGCAAAATTGTTTGCTTAAATTTTATGTTTTTTGAAACCACAAAATTTATAATTTGCTACATCACTTTTTTTATTTATGCAAAAAAAGTGATAACATAATTGTTTGTCCGCAAAAAATAATGAATTTATCAAAGGTCAAAAAAACTACAGTATTTTTTAAAAAACTTGGTTTATGGTTATATAATTTAAAGCTATTATTTTCAAGGCCGACGTTTGCAGAATTATAAATAGTAAATTGGCGTTTCCTTGAATTTTAAAAAGCTGTTATAACTAATATTTTTACAGTAATCCCATTAAATTCCCATTACAGATGGAAACAATGAGAAACAATTTTTTCAGTAAATTGTTGATATCGACTTTAAAATTGTCGGTAAATGATTTGCCCTAAAAACAGCATTAATAAAAGTCAAAAAATACAATAAATATTAATGTTTTTTTTAAAATACAGTACATTTATTTTATCTCATTTTTTGTTTTTTACATTTTATTAAATTTTTATTTTCTTGTTTGAACAAAATTGATTAAATCAAAAAAACTTGAAAAAGAATCTCAAAGTGAAACTTTTAAATTTTGGTCAACTTTTTATTAGTAAAAACGTGATAAAAAGCAGCTTTCAATGTATCAACGTCAAAAAAATTTTTTTTAAAAATAGTAACAAGAAATGACCACCTTCGCATTTAAAGAAAATAAAAAATGTTATTTTTGAATTTTAAAGGTTAAAAATATCCAACAAATTATTTAAATCACATCGCCATAAAATTTCAAAGATCAACAAACAAATCCTCCAAAAACGGAGAAAATTACTGTAGAATTTTACAAATTTGAGTGATAACATTTTTAAATGTTTAAAAAAAGCTGTAAACAAAGTCCTTTTTTGCAACAAAAAATTAAAAAGTCAAAAAATGAATTAATTTGTTTGGAAAAAAAGAAGCGAAAAAAATAATAATTGAATCCGCCATCTCATTTTCTGTCACTCCGTTTTCAACCGACAAAGGTGTTGAAAAAACTTTGCAAGCAAAAGACAGATAAATTAATGCCAAAAAAGGAGATAAGAAAAAGAAGAGGTGTGTCAAAAGCTTGTTTAAAAATTCATAAACATTCAAAAAAATGATATATATCCCCCTTTAAAAGGACATCTCTTTAAACCCATTTTCTTTCTTTTTTTAGATGAAATCTTTCGATATAAAACTGAGATAATTAATTTGTCAAAAATTTAAATTTTTTTCTATTTTTAATAAAGTTTTTATACTACGCTTTTTTCGTGGATTTGTGCTTTTTTCTATTTTGAGTTGTTTGGGATTATTTAAAAAAGCTAAAAAGATGTGTTAGAAAATGTTCCAGAACTACCGTAATTTACGCTAACATTTTTTAAGAACCTAATTTTTGAGTTATTGTTTTAAAATCCGCCAAAAATTCCGGATTTTTAATTTAAACTTTCTTGTATAGTTTTTACCTGATTTAATCAAATAAAAGGCAGCAGTTGATTACTGTATTAACATGAATACAGTAACCTTCAATTTATTTTTTATTCATGAGTCATTTTCAGGGATTGAAAATGAGGCCGGCCGGCCGGGCCTCGTTAAGAAGCCCGCGGGCCGGCCCGGCATATTTTTCAAATTTTGTTTTTTGGTAGTTTTATGTTTGTGGTGTGCGCAGTACGCACTTTTTCTTTTCTCATCACTATGAATCATTGTTATATTAATTCATATTGATGAGAAAAGATGCAAAAAACTATTTTTTGCAAGCTGCAGGTTTCGAAAAATATTCTTAAAAACTTTTAAAAAAACTTGAAATATTTTAGGGCCGGCCGGGCCGAGAAAATTCCGACGACGGGCCGGGCCGGCCGTCAATTTTTAGGCCCCGGGCCGGGCCGGCCGACTTTTTCGGCCCGATTTTCAATCCCTGGTCATTTTACAACCTTTCTTTCGCACTTCCTTTGAACTTTTGCTGCACATGTCGTCTATTAAGATCTCACTTTTTTACCCTTTACAGTAGCTTTTAAAATTTCCGCGTCTCACTAAAATGCCAAAAATGACGAAAGCGGCTGCCGTTGCTAAAACATTTTTGCAGCAAAAAAATAGTTTCAAAATATAAAATTTTCAAATTTTTCCCAACCCCCATCATCAAAATTTTTTTGTTTCCTTGTACTTTTCAAAAATTCAAAAATTTGACCTTTAAGATTTTAAAATTTATTTTTTTTCGACGTAATTTTAATAATAAATATTTTATTTTTCTTCTTTCAATTACGTTACTGTTAATTTTCTTCTTTTTTCTTGCCTCACAAAAGCGTTACAAATTTTGACATTACCAAAAAATAAATCTCTCTCTCACTTTTTCCCGCCTTCGTAAAAAGTAAGCTTTCGTCCGTCAAGATATTTCTTTTTTGACGTTGATGTTATCCCCCCCCCCTTTTTTTCAGTTTAACCTCTGTCATTGAAGGTTAAAGCTTGTGACTTCTGAAGGCAAATGAAAGAAAGCGAAAGAAAGAAAAGCAAAGAATCATTAATTTATTAAATATTAAACCATCTTACATTTTTTGGCAGGTGAATTTACAAATAATAAATTGCTTGATTGAAAGACATCTGCTTTTAAGGGCGGCGTCATTGAAAGAAAAAGTTTTTTTGAATAAAAAGTATTTTTCATGACTTCAAAAATCTTAAATTTTACCATTTATTCAACTTTGATAAAAGTTTTTTGATAGCTGTAAATTTAAGATTCGATGTAAAACTTTAGTTTTATGATTTTAGTTTGTTTCAGAAGTTCATAGACTCAGATGTACCTTTAACTTCAAAAGCTTTTTTGTTAAAAAGTTTTTGGAATAAGATAATTTAGATTTGTTACCGGTCATAAATATGTCCTTTTTAATAGTACGAAAATATATACTGTAATCCAAAACCTAGCATTAAAGGGCCTTGATCTGTCCTATCTTTGCAACTGAAGAGTCATTGAAGTTTTATTTCTAAAGCTTTTTATGCTTTCATTGACGTTTCTCGAGTTTTTTCCAATAATTTTTGAATTTGTTGTATCATTTAAATTTTGGTACCTAACGTTTACTTTGTTATTTTCTCCATTAAACCACTTAATAAATTTTAGGGGTGACAAACGAGCAAGTTTTTTTGTTTTGCATAAACATTTTTCTCTTTCTTTTTTTTATTAAACACAAAAACAAAATTATGCTTCTAAGATTAACAACCGCTTTAATCATTGCAACAACACAATTTATTATTTCTGAAAGTGTATACGGTAATAGTTTTATTTTTATTTTTAAAACACCCCCCTCTTTTTTATTCTTTTTTCTTTGGTGCTACATTTGGTTTTAAAAGAATACAGGCATAAATAATACAGTGTGTTTTCAATAAAATTTTAACCCCCGCTTTTTAATTTCCATTTTAGTTTGGATTCGACAAAAATAAAATAAAAATGATATCTGTTTGATAAAAAAAAGTCAGACTTTAAATTAGGTTTTCTATTTTAAACATTTTCAAGGTTATGATAATTTTATGAATTATAATAACCTTGTACTTGATAAGATAATTCGGTTACAAAACCGTTTATTTAATAGTTTTTTTATCCCTCTTTCATCATTACAATTTGGTCAACATAAAAACCCCAGGTTACAAATAAATCAAATTTGTTAATTTAATTTGATTAATTTCCGATTTTTTTACACACCTTTTTTCGTTTTATTTGATAGGGTTTAAATTTATCAAAAAATCACAAATTTTTTTAATTCATTGAATAAAATTTATTTAACCTTTTTTCTCGATGAAAAAAAATAAAATAGTCACAATTCTTTGAATAAAATTTTGACTTTGGATTTGATAAATCCATCTCCTTAAATAAGTCTAAAAATGATAAATCCAATGCCTTTTTAGTAATTACAAGATATGATCCATCATATATTATGCAAGAAATTAATAATGATTATGATTCACAATTTTTATCTCCAATTTCATCATCATCTTTTGATTCATTTGTAAGTTTTTTTGCATTTTGCTTTTTGCGTTTGTTTTTTGTTTAGTTAATTTCCATTTTTCGTTTTTTTTAAAAAAAAGGTCTATCGTTGCTTTACATTTCGTCATATCTTTTTTTATAATTTAAAATTTAAATTGCCAATGCTTAAAAGGAACTGTTCACTACAATCTTTGAACATTTTAATAATCTCATATAAAATTTTCAATAACTTCCGCTTTCTTAATTTTTAAAAGAAATACGAATTTTTTGTTTACATTTTTAATCTTTGTGAACCATTTTAATACTTTATAAATTTTTTCGACCTATTGTTTTTTATTTGTTTAATAGTTGTTTTTGTTTTTAAAAGAATACAGATGTGTTAAAAAATGTCAATGATTGGAAATTTTTGGACCTTTCTTAACTGATGTTTGCTGACCCACATTAAAGAACAATAGTAATCAATACGAAATTAATAGTAATCAGAGCAAAATTTTAAAAAACTAAAGCGCAAAATTTAAATTTTTTGTCACCATTGTTTTTATTGTACTCAAACATCAGAAAAAATTGCTTGAAGATTACCCCCATTTTTTCGTTCAATCTTTTAAGTAACAAAAAAAATCACGTCAGATTTATATTCAAAAACAAATTTTTTAGGACAAAAATTGAATTTTAAATTTTTGCTTAATTAAAAAAGTTTTAAAAGAGAAAAACGTCAACTCTTTTCTTTGAGTGCAAGCATACTACTAATCCTATGGAGGATTTAATTATTATAATTAATTAATTCATAAAAAGAGCGTGTAATAATTTGTATTTAATTTTATTCAATAATTTTTAAATTAATTAATTAAAATTCAATTCAATTTTTCTTTTCAGAATACTCAAAAACGTTCAGCTCAAACACTTAAATCTTTGCCATCACATGAGCATGTATGCCAAACAATTATAAAAACAGATTTTCAACCACAATTTGGACATGGTAAGTATTTAACATGAAATTTTTTTTTGTCTCAAAAGGATTATAAAGAACAATTAGTTATGCTATAAGAAGAAAAAAATTACTGTTAAAAAAGCTAAATAATTTAAAAAAAAAAACAAATCCCTGTTTTTCTTGTGTATTTAAAAAAGATAAAATTGACTCTTTTTTTGTTTTCATAAAAGTGCATGAAAAAATTACATGTTTAATTTCCGTTAAAAATTTGAAAAGGAACATTATTTAAATTAGCTACCAAATATTTTCATTTTTTTTGGATTTGTACCTTTTTTTAAAATAACAAAAAAGGTGGTATAAAAGAAAGGAGGTGTAAGAGGATTTCAAAAAGATTATTTCAAATTATTATATTTGAACAAATTTAAATACGTTACAGTATATTTGCAAAAAAGAAAACATTTGCAAAAAAACAATTTCATTTTTTCCTCGAAATTTAAAAAAAGCTATTAAAGTGAATTAAATGAAATTAATAAACAAAAAATGTTGCCAAAAATAATGTAAAAATGCTTTTTTTAGAACAAAATGGTTCTCGAATTGAAATACAACAAGATGAACACCGAAAATTTCGTGCAACATTTATTGAATGTGAAAATGTTGAAAGAAGTGAATGCCATGGAATTGATAATGCTTTGTAAGTTTATTTTCGATTTTTAGGATAAAAAGAAATTCGTTTAAATTGTAGAAACAAAAAAGGGAGAAAATAAGTTAAAAAGAGATGACAATTTTTATTTTATACAAAACTAATTTTAATTTTTTAAAAACCAAAATATTAGACTAAATTTTCTTTAACCGCGGGTGCAAATTATTTTAAACATTTTCGATTTAAGGTTCATTTAAAAATAATATTCGAAAAAATCGTTAATAGAAATATTTTAATATTTTTAAATGAAACAAATCACAGTAATTTCCTTCGATTGAAAAAAAGATAAAAGACAGCAGCATTTTCACATTTGAAAAAAAAGTGTGTTAAAAAAATTGTAATGTTCAAACTAAATACAAAAAAAAAGAAGAAAAGAGATGCATAAGATTTTTCGTCGAATTGATCGGCGGGAAAAAAGTGTTGAGAAAAATAGTGTGTTTGGATTTTTTGAAAATAAGAAAGGGTCACGATAAAACTTTTTTATTTCCAATTTTAGACAAAAAATATAATTCAGGAAAAATTGATGACTTTGTTTTTGGCTTTTTACTGTAAAAGTTTAACAAAACGTCTATTTTCGCTTCAAGACATTTATCCTAAATTTATTTTTTTCTGTTACAGATTTACCTCAGAATGTGTAACACTTTATGAATTTCGGCCAGCTGGAGTTCGAATAGCTGGAACGACAGGAGATTTTGTTGATGGATTTGTAAAAGTTCCAATAACATGCCAATGCCGACTTCGACGAAAATTTAATCGCCTTCTCGTTCCTGATCGGCCATAAAAAGAAAAAGAAAGAAGTTCCCTTTTTTCACAAAAGTCAGACATCCTTGTTTCGTTTTTAAACTCTTTCCTTCCTGTTTTTTTCTGCTTTGCTTTTTCCCCATCAGATTTTTTTGTCTCTACTTTGTTTTTTTCGATCAAAATTTATTTATATTTTTTTATTTGTATTTTTTCTTTTGATCTCAAAATTTGAAAAAAAAAGAACAAAAAGCATTTATAAAAAAGAAAAACGTATGTACGAATTATGTTCGATTTTTTTTGTCTCTCTCCTCGTTTTTTTTTTAAATATCACTGTTATATTAAATATTTTCTTCGTAAAACGAATAAAAAATGGTCAAGTTTATTTTTTTTTAAGTTTTAAAGGCGAAAGTTGGAGCCAGGGTTGTTAAATTCCCGGGAAATCAGAAAAATCGGGAAATTTCCCGGGAAATTTCCCTGGAATTTCCCGGGAATTTCCCGCTAATTTCCCGCAAAGCCAATTTTTCAGATTTTACATATCGCACCCGAAAAATTTAAAAACATGATTCACGAGTAACTACCCTTTTTTTACCTATATTAATTCGTTCTAATTATTTTAAAGCTAAAAAAATCTATTTTAATTAAAAAAAATTAGAATTTTTAAAAAATTTTGGTAATTATATACCCAAAATTCCGGGAAATTAATTTCATTTCCCGCAAAAATCGGGAAATTTCCCGGGAAATTTCCCTGGGAATTTCCCGCTAATTTCCCGGGAATTTCCCTTTGACAACCCTGGTTGGAGCACAAAAAATTTAAATATTTTTAAAGGAAAAATTAGGCACATCAAAAAAAGGAAAAGGAAACCGAGTAAAGCTTTCAAAAGATCAAGGAATTAAATTATATGAAAAAATAAAATTTTAAAAAATAAACAAACAAAAAATAATTTGTTGATTAAAATAATGGGAATGTTGTTGCTGTTTTGGTTGGTTGTAAAATGTTGTTTAAAATAAATACATAAAAATTTTTTTTTATTGGCAACCTCGTCGAGCTTCTTCAAGAAGTTTTCGCTCTTCTTCTTTTCTTCGATTCTCTTCCTCTAATCTACGAATTTCTTCTTCCAATTTTCGAGCTGCTTCTTCGTCATCTCCATCACCACCAAGTGACATAATTAATTTAACAAAAAAATAATAATAAGGGGTATGAACCCAAATAAACAATTAATAAATAGAAATAAATAAATTGCAAAAAAAAATTTCTTATCAGCTATCAACGGCAATGATAAAAATCGAAGAAATGATAATATTAGTTTTAGCTTCTTCTTGTGTTTTAAATACCAAAAAAACTTTGATAGTGATAAATCAAAAAAAAAAACAATTTATTTTACAAAAAAAGAGTAAAAAAATTCAAGAAAAAAAATCTCTTTTTTCTTTTTAGCACCGCCCAAAGAAAAAAGAACCACTCTTTTTCCATCGTTTTTTTTTGTTGTCTTCTGTGGCTTTTCTATATCAAAGAAAATTTTTTTTAACAGGAGAAATCTGATTTTTCGATTTTGCACGTATTTTAAAACTGTAATTTATTTTTTTTTGCAAAAATACAATAAAAAATGTTAGTTTTTGTTTAGACATTTTCTTTGAAAGGGAGAAACAAAAAGTTCTGATGGGAAAAAGAGATAAGTAAGCTTTGATACATTGAAACACGTTAACAGACTTTCCCCGGCAGGGGGGAGTATTCCGGTAGGAAAGAAAGAAAAAAATGTGATTACAGGATAGTTTTTTAAGAAAACAAAGCTACAAAAAACTTTTTATAAAAGCATGTGCCTAATAATTACTTCCGCTTACATGTTTGTTAAATGTTCAGTTATATGTAAAATAAAGAATGTAATTACATTTACATTTAACAATTGTCGTGAAAATTTCATGTTTTTTTTTAATGAAAAAATCTTTCGTGTATTAATAATGCTTATATTTTATTGTTATTACTTTGTAGCGGCATTCAAAAAAAAGCTTTCATTTTTGAAAACAGAAAGTTGAAACTACACACAAAAAGAATATTACAGTAAAATGAAACAGTTTCATTTTTGCAGAAACAAACATTTTTGCTGTTTTCTTATTCCAACAACAATGTGAAATATTTTGTTTGGTTGATGATGTCTCATGACAGACGATGGTAAATGGATATGACCGTGATCAAAGTGCCTTGAAACACAATTTTTGGTTCATCAAAAATTTTTTGTTCAAAGTATTGAAAATTTATAAATAAATTGGATGGTACTGTACATTTTATTAAGTCAGACTAAAATATTTTGTTAAGGTCATTTAAAAGTGTTTTTTTGTCTAAAAATCAAGGTTTTTGATAAAGCGCATTTACACACGTGAGCCTCGATACTACTGTAGCGGCAAAAAAAATCAAAAATTCGGAGAAAACTATGTTCAAAAAATTAAAAATAAAGAAAAAAAATTCCTCGAAAAAAAATTTTTTTTTAAAATAAGTTAGATTTTTCTAAAATAATGGGGTAAAAAAGAACGGCTAACAAATAATACAATGCAAACCCTGACAAAATTATTTCATAACTTTTAAAGAAAATTTTAAAAAATTAAATTAACTCATTGTTTTTTAACTATTAAAAATAACATTATTCAGTAAGGAAAGAGATTTATTAGAAGAAGAAAAAAAGGGTGAAAAATAAAATGCTGCTTCTTTAAATAAATTAACTACAAAAAAAGGTATTAAATTATGGTACACTTTTAAGTGGTAGATAAAAATTATTTTAAAACAAAGATCACTCAAAAAAATACATTGGAGTTTTTTCCATAATTTAAATATAAGAAAGTAAGCATTTTTTGCAACTGAGTAAACTACAAAAATACTACTACAGTATCCACAACGGAACAATATTTTCAACATAAAATTAATGCTGGGATTTTTTATTTCTGACCAGTGTTGTTGCGGCTCCGGAATCTCGGAGCCGACAAAAAATGTCCGGTACAATACTGTTTTTAAAACAAATACCAAAAAAAATCATCCTTGGAAATCTTTTTAATTAATTATTGAATTATTTTTAAGAAGTAAAAAATTAAGTTTAATATGAACATATTTAATATCAAAATGTTTTTTTAAGTATAGGTAATGTTAGTTCTCCGAAATAATAAATATTCTCAACTTTTGTCCTAAAATTTTAATTTTTAACATCGGATATACCCTTTTTTTCAGCTATCAATAAAATGGAGTAAGCCATATAAATTAGCTTCCTTTTAAGCTTTTAAAATTAACGTTAAATAAACATTATTTTTGAGAAGAAAATAGAAAATAAAAATTAGAAGGAGAAAAAAGTTTAATAAGACATAAAAGAATAAATAAAGGAACTAAAATTTTTTCTTGTAACTTGTTAAAAGTAAACATCTATTTTTAAAAAATGGATGTTTGTTGCTGCCTCTTTTTTTCGAATAAAACAAAAAAATATTAGTCGCGAAACACCCTTTTTAGCGGAGACAAAAAAAGTTACATGTCAAAAAAAAGGTATGAATGAATGGCATTAAACTCAAAAATCAATAAGAATAGGTAAAAAATGAGAAAAGAAGGAGAAAAAAAGGGGGGTGTCTGTCATTTTTTAAACACTGAAGAAAAATTCGTCGTCGTTGAAGAAAAAAAGGAATTGCACTCTTTTTTTATGACGGTAACCTTCTTTCTCTGTTTTCTTTTTTTTATATTCAAAACATAAAAATAATGTAGAAAGAAACCAAAAGATGTTTGAGAATTGAAAAGTTATGAAACTTTTACTGAAGAACATGGCCCAGGTTATATGGGAGCTAATCTGTGATTTTTATTGTTGCTTTTTTTATTGAGGTATTGTAATTATCGTTTATTATATGAAAGTGGATTCTTTCGTATATTGCGAAAACTTTACAGAAAAAAATAATTTTATCTATCAAAAAAGTATACTGTATTTTATATAATTCTAACAGGTTTAATGCTATTTTTTGTAAAATTATAATCTTTTTACTTTAAATCATTCTTTGAAGAAACAACGATCTTCCTTTTTCCCATAGTTTTTAAATCAAAAAACTTTTTCCTGCTTTGAGATGATTTTCGTTGAAACAAAAAAGAATTTTTTTTCAGCAGTAGCAAAAACTGCATTCAAAAAATATGATATTAAAGTTTGCAGAAAATGTCATCAAAAGTTTTTACTTCCGCTTGAATTTAAGTATTTCTATTTGTTTCGGAAGATAAACTTTTAAAAACTTTTGCAAAATCATATAAAAAATGTGCTCAAAATGTAAAAAATTTGTGTATTAAAAAATCAAGGCTACATTCATTTTTGATTCTTTAAATGTACTGATTTAAATTAATTAAACCCTAAAATTTTTAAAAATGAAGTTGAAAATTTAGCAAAACAAAAACTTTTTTGTCGAAAATTTGAGATTTTTTCCTTTTTATTTTTAGATAGTCGCTTAAAGAGTTTATTGTAGTAATTTTATTAGTTAAATTTATTTGGGCAATTTTTCTATCTTTTATGCATAAAACTATCAGTTAAAGAGCTGTCAAAAATCACCCCTAAAACTCAATGCAAAAAGTATTAAAAAACAAAAAATGAGATTTTCTTTTAAAAAAATATTGCAGAACTTTTATTATTTAAAATCAGTGTAAAAATTAAAATTCAACGAATTTTAAGTTATTGGATCGTAATTTAAAAAATAAGTAAAAAGTTTAACTTTTCTTACTGTAATAAAAAATATGTCTTCCGAAGAAACAGCTAAAAAATTTATTTTGCGGAAAAAAATACCAGTCAAACAAATGACCTAAAAGTAACTTTCTCAACAAAATAAAATTTGCATATACTTTTTTGCGATTTTCCCAAACATTTTTGGTATTATAAACTTTGCCGAAGAAAAACATTTCATTCTTCAAAGCTTTTTTGAACTTCAATTGTGTTTGGCGTTTTGCTCCCATTTTGCAAAAGCCTTTTTCTTCTTCGAAAAAAAGAAATTTCTTCATTGACTTTTCTGCTCATTTTTTCGTCATCTTTTCCATCGCTGCTGCCTCAATACACCAAATTTTAACAACAATGGAAATGGATCATCATGAAGATATTATTGCACCACATCATGCACGACAACATCAACTTCATCATGATGATGATGATAATCATCATGGACATCTTCATGATCATTGCAATAATCTCTTAAAAGAACGTGAAGAAATGCATCAAAAACTTTTAAAAGAACGTGACGAAATGCATCAAAAAGAAATGGAAAAACTTTTAACACAAAATTTGGAACTTAAAGAACAACTTCGCGTTGATAAATGTGCATTAAGCTTATTGAATGTTTTACGAGAAAATGGTGATACAATAATTGTTGCAGAACGTGAAACAAATCTAATTTCACAAGGTATGAAAGATCTCTCTGAACGCTCTGAAGCTGTATACTTGCATCTTTCAACTATTGCAAAAGATTTTTGTCAAAAACTTGATGATCTTCAAAGTGGTATTGAAAAGCGAGGAATTCGTTACAATTTACCTTCACCAGATTTCAATTCATCACATTCAAATATTGAAGATTTTATGGAAGGAAATGAAATACTCGCTAAAAAACTTCAAGATGCTGAAAGACGTTTAGAAGAAGCTGTAAGTTTTTATTTTAGTTCTTATGCCTTATACATATCTGCCTTTTCAGGAAGCAAGAAATATTGAACTTCAAGAATCTTTTGAAGAACGCCTTCAAACTCTCTCTGAACTTGGTCATGGTGATACATTTGCAGCTCCACAATCTTCTCATGAACTTGATACTTCTCAATTTGTTAACGCTCTTCAACAAGAAACTGGTCTGGTATGCTTTTATCCTTCTTTTTTTATACCCCTTATAATTTTGTTTCCTTTTTTTAGCTTCGCAAAGATTATTCACAACGCTTAATTACATTATCAGTTCGGCAAGGTGTTCTGAAACCAGAAGAAGCATATCGTCAATTGGCAGATGCTGATGCATTGGGTGATATTACACTTGAAGATTTGAAAGTTATGACTCCAAAGAAGAAGACTCCAATGAAAAGTTTGGTTAATCGTGTTTTCTCTTCAAAGCGATCTGCAAAATAATGTTACTAATTCTGTATTCTTTCTTTTTGTATAACGGGTATTATTCACGTTATAACTCTGTATTAACTGGATTTCAGTAAAAAATAAAAACAATTTTATTATAATATTATAATTTGGTATTATCGATTTTTTTATACGGATTTTTAAAGCTAACAAGCTTGGGCTTGTTTGGTTGGGGACAAAATAGATGACGTCATCATCTGTTACTGTAGCTTTTGGTGACGGCATTGATATACCATATTAATGTTGATAGCCGTTCCAGCTACATCAAACAGGAATTATAACTTTACAACTTGTTCGTTATTTTGAAACATCTATAAACATGTTAAAGCCTGCAAAGATTTGCCATTGACGATATTCACGAAGAAAAAAGGTTGATGTTGCATATGAAAAGGTTAGATAAAACATCCAAAGAAAAATTATCGTACGTAAAAGAGATACGACACATCACAAATGTTTTTCCACCGTCCCAGCAAAAAGAAGAAAGTTGTTTTACCCTTTGAAGAACTGCATTAGATCAAACTGCACGACAGTTATAAAAAACACAAAAAAGATGCTATGCTGACCGAACTCTAACACCCCACAATTTTTGCCCTTAAAGAAAGCTAACGAAAAATAATGCCACTGATGATTACTACTCATCAAATAAGCCCCCAACACCTAATAAAATTGCTGTATTAATACCGTAATTCCCGTGTTGTAAAAAAGTCGAACAAGAGTTGAAAAAAAAACATAAATTTATTAACTGATGAAATCAACAAAACAAAAAATCATGGCACGAGCTTAGATATTACTTGGATAGAGCATCTAAAAAAAAGAAACCAAAATTAGTAACAAAAGCTTAAAGTAACAAAAACTTACAACACGAATTCTTTTACCCATAGCTGAAGCAGGAAGATTACGATGAAATTGAGAACGAACAGCACCACAATTACCATGAACACGAGTAATACGGCCCCATACAGCTCTGACTTTGGTACCACCATTGCGGCCTACTTTCTTATTTGCTTTGTATACATATACTGCACGTTTACCAAGATAGAACTTTGCATCTTCTGGAGTATGAACACCTTCAAGTTTGAGAAGAGCAGTGCCTTCGTGTTGATTGCGAAGACCTCTGCGATACCCCGTGAAAATTGAACGGACGTAAAGTCTAAAAAATGAACATATATAAGCATCAATAGAAGCAAAAAATGAGAGACATACCTCTTTGGTAGAGCAGGACCATGTTTGCGTTCCATAACTGATATATCTGAAAAACACTGATCAAACATAGTAATAAAACACGATAAGCACAAATTCGCACGCACGAACAAAAACAAGCTCCAAATCCACGTAAAAAACGCAATAAAAAAAACACAAAAAAGGGACAAAAAAAATATGGCAAAATCCAAAAATTTTTTTTTATCGAAAAAAATTATGAAGAAGAGAAATACAGTATCAGACCAGGAAATTCGTGTTAAAACCAAATATCATGGTTTCTTAAAAAAGTCTTTTAAATTTAGGAACCGTCACTGTCTCAAAAAAAAAAAAAAAAAAGAGAGAAAAAAATGGTCAGAAAAAAAAGCCAAGCAGGCCGTGAGTACGCGTTTTGGTGTCTCTGTGGTTAGCGCTTCAGCCTTTCATGCATGTTCGCACGCATGGCCAGGATCGAATCCCAGCCGGTCCAAAAAAAATTTAAAAAATTAAAAATTAAACTTTTTAATAAACTACAAATAGTAATTTATAATATAAAAACTTTTTTTAGACACTTTTTTTTATGAAGTAATTTTTTTGATCTGGCAGGGATTCGATCCTGGCTATGCGTGCGACCGTGCATGAAAGGCTGAAGCGCTAACCTCAGAGACACCAAAACGCGTACTCATCGCCTGCTTGGGTTTATTTTCTGACCATTTTTTTTCTCTCTTTCTTCGCAAAAAACTGACAATGACGGTCCCTATTTAAATTTCAAACAAAAAAGAAAAAAAATGCTGCAACACCAACACATTTTTACAGCGAAATTTGCATTAGATTTATTGATATAAAATGACTACCTTTATCCTACAAAAGAATTTCGCTGTCATTTGTCATCTTTTTTTGTTGTCTTGAAAAGTACGTTAGACAAATATGACATCAACAAAATCACCACCATTGGAATCACCAATCTATGATCCATCAACTCGATCTGAAACATCACCAAATGAACAAATATCAAAATCATTCAGTTCAATAACTTCTGCTTCATCTTTAACATCAGATAATACTTCAAGCAGCAGCTATACATCAGCAACTGAAGCTTCATCATTCAGCCGAAGTAACTCATATGAAAGCTCTGATTGGTTTCCATCATATTCTCCAGAAGAATCTATGACTAAATCTGATAAAAGCTTTACACCTATAAAATCCAAATCTGAAACTGTTGTTGATTATGGTTCAAAAGATGCTTCTGATTCTGCTTATGTAAGTTTGTTATAGATTTGTATATAACTATATTATAAATATTTTTAGGATAAACAAAACAAATATCTTGATTATGATGATTATTTTGTAGCAAAGAAATCACTTGGTAAACTTTGTAAAACAATGGTTGAAAGTTCATGTCGTCATGCAAGAAATGAACAAAAATTGAATCAAAATCTTGATAAACTTGATAAATCTCTTGATGATAATATTTCTGTTGTAAGTTTATTTTTATCCTTTTAAACCAATATATCTTACATTCATATTTTTTAGGTCAAAGATTTTGTTATTGATTTTGATCTTAAAACTGCTGCAAAATTAGAAACAATGATTGAAAAAATTGATTCAAAAATGACAATGTTGGAAGATATTACAAGCTTTTCTGCAGCTTTGGATTCATTGGAAGAATGGCTTACACTTATTGGTGATCAAAGTCAACGTGATTTGGATACAATTGAAAGAGCTAAACAAAATTTAGCAAAACAAAAAGTTGTTAGAAAAGAAGTAAGTCTTTCATTTGTGTAATAATATTTATCTTCTTTTTATTTTAGGTTGAAAAACTTTATGATCAAAGTATTAAATCTCGAGCAATTTTTGATGCATTAGAATTGGATGATCCACGGATGCTTCGACAAGCTTTTACTGCAACAAATAATAAACCTATTACTCGAGTTTATGGGATTAAAGAAAATAAACATTTTATTCCAGGGGTAAATTTTATTTGATTTTATACGTTTTTAATTGATTATATTTTTAGTTTATGGCAGATATCGAAGATTTAGAAACCAGTATTTCTGGTATGAAAAAATTCTTTTTTGCAACACATTTAATGCCAAAAAATTATTTTGATAAAATTGATACTCTACTTGAAGAAATTAAGGAAAAAACTGCTGCAAATTTACAGCCTATATCTGCTGCAACATCTATGGAATCTTTATATACTGATACATCAGAAGCTGTTGCATCAGATTATCATAATTTTGCTTCATCTGATGATAATGAAAATGGTGGAATTGAGATTGAAGTATCTCGAAGTTCAACAAATCGTTCAAATTTTGAAACATCTTTGGCGTCAAATTTTTCAAATGAATCAACTAAAGCATCATCAAATGGTCGTGATACTGTTGAATCTACTCAAGCATCATCTTTTGATGGATATGATACTGTAGAACCCGCTCAAAGTTCATCAAAAGAATATGATACTGTAGAATCTACTCAAGCACCTGATTCAAGTATTTCATCTATTGCAGCTTCTCCTAAAATTGAATATGATTCTGATAAAACTCAAAATTCTGATACAAATGTTTCAACAGCAATTTCACCTCGTTCTTCAAGTTTAAAAACTGCAATGTCATTACATGATGTCATTTCTTCAAGTGATTATATGGGTTCAAGTTCTACAATTGCTATTTAATTCTTATTATTATTTTTTATGTATGATTTTTTTTGGGATATTATTTGATAAATCTTTCTTGATTCAAAATGGAATATTAAAGCAAAACATGCGTAAACATGGGATCAGAAGCTTTGGTAATTAATATTTTGTAAGCATCAAAATTGTTTTTAATCTTTGTTAGCTTCTTTCATAGACGTTCAAAGATGATATTTGTGTCCACAAATTGTTACTGTAATACAATAACCGTAATAGTTTTTGTTGTTTCTTCAAAACAACTACAACGAAATTTAAAAGTTGTTGAAGAATTTACAAATTTATTGTGATTAATTTTAAGAATGGACAAGAATTCTTGCAAGAACCGTTATGACATTGCAAACACGAATATTGTCATGGCACAAGCTTAACAGCTCCACAAGTTGCAAGTTCAATTGCATGTTTACTTTCGGCTTTAAAAACAAATAAAATCCCTTCTACTCCTTTAATGGCATTACACAGCATGTTCATAGCTTGACAAATAAGAAATCTCACATATCTACGAAAAATTTTGGCAATTTAAGCTTTTAAAAATATTTGAGAGCGTTAATAAAAATTCCAGAGCTAAAAAACTTAATATATTTCTGCTTCCCATATGTATATTTCGTTATCTTCTAAGCTTTTGACAGGTGATAATGGTTCATAATAATCTATTCTAAACTTCTGCCGAGAGACATTTGTTATTTTTGTTGTCAAAAGTGTTTCACAATTTAGCATTAATACGTCATTTTCACTGTGCTGAACATGCTGTGATTATCAAACACGGCATTTCTTCCTAAAAGCTTAAATAAATTGGAATTTGGAAATCGATTAATTCAAATTGATGATGCATTTGAATTTATTTAAAAATCTAGTTTACCTTAAAAATATTTAAAGCTAATTTCGATGGATAATCTAGAACAAAAGGGAATTATTCATTATCAAAATGTAAATGAATTAACGAAAACTTAACACTTTTGTGTAAAACCGGATTTGGATTTAAATTTGAATACAAAACGGAATTTAAAATGTGATTCAGAAGGCGAAAAATTTCTTTCTTTTACAAAAAATGATAATTTGATTACAGTTAAAATTGATACAAATTTATCGGAAGAAGGAAGTTTAAATTACGCTAAAATTCATGGATTCGATTCTTTAAATCCTTTAAATGTTTCATTATTTTATCATCCAATTACAGTAATTTGTCATGCAATTTTTTTATTGAAAAAGAAAAATATATATAAAATCAAATCAACCAAATAATTTTCTTTCAAATGTCCTTCAGAATCTCAACAAAAATGTCAAATAATAATTACTGCATTAAAACTCAAAAATGATAGAAAAATCACAATTCAATTTTGTCAAAAAAAGCGATGGAATATTAAAAACATAAAAGAAGAAAAATATGTTTTAAAATTTACACCAAAGAAAACAACCAAAACTTTGTTGTTTGAACCTGATGATGAAATTTTTGAACTTTGTCTTTTTCATACACATTTAAATGATTTGTCTTTCAAAATTGATGTTAAATTTCAAGATGCAAATGTTTGAATAAAGACCTTTGAAGAAAAATCAATTTAAAGTATTTTTTAAACATGTGTAGAAAATGTATATGTGCAACATTTAGTTTGTAAAAATTTGATTTTATTTACAATAATTTTCTTAAAAAATGTATGAAAAAAAAGAAACCCGTATTTTATTATTTTTGAACAAATTTTTTAAGGCATTCCAGTCATTTTTAAAATTATTAATTCGAATTTGCGGATGTTTGAGTTCTTGTTCGATTTGCTCGATGTAGCAGCATTGCATCAACATAATAAACAAAATTTCCAGCTTGAAATTGTCGACTTCTCTCCCTTGAAACATATTCATGTGAATTTTGTTTTTTGCGAAAAAATAATTCATAACTTATTGGAAGATGCATTGTTGTAAGGGATACCATTGCAGTTAACAGCGGAATACACATTAAAATTGTTGCTCGAACATACGCGGGTGAACCTTCCATAAAAATCAAAGGGAGTAAAACGGCATAATTTGCAATAAAGCATAAAGTCCCTGCTAAACCGATTCTTGCTTGTCTCACCTGGAAAATTTTTTTAATTGCTTTTTAGGGATTGGGATTTTTACTTGAAACATAATTTTATTTCGGATTGCATTTCGTTGATAGTAGAAAGTTGCAAAAATTAGCCCCAATGGAACAATCATCAAAACAATAGTTTGAACTTCGTTGTTGCTGCTAAAAAAGAAAAAAATTATTTGTACTTTGATTGCATTTTTAGCATTATTTGTTATCAGCAAAAAATTTTATTATCAATAAATCAGAAGCTTTTTTTCTTCACTAAGAAAAAATCAATAAATGTGATGCTGGAGTGTTTATTTCAAAGGTCGTATAAGGGATTAGTGTGGGTTTTTGTAGGGGGAATAATTTGAAATTTTTTCTTATGACTGAACTTGAAAATCAGGCAAAAATGTTTTATCTTTGAAAAAAAAAGATTTTTTGGCTGATTTTCAGGTTGAGTTATATGCAAAAGTTGTCCCAGTTGGAAACTTTTTCTACAGTAATTCAAACTACAATAACACCATTAAAAAAAGCTTGCCTGCAGTGTATCATTTGTTCATGAAGTTTTCGTTGAGGTGTTGGAGGTCTTAAAAGAATCCAAATTACACTAATTAATGTTTGACTTATTGTTATTATAAATAACATAATCCCTGAACATTTTGCTGGAGTACTTGCATATGAAATTAGCTTTGTATAAAATCTTGGTCTTGATAATCGGATAGCTTTAATTAAAAATATTGCATGTGTAATTACAAGTAGCACAGTTGAAATTGCCCAAACACTTCCGCATACAATCATATTTGGAGATGGAAGCATTAAACCCGAAATAATAAACAAAAATATTTGTGTTGCAGATTGTAAATAGCATAAATCTGGTGTTGAAGCCATAACCATAGGAGTTTTACGAAAATTATAAATATATGCGGTTATAATAATTGTTGACAAAATTCCAATAAATGAAATTCCAATTAAAACATACATTTCTGCAGTTGGTTCATAAAAAATTGGTGGAGTAGATTCTGGAATGCAACCATTTACATATATATTTGGCATTTCATTAAATGAACAATTTTGGCACATCATTAACGATGCATTTATATATTCTCCAAATCCACATGATCGACAATTCCAACAACATCGTCCTCGCATATCTATGATTGATTTATCACAATCAGGCTGGCATTCTTTACTTTCTTTATAAATATCTGAATATCCGGGGATTTCAAGAATTGGGGAATTTGAAAGTGATGGAATTGGTCCGATATAAGGGTTATAATGGAGAAGAACGGTTTTCCATGTCCCCTAAAAAATGTTTTTGGAATAAAAAATTTATCATGGAAAAAATTTAAAGCAGAATCCGAATACAAAATTTATTGTAACTGAACCTGAAAATCAGGCAAAAAAAGTTTCTATTCGAAAATAAAGTTCTACAATATCAATTTTATGTGTTCGAGATCGAAATTTCGCTTTCATAATACGTTTTAAAACTTTATTTTAAATTTAAATTTAAAAATCGAAATTTCAGTTTTGCGAAACTCTAACTTCTATTAAAATTTCTTACATATTGCATTTGCCAAACATTAAAAATCGGTGTTGCGGATCGATTAAAAAGTGAAAATTCATGAAATTCATCCATAAATTTTGCATTTAACAAATAATCTAATAACATATGTCCGTCGGCATTATCTGTCATATTTTTACAAAGTCCAGTTTCATTTTTACACCAATCTGAATGAATATTTTCTATTGCAGTTCCTAATAACATTATTGCATTATAAACGTGTAAAGCTTCATATTTTGCTTTTTCTGGAATGGATATCTTTTCTGTGCCATCACATTCTACACTATATGCACATGTTTCATTCTTCCAACAACATAAATTTTGCATTTCAATTAATTCATGAATCCATGTTGTTTGGATTTGAGATTCGCTGTAATCCTGCAAAAAGGATAAATATAAACAGAATTTTAAGAGGGTTTCAGTGGAGTGAAAAAACAAATACTACAATTGCTTACTTCTGCATTATTTAATGTAATTCTTCCAATAATTTCTTCCAACCGATCAAATTCTGCAACATCTTCTTGAACAGCAAATGCATATTCTAGCAAAGTATTTGGTGATATTGTTATTGAAGGTAAAACAAATTGCCAATGTCCAGATGGAAATCCAAGTGAATCAATAAATAACAAAGTTTTATCAATTGATCGATCTTCCATTAATAATGTTATTACTCGAGTGGTACTTTTATTCAAATATTGTGCTAATGCATTTCGTTGACTTTGAAGCTGCAAAAAGTTTAATTTAGTGTAAAGAGGATTTGGAAAAGGGATATATGAAATCCGAAATTTTTGGATATCGTATATCCTTTAAATTTTTAACGAGGGCCGTAGCAGCGTTCAAAAAACTACATTATGGCTGACCCTGAAAATCAGGGTACGGAGCAGTTTTTGGAGCTCGCCAAAATCATACTTACTTCGTATTCATTAGAATCATCAAAATAGGAAAGTTGAAAATAATTTTCGATACAAATTGATCGAAATAGCTTAAGATCATCATCAGTATTACAATATTGTATTAAAGTTTTTAATTGATTTGTTAAAGCTGTCCCAGTTGAAGATGAATCATATATAACAATAACGTGATACCATTGTTGAGATTGTAAAATATCAAATATTACTTGAGCCTTATAAATATCTGATGCACCAGTTCTTAAAAAATATGGATAATTAATTGGATTATCCATTTCTGCCGATGAAGATGCCGATGCAATTACAGGTAAACAAAATGCAGTAAATAAATAATTTATAGAATCACCAATTTCTCCACGAAAAACTCCTGTTGCAGAAATTAAAACAGGTCCAGTATCATTTTTTATTGATTGTGGATTTTTATGTGCTTGTGAAGCTCGAGAATGACAAAAACTTTTTGTTTGTCCAATAATTCCAACTGCTTCTTGTAAGGCGACAGATGTCGTGTCGCAAGTGTCCGCAAAATCTGATATAAGTTTAAGGCCAAGTTTTGAAAATATTTTTTCATTTGCAATTTTTATTGAATATGTATGTACAATTGTTAAAATAATATTTTCTGGTACAATTACATCACATGGTATTATACCCTCTTGATGGATGGTATAAAAGCTTGCAAGGATTATATCTCTTATTTTATTACTACTATGAAAATTATCATTTTTTATACAAAATATTGTAGTACATAAATACAATAATAAAATAAATATAACCCTTTGGGTCAACATGAAATAAATTTAAAATCCAAATTTTTAATAGACTTAAGTCTAAATTAAACAAACATATATTTCAGTTTTGTCAAACAATAGCAAAAAAAGGAGTTAATTTAGTAGGAAAAGGAAATAATCTTATTGAAAGGGAAAAAAAGTTATTGATATAAAAAGCTTTGAAGAAGAAGCACACGTGCGTCAGTCAGTCAAAGGCAGGGTCTCCACCGTCCCATTATCGATTTTATCCGTCCCTAGCTCGCGTGCGCTTAAATTAATTAATTTAAAAAATCTTTTTTAACAAAAAGTTTAG
Source organism: Panagrolaimus sp. PS1159 (assembly GCA_963922195.1). Lineage (NCBI taxonomy): Eukaryota > Metazoa > Nematoda > Chromadorea > Rhabditida > Panagrolaimidae > Panagrolaimus > Panagrolaimus sp. PS1159. The sequence goes on from CAWUHW010000008.1 coordinate 2,698,656, forward strand.
ATTTATGCTCCTCTACATCTTCCAAGTCTTTTGAAATTAAAATATTTTGCCGTTCCATTTTTACAGCCAGGGACGGATGCAAGGGACGGATGCAAGGGACGTTTCGCTTTTTTCATCCGTCCCTGGCTGTAAAAATGGAACGGCAAAATATTTTAATTTCAAAAGACTTGGAAGATGTAGAGGAGCATAAATCTAAACTTTTTGTTAAAAAAGATTTTTCAAATTAATTAATTTAAGCGCACGCAAGCTAGGGACGGATAAAATCGATAATGGGACGGTGGAGACCCTGGTCAAAGGTGATGAAAAGCAAAACAGAAAAAGAAAGATAAAAGGGGCCACAAAAGTGCGGGTAACAGGAAAATCGATTATTGAAATTGCATCATTTTCATTTAAGAGATACCCTGCATAAAAACGTTGACTTCAAAGTTTAATCTTCAAAGTCAACGTTTTGTGTTTGTAATTTTTTATACCTTCTGGATCAAAAAATAATCATTAATAAAAGAATTTATGCATAAAATACACGGTTCACGGTTTTAAGCAAAAAATAGATTGATTTAAAAATTTTCGAAAACAAAAAAAATAACATTATCTCGATATTTTTTAAAAAATTTCACTGAATTTTAAAAAAATGATGTCCTATTTTTATTACTTAATGATAAACATGTTTGTACTCTTATTTTGAAGAATAAAATTTGTGACTGATTTTCAACATTTATTTGTTGATTGTAATTTTCTGTTAAGAGTTTTTTATGCATGTTGTTTTTCTCATTATTTTTTGCGCTGCATAAAGATTTGTTTCAACCAATTTTTAAAAGCCTTGATATAAAAAATGGATTACATACTTCAGCATTGTTCAAAAATCAAAAAAATATCCTAAAAAAGGGGGAACTTAGGGAAACAAAACTTTGGGTTAAAAAATTAAATATTCTTCTGAAATGCAAAGTGAAAATCCATTTTAAACAATGGATCCATAAATAAAAGGGAAATTCATAAAAGAACAACCTTTGCCTCTGTTGATTTAGTGACATTTAAATCCAAGTTGGATTTTTTTATAAATAAATAACAAACGTCACTCTTAAATTTAGCATCCCGTTTTTGCCAAACCCTGTAAATAAGGGGTGGGAAATCAACGCCAATCATAACTTTTTAAAAAACAGACATAAAAATTTAATTGCAAAATCTGACGTATCTCTTCATCATCGTAATCACGTCATGTATTTTTTGCAAAAAAAGAATCTTTTTGATCCCATGCTTTTTTGTTTGTACAAATGTTGTTATTTCCGACGCTGCAAAAAAGTGAGGATGGAAATGAGTCACAACTCTCTTTTTTTCCCTCCTTACCTCTTCTCTTGTGCTTCTATACCTTTAAACAAACAAATAAAAACGTTAAAACGTTGTTGAAATTGTGCAGAAAAAAAGAATATAAAAAGGTAACACAAAATATGAATTAACATCATCATTTTTGATTTTCTCAAAAGAATGACAAAGTTTACAACTCTTTTTTTCTTGTGCTCTTTAGCTGTTTATGGATTTTGTGCTCCAAGTGGTATTCGACCTCAAAATGTTCAATTAACTCCTGAAGCACAAAAAGTTGTTGATGCTTTGAAATCATTGTTAAAAGCAGATGTAATGGCTAAAATTGTACAAATTTTTGCTTCACGTAAGATTTTTTTTTATTATTAGTTTTATTTCTGAATGGAATTGAGCATAATCAGTATTGGAATTTAAAATTTACTGAAAAAATTTGGGCCAAGAAGCTTTGGATTTTGACAGTCCAGAACCCGCAAATTCTAAATTTTTGGAATTCCAAAATCACCAAAATTTTAACCTATAAAAATCAGCTTTAACTTTTCAGAAGGCCCAAATTCCCGTGATTACATTTCCAGCCTTAATAATATCACCCCGGATGCAGCACGTTGTATTGCATCTCAAATTAAGCCAATAAGTATGGAAATAAAAGATGAATCCATTATTACTCCCCAAGATGCCATTAATGCTTATCTTAAAGCATGTTCACAATATCGAGCTCAATTAGAGCCCATGTTTACTGCATTTATGGGTGCAATGCAAGAATTAAATACAACAATGAATGATAATTCTGATCTTCCACAATCATATCAAAGATTCTTCCAAAACTATAATGAATTATCTCAACAAATTTCTGCAAATCCAAATTCAACAGAAAATGGACCAAAAATTCAAGCTCTTGTCAATGAGTTAAAAGTTATTCCGGAATCTGATTCAGAAATTGTTGCACAAAAATTTCCATTTTTGAAAGAACTCATTCTTCCCTCTGAAAAAGTACATGCTGATTTTATTAGCATTCTTGAAGGCATTTCTGCCAAAGCCAATGGTCAACAAATTGATCAAGTTGTATTAAAAGAAAAGGGTCAACGAGTTCTTGGATATATCATTTCAAAACTTGATCAAATTCTTGGATATATTAAAACTGAAATTGATAATTATCAAATTCCAGCTGAAATTGCAAATGATGTAAACATTACAAAAATTGCAAACGCCTTTGGACAAAATATTGAAACTTTATCTAATCAATTATTTAATTTGCCATGGTTCAATACTGTTATGAATGCAATGATCACTGGAAAGTTTGATGATTTATCACAAAATTCTATTGCTGCATAATGTTTTTAAGAAAAAAGATCTTTTGTAAAGTTAATTTACAATTAATTGCATTTAATATAAAATAATTTATTGATAATATAATTGTTAAAACTACAACAGAATGAGAAAAGCAAAACTTCCGTAAATTCCTTTACAATTTTTCCCGTTTCATTTTTTACATCCGATTACATAAAATCAGCAGCTAGAAAATTGTATTCTAAAAACGGTAAAAAAACAAATTTAATATGTTAGTTCTTATTAAAGCAAATGTTGGAGATATTGAAAAATAATTTTTTCTCCCTCTCTGATGTTTTGAGAAAAAAGCTTCATACTCATTGTGAAACTTGCTTTCTTTCAAAGCTTATGTGCCTTCGTGATGTTGAAGCAAATTTGGAAACACTTTATAATTCTTAATATACTGTAACCCCATTTATTAAAGATGATGAAAAGATTTTATTTGGTAAAATTTATAAAATCCATACGACTTAAAAATTCAATTTGTAAATTTTTTTTACCGGTCGCCGAGGCCGGCCGTGGTTTTTGGCTGCATTTTTCATCCCTGCAGTCAAGTGGTATTACAGACAGACAGTGGTGTCTTTGGAGACGGAAAAACTAACAAATTGGTAGATAATTAATGTTAAAGTTTTTTGCTTGGGTTGCAATAATAGATGAAAATAACAATATCGTTATAAACATTTTTGAGCTAAATTTTACTAGTTGTAAAAAGTGAAGACACGAAATGCATTTTTTGTTTAAATAAAACATTAGCATTTTCAAAGATAATGTTCTTGGGCACTCTGTGCTCTTTTTAATGTTGAAAATAAGTGAGATAATTTATAAAAAAGTTTATTTTAGAAAATGTAAACGCTGTTTTGTCCAGGGTCTCCACCGTCCCATTATCGATTTTATCCGTCCCTAGCTCGCGTGCGCTTAAATTAATTAATTTAAAAAATCTTTTTTAACAAAAAGGTTAGATTTATGCTCCTCTACATCTTCCAAGTCTTTTGAAATTAAAATATTTTGCCGTTCCATTTTTACAGCCAGGGACGGATGCAAGGGACGTTTCGCTTTTTTCATCCGTCCCTGGCTGTAAAAATGGAACGGCAAAATATTTTAATTTCAAAAGACTTGGAAGATGTAGAGGAGCATAAATCTAAACTTTTTGTTAAAAAAGATTTTTCAAATTAATTAATTTAAGCGCACGCAAGCTAGGGACGGATAAAATCGATAATGGGACGGTGGAGACCCTGGTTTTGTCATAATTTTAAAGAAGGTGGATCCTTTACTCAAGCCGTTTGAATTCCCGCTCACTGGCATCCCTGAATTAGAACGCGAAAGATGTTCTTATTCGTTCTTTTTTTTGTTCTAATTCAGGAATGCCAGTGAGCGGGAATTCAAACGGCTTGAGTAAAGAGTCCGCTTCCTTTAATTGTTTTCTATTTTGAAAAACAAAAAAATTGCAAATATAAATTTAAGAAGAGGTTATTTTTTTGTCAAGAAAAGCTTCAAGAATATTTTGACACAAATAAAAACCATTTCATCAAATCAGCATTTTTGACATTATTAAATCCATGAAACACGAGGCTTTATTTGCGGTGGATTTTCCATAATTTTATCATTAAAACTTTGAAGCATTTGTTTGTAATCATTTGAAAGTGGTCGATCAAAACAGATGTAAATGTAAACAGATTTATTTTCCTAAAATTATTTTTCTTTTGTTAACTTAAAATAGGCACACAAAAATAACCATAATAAAATCCGAAAACGAATGTCAGCAATTACATTTAAAGATGCAGTTTGAAGATAACTCTCTGGAGAGAGAGAGAGAGATTTGCCATGAATGAAAACGACGTTTTGTGTTTTGTTTATAAAAAATGAGCGGGTTTTCCGTTTACATCGCTATCTATGGATTGAAAAAATGGAGATATTTTTTAAAAGTCAGAATAAAATTTTTTTATTAAAATCAAATCAACGAAAAAAGCGAAACTAAAAGAAATAAAATTCAAGCAAAATATTTCAAACTTTGAGACCAGAGTAGATATGGAGCAGAAAATTACGAAACCATAATCCCTTTTCCTCAAAGTTTTTCCATAAAATAAATTATCATATCAGAATTGATTTACATTGATTTTAAGAAAAAAATGTTTACTAAAAATTTAAAAAAGTATGTCGAGTATAATTGTTTTGGAGTTTTATCACCAAAAAATTTCTGCTTTTTGTTGTCCCTTTTTTTGGTAATTTTTTAAATGCACTGACAAGGGACCGTTTCGAGATGCCAGACGCGGTTTTCTTAGCTATTATGTGGGATGGGTAGTACACCTCGAGTTATGAAAAATCCCTAAACATTAGCTGCCCTTTCGGGGTTTTACAGAAGTTATGGGATTCTGAAGTTCACATAGTAACCCACGACCCCCTGGTCGTGGGTTAATTTTTTTTTCTTGTTGTTTTGAGTAAAAATTGCTCAAAATAATTTTTTAAGCATTATTATAAGCATTTATGATTTTTTAAGGCATTTGAAGCCTATTTTTCGCTACGGGATTCTGAAGTCAAAAATCCAAAAAAATCAAAGTTCTGTCTATTTTTCCTAATTTTGCGTATTTATAGGTTTTCAACTATGGGGAATTCAATGGTAAAATTAGTTTTTTATAAAAATTATGTTTTCGCGTTGAGATTCTACTTCTGAAGAAATCTGTAAACCTCAACTTTAGTTCAAAGAGAAAAAACGAATTTCTGGTTGATTTTTTTAATCTTTCGTACTCATACAATTTCAAATATAAAGAATTTTGTGGAACACAACGTTTCAACAAAATTTTTTATGCAATCATTTTTCAGTGTTTGTCATGTCTTTATTGAAATTAGATTTTTAAAAAACATTTTTTATCATGGTTTAAAAAAATTTATTATTTTATCTACAACGATGAAGATTAATCAAAAAATCATCAACACATAAAAGCTTTTCACACCAAGCGCATTTAATGAAAGCAAATTTATCATAATTTTGCATTTCACATCGTGCTCCAAGTTTTGAAAAATTAAAGCAAAAATCATCAGGCGTGAATATTAATTGGTAAATATTAATAAAAATTGTATTTAAACAAATCGTCTTAAAAATCTGATTCAATTATGAGTAATCCAAAATTGACATGACAAACACTGAAAAATGATTGCATAAAAAATTTTGTTGAAACGTTGTGTTCCACAAAATTCTTTATATTTGAAATTGTATGAGTACGAAAGATTAAAAAAATCAACCAGAAATTCGTTTTTTCTCTTTGAACTAAAGTTGAGGTTTACAGATTTCTTCAGAAGTAGAATCTCAACGCGAAAACATAACTTTTATAAAAAACTAATTTTACCATTGAATTCCCCATAGTTGAAAACCTATAAATACGCAAAATTAGGAAAAATAGACAGAACTTTGATTTTTTTGGATTTTTGACTTCAGAATCCCGTAGCGAAAAATAGGCTTCAGATGCCTTAAAAAATCATAAATGCTTATAATAATGCTTAAAAAATTATTTTGAGCAATTTTTACTCAAAACAACAAGAAAAAAAAATTTTCGATTTTTTCTCATTATATCCACGACCAGGGGGTCGTGGGTTACTATGTGAACTTCAGAATCCCATAACTTCTGTAAAACCCCGAAAGGGCAGCTAATGTTTAGGGATTTTTCATAACTCGAGGTGTACTACCCATCCCACATAATAGCTAAGAAAACCGCGTCTGGCATCTCGAAACGGTCCCTTGTTAGTAAGTTTTAGTATAATATATATTATATCATTCTAAATTTTTCATACCCTATGTCTCGAAACTGAGCAAGGAAATACTACTTGAAAAGTATTTTATCGTGTTCAGCAATGTCGAAAACCTATAAATCAGTCGAAATTATGGCAAAAAATTGAAACTCAGTAAAATCGACTTTAGGTGTTGAAGGTATTGTGAGCATCTTTGTGCAGCTGTTAAACCCCAAGTATGAGGATTCCGCAGCTGATTTTTTGCATGAATATTTCTCTATACCAGGCCTATCACGTAGGCCATATATCATGCCAAAACCCGACCATGAGTTTGGGACCTTTACGGTCAGAAACATACAAAATTTCGTTTTTTTTTGAATGAATGCAAAAATTTTTTGATTGTAATTTTTTATTCCAAAACATTCATTCATGGGGGGGGGGGATAAACAAGAAAATTACGCCACAGCGCACTGTTCTTGTTTATCCCCCCCGAAAATGAATGCAAATTCTTTAGATTTGTATTTGTATGAAAATGGAAACCTTCAAAAATGCATAAATAGCGAGCTTCTTCTTCGTCTCTTTTTTGGAAAAAATCAGTAGCATACCGGAACAGGGGGTCAGAAATCTGACCCCACCGACCAACCGACCGGCGAAGCCGGTCGGAAAAAAAACGGGCAAAGGGGGGGAGTACGTTAAAAATTCAAAATTTTGGATGAAAATTTTAGCACATAAAGTATTCAAAATTCTTAAATAAACTTGACAAATATTTGGTTTTTACTCTTTATACTAAAATTTTCATATTTAAATGCATGCTTAAAACACTTTAACACTATGATTTATTAAAATCATTGAACATAATAGTTGCAAAATTTTTCAAACGCATGAGAAAAAAATTTATTTTTTCTTCCGCCAAATTTTTTTATAAAATTTTTAAACACAAAACTAAAAAAGAAGCAAGAATGCATGTAAGATTTTTTTATTGACTACTAAGTTTTATTGACTGCAACCTTTAACATATAAAAAAGAGTAAAAATATAAGTGAAAAAAATCATTACAAAAATGAAGTTTCAACAGGGTTTTTAATGAAAATGGTATCTCTTTTTTCCCACATTTCTTTCATGTATTCATTATAAACCAATCTTGCATGGATAGAATCATCTTCCTCGTCTTCAGCGCCATATCTTGGAAAATCAGGTCCGCGAGGATTTTGAGCATCACTTTCTAAATGTCCTTTTGCTTTCCAATCAATTAAATATTTTTGACAATCAAAATGTTTTAATGGCAGGCCATTAATTCTGATAGTAAGAAGAGCGTCAATAGTTTCAAACAACATACAACTTCTTCTTTTATCCAAAAAAATGAAAAAGTATGGAGAAACCGCTCTCTGCATCACTGCTACCGACTGGTACTGTTAAAGCACTTGACATGTATTGTAACAATTCAGGGCTTATTTCAATAAGTACGCTTGCAGCTTGTTTTTGTAAGATTTTTTCGTAAAATACTTCCGCTGGAAGTTTCGTCCACTCTTTAAAATTTTCATAACCAACTTCAACTGCTACACTTTCAAATAAATTATGAAGTTGAACTCCAAGGTTGGGCGAATTGGTTTTCAATCGCTCGGCAAATTTTCATCAAAATAATATTTGTCCAAGCTTTTGATCAGTTCATCCAGATATTTTTGTCGCTAATTTTTTAACGATGGTCAAGAGGTAAGACGGTTATGGTCAGAAAATGTAAATTGTTCATCATCCACTGATTCAATAGAATCATCTAAATACATTGTAACACTATCGTCAAGCCTTGCAGAACTGTCAAAAAAGTATGGTTTACATGCAAAACCTCTTTTTTTCTCCCCAATTCTGCAGCTTATTCCGCTAATAGCGACAGAAAGAAACCCGGGGTAATTTTGAAGTCATTCAAACGGCTGTGATATGACGACTTTTGACCAGGTAAAACTCCTGCCGTTTTTTAATACCAATTCAACAAAAAAAAGATATCTTGACAAAAAGTAATTACAGCAAAAAAGTTAGCATCTGTGATTGTTTAAATTTTCTCACGAGCATTGCTTTTTTCTTCCAACTGTTCTGGATCTTGAGAATCAGACAATTTTTGAAGAGCTTTCCCAATGCAACTACACATTTGAATAATATTGAACGCTGATTCCTGAGAAGATACCCAGCGGACATTGAATATTTAAAGCATAAAGCTTGGTCTTCATATCCCCGCATGTTTCAACAAGAATCGACTTTCGCTTAACAGCACGTGTGCCAAAAAAATCAGCTAAACCATTAACATCCTTGGCCAACATTGTTTTTACATTGACATTGTTTTCCGCAATAATTTTCGTAAATGCATCTTTGCAAACTAATTCCAAACGATGTGAATAAAAATGAATATGAACGAGCACGGGGTTGATGGTAAAGGCGATAAATCGACTTTTCAAGCCAATGTACTGACCGCTCATGACTGCGGTTCTATCTTTTGCAATGCCAACCATATTTTGTAAAAAAAAGATAAAAATATCAATAGAAGTTACAACATAAAGCATTACAGAAGAAAAAAAAGTGAAAAAAATTTTAACAGAAAAAAACAGCAAAGGGGGGACCCTTTGAAAAAATGAAAAAATTAGAACCAAAAATATACGCAAAGGAGGGACCCCTACGATTTAAGGGAAATTCGGCGGCGCGAAGCGCCGCCGAAAAATTTTTAACATATACCGAAGTCGAGCTCGCAAAATCTGCCCAGCATGGCGAGGGGGACCGGACCTCGGATAAAAAAATCTGACCCCCCTGTTCAGGTATGATCAGTGGGGTCGTTAAACGAGAAAATTACCATCTTTTTTCTTCTGCAAAAGCAACAATTTATTTTTTAAAGTAAAAACATAAAAGAGAAACGTCCTCCTGTTTTTGTTAAAATTTGTTATAAAAAGTTTACCAAAAATAGAGAAGCGCAAACAGAGCTCTTATATTTTGCAATAAAATATAAAACAAAAAGTTAGTTATACTTAAATTTAATGTTTTTTTTATCACAAATGTACTTTTAAAAACTTGCAGTGATTGATACTTTTGTTTGATGAATGTCATTTTTGGAATATTTTTGTGTTCGAAAAATTAAATACTATGATAATTTTTGTTATAGTTGAAATTTATGTCTTTTTAAATAGTGTTCTTTTTTTATATTAGGTGGATATTTGATTAATTCTTAAATTTTTTGACACTGTGAACCAAATATTTTTTTTGATATTTTTTTTTAATTAACAAAATAAAATATTCAAAAAATTTTTATAAAGCAAACTTTTCGCCACTTTGACTTTCAAAAAGATACGTTTTTGCACTATTTCGAAACACAAGCAAATATTTTTGCGGCGTTTATGCAGAAAAAAAGCATCAGAAAAATTTGTTGAAAACACAAAAAAAACGCTTTGAATAATGTTTTGCAATGTCGCAGTCTAGGAAATTCTCTCTTTTCTTAGTGTAAACGTTTTTCGTTTTCTCTTATTAAAGACGATCGATTGAAATTTTGAATATTTTGTTTGATTATTTAAATTGTGATTATTTGGATTGATTTATGGTTTTTGTCGCGACGGTTGGCACCATCGTCGCGCTTTCCACCACTTTCAAAACACCTGCACCTTTAAAGGGTAGCAGACAAAGAAGAAAAAGGCGCCAACGCATCCTTTTTCTCCTTCTTTTCGATTTCTCTTTTTCTATCTTTTTTATAGTTGAATATTTCCAAGCTTGCGGTCGGCCGACCAAGACTTTATGGAAAGAATAAATATATTTAAACCAAATAAAAGTAATCTACAGTTAATATAAACGATAGTTTTGCCTGTACAAACAGTAGTAAAATAATATGACAAAAAATATTCTTGAACATCAATCTATCAATGATTTGAAACAATTCTAAAGCAAATACGTAAACCTAGAAATTTTAACAAAAAAGTTTGAAAATAGATTAAATTTCGTTGACAACAAAAACAATTAGACTAAAGTTATTAACAAAGCTTATTGCCATTTTTTAATTTAGAGAATTTATTTGGTAGCGGTTGATTCTTAATAGAAATATAAAGAGAATATCTAAAGAAAATAAGAAAGAAACAAAGAACTGCATTTTTACAATATCGCTGTCAAAAGTGATTCACATTTATCAAAGAACAAAAAATTTTTAATAAATTTCAAAAGATAAAAAAAATTTTGCCTAATCAATTTATTCAAAATATTTTAAACGTTGTAACTCCAAAGAAGTTATTTTTATGTAAGCAGATATTTTATGTCAAAAGAAGAGAGACATATAAAAAAAAGAATATGAGAAAAAATAAAGGTCAAAAACACAATGATGAAAGCGAAAAGACGTTCTTTTGGAAATGAATAAGCAGTGATTGTCAAAAAATAATATTTATGGGATTTGAGAAACTCTCTGTAAAAAAAGTGCCATTACTTTTTACCGTTGTTTTTTTTTCCAACATTTTAATGAATGCAATCACGTTTTTCTCCACCAAATTTTCCCGAAAGTTCAATGATTCCAATGTTATATGGTTCTTTTGCAAAATCGGCATGGCTGATATAATTCTTTGGAATTGTGATTGTTATTTTTCGTTGGCATGGCTAAAAAATTAATGCAAATATTAAAAAAAAAACATAAATATTTTTTTACCAGCCAATCATCACAATCATGATAAATTTTAAATTTTGGTGTAATTCGAGAAAATTCATGTCCCGTTCCGGTAATTTGGAAGTCACCATTGTGATCGGTTCTTCCAGAAGCAAGTTTATCATCAAATGTAAATGCAAAACAATTATGATTTGAATGTATTTTTAAAAGTCATTTTTTGTAAATTTTGACTTTCTCGTCGGATTTCAAAAAAAAAAAAGAAGAAAAATCCTTCGATGAAGCTAAAAATTGGTAGATTGACTAATTCGAGGTCAGAAATCTCAAATTTAAATTGCATGTGTCTCTTTTTTATGCAAATTTTTCATCTGCCACCTGTGGTATCCCTAAAATCGCCAATAATGGAAAAAAATTATTTTGCCAACAAATGACATATAAGACGCCTAAATGAAATGTGATTTTTTTTATTTGAAAAATGTGCCCTTTTTTTTAAATTTTTTTAAAAAAAATTTGCATTTTTGAAGCAGGTTTATTGAAGAAAATCGTCTCACCCGAAACCTGGTTTCTTGCTTTTATCAAACCGAGCCTCACCCAAAAAAAAAGTTGAGACAGAATTTGTAACATTGAAATTTCTGCTAAAAAAAACATGGAAAATATATCGTTTTGGGTTTTTTTCAAAAGTAGCCTCAAAAGTGAGGATACATTGTAATTTTTCAGAAGTATCCTCACTTTTGAGGCTACATTGATGTTAAGTCAATGTTTTGTTGTTTTTAAAAAGTGAGGAAATTTTTACAACAAAAATTTCCTCAAAGAAAGTGAGGAAAATTCTGCAGCAAAAATTTCCTCAAAAAAAAATTAAGTAAATATATTATCATTCGACGCGTCTTGATGAGATACCACTTTTTTATTACGAGTTCAGATGTCTAGGACAAAAAGGAATTTAAATTCGTGATCAGTGGCCTCAAATTAGTATATTTACCAGAGGATTCTTCTTTTTTTTTAAAATAAGTCAAAAATTACAAAAAATGGCTTTTAAGATTTTTGAGCACATTTTTAAGCTTAAAAAAGCACTTACTATCATGATCATATAATTTTAAAAGTATTCCAGCTGCAGGTTTTCCATTACATTTTAACGATCCTATAACTGAAACAGTTTGAGATCTTCCAATTCCAGAATATTCTTTTGAAGAAACTTCAATAATTAAAAAAACAATACATAAAAATTTAATAAGATTTTCCATGACTTTAATCTTCTAAAATTTGGTGAGAAAAAAGGAAGCTAAAATAAACCTCCATTTTTCAAAGAAAAAAAAAACGCTTTTTAACAGCTTTATTTTAAAAAAGACAATGAAATTTTTATGAAATATCTTGAGTCATTTAAGAGAGCAAAAAACATATTTAATTTCTTTCAAGCACTTTTTAAGTTCATTTTAATGTCCGAGTAGCAACTGTTTTGATTTTAATGTCTGTTGATTGGACTTTTAATTATTGTTTATTATTTCCTCTTTCAAACGATCAAATTTCAACAAAAAAAAAAGATGACGCATCAAAATCGGAAGAGAACTTTCATTATTTTTCTTTTAAGTGGCAAAACTTGGACGTAAAAAGAGACTCCAATAAAAAAAAACCTCAAAGAACACGTATT
>CAWUHW010000008.1:2711365-3033838 GCA_963922195.1 Panagrolaimus sp. PS1159
AGCAGTGGTATCAACGCAGAGTACTTATTTTTTGTATTTATTCACAGTAGTAATAAAGATTCATAGCTTCGTGTTTTTGCTTTGGGGGATGCTTCTGTTGAGTTATCTTTCTCTTTAGATTGTCGGATATTAATTTGCGGATTATGTTGGACTTTTTTCTGCATAAAGCTCACTTTCCATGTTTACCAAAGAATAATTTTTGCAAAAAAGTTACAATTTATTTAGATTTACAGTAGAACAACAGTTCATTTTCCATCAATTAAAGTTTATGAAAGATATATAGATTATCACAAAGCAAATTCAATTTTTTGGTATGCTGTAATTCTTTGATCATTCTATACATGAATAATACGTTTACCTCATATTCTGCTAATTGATAAATGCATTGCTTTCATGAAAGAAAAATCTCCATTCCACCCGGGATGTGTTTGCTTGAGGTAAATATTTCCAATACACATATCTTTCCACCTTTAAACTCAAAATACCATCTAATAACACCTATGAGCAAAAGATCCAAAGCAATCCATATATCTGACATCACCCAGTATACATAACAACAAGAGAAATTCCCAAAAACTCCGATAAGAAAACATGTAACCATCCAATTGTTTATTGTGAACAAATATAAAAATTACAATAACAAAAACAGTAAAAATTTGATATTATCCATAGATCAGCTATAAAATTGAAATAATTTCCTCATCATTACCAGAACAAAAGCAGTGGTATCAACGCAGAGTACTAAAAAAGCATATTAGATTGAACAAACATACCTTCGATTATCGGCTCCAGCTGCAGCTCCAACAATTTCCAAGAACAGCTAAAAAAGACAAAAATAATAACAAAAACAGTAAAAAACCTAAAAAAGCATATATATAACACCAATAGTGTTTCGTCCTTTAGTTTGGACACCATTGGTAAACGAAAAAGATGGCTATATGTGGGGACTGACTGGACTCTTCAGCAAACACCAGTCCCCCGGCCAAACAAACCACCCTATCTCCAACACTATTATTCCAAGCCATCCATGTGGCACCAGCAACACCATTCGAAGCCATCCATCTGGCACCAGCAACATCATTTGAAGCCATCCATCTGGCACCAGCAACACCATGGTATCAACGCAGAGTACTCCACGAAACAATCGACCTATAAATATATGAAATTAGTACCGTTAAAAACAAAAAATGAAACTAAACTAACCTGCATTAGCTAAACTCACCTTCTATTCGCTGCTCGCAAGATCATTTATGGAGATAGTAGTCTAAAAAAAGCTAAAAAATATATATGCAAGGAAAAAAAACGTTAAAAAAACTTTTTTAGCGACAAAAATGATAAAAAAAACATAATCATTAGCATAAATACATGTAACACGTGGTAAAAAAACAAGTTACAATAAAAAATAATATTCGTTGATATTAAATCAAAAAAATATATTTACAAAAGTATTATCAATATCTTTTTTAGTATTAAAAAAAATTAAACCCGAAGAAAAAAGGTTCAAGAACGGAAAACCCTGATTTTCAATTTCTCACGTTTTGGCGGTTTTTTTCAAAAAATATTTCGCAATGCATCAAGTTACGAATCTCCTTTAAAGGATTTTTAAAAGCAAAACGTCCAACAACCTCCGCAAGTAATTTTTAAAGCTTTTTATGTAAATTATGTTTTAGATAATTTCTGCTCCAATTTCAATGAAATGAAAAATTAAAGAAAAAGATTTGAAAAAAGCTTTAAAAAATGAATCAAAACTTTAAAGCAAAGAATTAAATGTTGAATCATTTTCAAACCTAAAATATTGTCTTTCATTTTATCCAAAACAAATGAATGAAGAAAAAACTGGGTTATATTTATATACTAAAATTGGTAAAGAAAAGAAAATGGCACTTCTTCAGTTTACCCCACCCCCATTTTTTCAATCACAAAAATTTGCATAAAATTATTGAGTTTTGTTTGAAAATTCAAAAGGGTGTGCGGGTGGGTTGAGTGAGCGGTTGCATTTTCGAATGAAAAAAAATGGGGGTGGGGTAAACTGAAGAAGTACCAAGAAAATTAAAGCTGTATATGATTTTAATATTAATACATTTAATCAAGGAATTGACTATGTTTTTGAAAAATATGACGGACGGGGATGTTTTGTTTGTTCAACTGCTGATCTTTTTGATTCATCAAAAGGATTCACTGTTGACGGTTTTTTAACTATTAATTTAAATAGAGTTTAAATGAAAGAAAGCAAAAAATGTATAACATTGAATTGCAAAAATGGTGTTGCTCCGAAAAAAGATTTTAAAATGAATGACAAAAGTTTTACAATTTTTGTTGACACTGAAAAAATTCCAGTAAGATTTCTTTTTAAATTTTTGTCATTCAGTAATTACATGTTTCAGGTTCATAAACAAATTTTGAAAGATGCTTCTCCAGTTTGGGCAGGAATGTTGCAACCTGGAATGAAAGAATCTATCGAAAACAAAATGGAGATAAAAGATTTTGAATTTAAAATTGTTGAAGCTGCAATTAAACTTTGTTATCGCTTAAATGGACCTCGAAAATTTACATTTGAAAAAATGTTATTACTTTATAAATTTGCAGATAAATATCAAATTAAATTTATTATGGTTTGTGATTTTTTCTTTTGCTAATGAAATAATCCGGATTTTTAGGATATGGTTGAAAATTATTTAATTACACAAATTTCACCAGCAAATATTGTTTACCTAATTAAATTTTCAACTCTCGATTCATTAAATGTCAAAAATCTCTATCAAAATTGCATCAAATTTTTTATTTAATTTTCAAAAACGTCAACTGCAATTTTTTGCTGCGATTCTTTGGATGAAAAATTTTTTAAATCAGTATTTTTGAGCACTTTTATTCCTGTTGTTGATACGTCATCCAAAGCTTAAGCTAGTTAATTTTATATTATTTTGTTATCTTTTTTACCGTTTGTATGTGTTATAAAAGTTTATTGAACAATTTATGCACCTTCCGTTTTATAAATATGGTTAGTTAAAGATACAAAAGACAATCAATTAAAATTTTAGGCTGATAATTTATTCATTCATTTTCTAAAACAGGGCTCATTTTTGGGTGAAAAATGTCCTGTAGAGCCCCCATTTTAAAATTAGGTTAAACACGCTTAAAAAATAAAAAAAAACGATATTAGGGGTATTCATATCATATTTTGGGTTTGTCAGGTCAAAAAAACGAAAATGGCCAAAAATGCCGTTTTTTGGCACTTTTTGGCTCGACAAATGGAAACGACTGGACAGATTACTCCAACAATCTGCAATAATTGTCGGCTTACATGTGGAAGCAGTGGTATCAACGCAGAGTACTGCCAAACTTTATTTGTGAAAAAAAAAATTTTGTTCGGAACAGCATGTCCATTTTACCTATAGATATAGTATAAGTCCAAAAATTTTTGGGTTCCCGATAAGATAAGCGTAAAAGGCTTCGAACAGCTTTGCCCATAGATGTTGGGATAAAAAAACTATTCTGGAGGTTTCTAGCTATCTTCTTTTGATACGATCTTATGTGTCTACCATGTTGGGGTAGAAGTAAACAGATTTTTCAAAGTGACGGCAAATCAAGAATATGCATCCGTTTGACAAAAGCCCTCGTACAGGTATTATACTTGATGCTGTGGTTATTTTAAGACCAAAATCAAGCGTCTAACTAATCGTTAAGATGACGATCTCGTTGTTTTAGCCCAAAATAAGCAAAAATACATCCCCAGGACCAAAAAACTGTATTTAATATTTAGTTTAAACGTCTGTAAATGCTTTTTTTGATTTCCCCGACCTCGAATTAGTAAATATCAATCAAATTAAAGTCAAAGGAAAGCAATAAAAAAATTTTTTTCAATAAAAGATATTTTCACAATACCCCCAACATCATTTTGATAGTATAACTCCAATATTTGAGTTATTATAGCCCTGTAAACGATTTTTATAGTATTTTTTATACATTTTAGACATATTTTGATAATTAAGAAACAAAAAAAAATTTTGAAAAAAATTTTTTTTTCAAAATTTTGCCCTGTCAAAAAAATCGAAAATTTCGAAATTTCGATTTTCGGGTCCTACATTTCCCAAATTATTTTTTAATGATTTTAAGGTGGTTTGGGAGTAATTTTAACCATATCCCAGCCCTTAAAATCAAAATCCGTCTCTACAGGACACCCAATGAGCCCGTGAAAACGTTGCCTTGATTGCTGCTCCTCCGAAATATAATGCAAAAAATTTAAAAGCATTTTGAATATTTGAATGGGGGTTGTCCAGCGTAACCACCCTGTAAATGTGCATAATTATAAAACATTTTAAAAAAGGATATAAACAATCAGAAGATTTAAAGCTTTTTTTATTATTGAAAATGTTTTTGAAACAACTGTAAGTTTGAATAACATCTTCACTGAAAAAAAACTATCTTATTTACTCCTACAGCTGGATCAGTATTTACTACTAAAAGGAGTAAATACTGACCTATTTTTGTTTAGGAGTCTTCATATTTTGCCCCTAACTTGACATAGACTAACATTTACTCCCAACAAGGATGGTATTTACTACTAAAAGGAGTAAATATAGCCCTTTTTTGTTTAAGGGAAAAATACGAAGACTCCCATTTTTTTCAGTGTTTTTTTACGTTCATGTAGGTAAAATTGTATTAAAACATTTTTTTATTATTTATATTTCATTGTTTTTTTTGTTGAAAAATCAATAAATATTATTAAAAAAAGATATTTACTACTGCAAAAAATATTTAAAAAAATATTAATATAATAAATAAAAAAGGTTGTTAAAACAATTAAATCGCTGTCAAACTATTTTCATTTTTTAAAAAAAAACAATTCCTAAAACGCCAAGTCTTGAAAAATGGCGTAAAAATGGTCTAATAATGAGCTAATAATGGCGTAAGAATAAACCATTTTTAGGTCTTTCTTCCGCCATTTTAATGCATTAAACGGCCTTTCTTCCACCATTATTTAGGAACGCGCGCAGCAATATGCGACGCCAGTGTTCCCCGCATTTTTTTTTATCCAAAAGAAAATGCAAGAGAGGTATACTGTAAAAACTAAAACTTTTTTTTAAAATTACAATTTTTATCTTAATATATGTAAAAAAATACGGAGATTCCAAAAATCCAACTTTTGGATATTACTTTTCCTACAAAAAATGAAGAAAAGTGGAAAAAACCGTATTTTTTTACGTTTTTTTGAAAATGATGTATTGTGTCCAAACATTCCGTGATTCGGGACCACATCTATTCGATGCAGAATTTTTTTCTGCATCGAACTGTATTTTTAAAAGTTTGACGAAACGTGACGGTAAGGACATATAAAATATTTATGTGTCTCTGGTGGGATTTTATCCTTTGAAAAAAATTTTTTTTGCTGCAAAAAAAGTGTTGTTTGCGAACGCGACACGAAAATATTTACGAAACAAATGTGTTCCCCGGCTAAAAAAAATAATTTTTTTGTTTTTTTAACCATTAATTAAAAATTATTTTTAATATTTTTTTGTTTTTTTCTTTTTTTATTTCCAATGATTTTTTTACGACGATTCTAACGATACCAAACTTATAATATTTGGCGAACTCTGAAAAAACTGCACGCGTTCCTAGCCATTATTTTAAAAAAAGGCTAGTTCGGGAACAAATGGTGCAGGAAGTGAATCTCTGAAAGAAAGATTGAATACTGTAGCAGAAGAAGAAGATTTTGTTGATTAACTCGCTTTTTTTGTTGATCTTCTTTATTAAACTTTTTTTACTGCTTTTAACTTTGTATTTTTTTCGGTGGTGTGTTTTGTAGTAAAATAAAGTGTACTACCGCGTCCCAAATGATCCTCTTATGAAAGAGCGGGATCGGGAAGAGATTGTGCAAACCGTATTTAAAAACAGTTTTGTCTTGAACAGAAACATTGAATATTTATTATTTTTCGTAGCATAACATATAAGATGTGATATCATAAAATAGCTCTTCAATTGTGATTGCTTCTTTTATAAATAAAAGAAAAATGTCTGAGATACCTTTCACCTGAATCACAATTGAAGAGGCTGAAGAGTGCAACAAAGTATTTATCGGGCAAAATACCTTAGACACCCTGTTTGTATATCCCGGTATTTTGCAATTGCATATAGATAAGATGAGTTTTAAATAAAGTTATAATATTTTTAGTACACATCATAATTTTTAGGTAACTTTTCATATTTGTTTAGGCAATTTTTTAGATAAGACTTAATGCTTTTTTTAGGTAAAAATTAATACCATGCTTTAAAAAATGTAATATTCTTTAATTTGTCAAGCAAAAGTAATCATTTTAATGATTTCCAGACAAAAAAGGAGTGTCCCTCTAAAAAGTCAAAAAATGAATAAATATCGAGTGATTTCCCGAGTTTCTTATCAAAGTTTTAAAATTAAAGTCATATATTTCCTGACAACTTTTCAATCTATTTACCTTCCTCTTTAAAGAAACTGATAAAAAACCCTTTAAAAGAGAAAGAAAGAAAAAAGCAAGAAATTTCATTCATTCATTGAAAAGTTAGTTTATTAACTTCACCTTATATTATTGCTGCTATATTCTTATTTGGAGAACTAACCATGGAAGCTCCTCAGGACTATTATCCTGAAATAAGCCAAGCCGATGCTGATAAATTTAAGAATATATTCAATGAAAGAGGTCTTGAAGGGCTGCAACAACTCTACAGAATGAAGATGAACGAATGGAAGGACATCCCTCTCAACATTGGAATCACTGGAGAATCCGGTAGTGGAAAGTCTGCATTCATCAATGCCATGAGAAATTTATCTGATGATGATCAAGGAGCTGCAAAAGTTGATGTTAAAGAAACTACCACAGAACCAAAAAAATATTTACATCCAAAAAATGAAAAATTGGTTTTTTGGGATCTGCCAGGAGTGGGAACTCTAACCTTTCAAAAAGATAAATATTTGGACAAGATAGATTTCAAGGATTACGACTTCTTTCTAATCCTTACTTGCACTCGATTCACTGAAAATGACATTTGGCTAGCTGAAGAAATCCACAAAAAGAAGAAGCGCTTCTTTTTCGTCAGAACCAAATTCCATAGTGATATTGAAAATGAGAAAAATGGTCGAAGGAATCCCCGCTCCGAGAAAGTTCTTCGCGAATCCATCAAAGCTAATATAAAAGAAAATCTCAAAGGCAAGGACTTGTATGATGAGAAGAACATCTTCATTATTGATAATTACAAGCGAGAAATGTATGACTTTGGAAACCTGATAAATCGGATCATTGAAGATTCTCCAGCCATCAAGCAAGAGGTCTTGATAATGTCCTTAACTTTATGGAATGCAGATATGATAAAAAAGAAGGCAGCGACAATGAGAAAATACATGGTTTTGGGCTGCCTTATGTCTGGAGCAGTTGGAGCAATTCCTCTTCCTGGTATTTCTATTGCATTTGACACAATTATTATCGCGGGCCAAGCAAATATTTATTATAACCATTTCGGTTTAGATGATGAATCTTTAATACGTCTAGCTCAAACTACTTCTAGAGATCCCGACGCAATCTTAGGCGTCGTAAGAAACCGTGTCTCTACTTTTCTAACTTCCCAAGGGCTTGCAACTTTCATCAGAGGTGCTCCACGAATTTTGGCAGCACTTGCAGCCGAAGAAGGTTCTCGTTTTATCCCTATTATCGGAAGTATTATCGCATTTCCCGCTTCATTTGCTTCAACTTATTATCTTTTGAATATCATTTTGAATGAAATGGAAAAAACTGCGCTAGAGGTCGTTAAGAGAGTGTTTGGATACACTGACGTCATTTTTGTTATTCATGGAATTGGACAGGCAATGAATGAAGATATTGAAGCGACTGTAAAAAAGTAAGATAGTTTTTTTGTTTTTTTGTTTTTTTTTATATTCCAAAGGACGAGGGAGGGTCAATCCAGACTAGGGTTGCTCGGAGTAAATTTGTCTTACTTTTTTGGACCAAATATGAAAATCTTATTCTTTGTCTGCTTTTCTTGTTCTTTTTTGCATCATTGGCAAAAAAGGACCAAGAAATGAATAAAAAATATAATTCTTTGTCAGATCCAAAAAACAGAAGGCGAAAGTTGCAAAAGTATTCCTTTTTAACTCTCACTCTTTTTTCAGAGTACGTGGAACTATCGAGAAAGAACTAACAGACACAACCATAAGGCCCCTAATATTGCCAATTCAATGGCGGACAACCGCAGATGTCTCTGATGAAAAAATTAAAGAATTGAGCAATAACCAAAGCCCAAGAATTCAACAAAGAAGAGACCATTTTAATGATATTTTCTACTATTTGGAACCTGCTGATGCTCCAAGTTCTCGTCAAATAAAAGTACGTTAATACATTTGCTTTTCTGAAAAAATAGTTAACCATTTCAGTTGAAAGAGAACCTAATTTATCATTTGAATCAAGCCTACAGCGAATTTATGACAGAAAATTCAGACTTCAAAGGAAAATTCTCACTTCTTGCCCATTCCCTTGGATCTGTTATAACATATGACGTTTTAAAAACCCGGAATTTGAAATTTCCCGTGGAGAATTTCTTCGCTATTGGGTCACCTCTAGGCTTTTGGCTTGCTTTGAGAGGAAAAAACACTCCTGAAATTTTGGAAACAACTGATAACTATAAATATTTTTTTAATGTTAATTTCTCTGATGATATTGTCGCACATAAGATTGAGCCTTTGTTCAAAGAAACGTTTCAAAGGTAAGATTTGGTTAGAGCTGATATTTTTTGTCTTGAAATAAGCTAAAAAAGGAGAATCAAGTCAATTTTCTTTTTTTCCGTAACTTTTTTTTGGTTGGTTCTATTGAAAATTTTTTTTTTGACTTGGTTCCTCAATTTCGACAAATAAAAATGATGTTAATTTTTGCCTAAATTTTACAGATGGGATGAATCCTTTGAATGTGCCGTTCCTACTCAAATTGTTAACCAGCAACTAAGCTTGGATTCCTGGAATATCGACTTTGAACTTCCATCAACTGAAGGCCTCCTACACAAGATACCATATTATCCAGAGATTGTTGGGGTTCTCAACCATTCTCTTTATTGGGAGTCAAAAGATTTGATGAACTTTATTATTCAAGTGTTGCATAAAGGCTCCAGAAATGCGACGGTTAACGATGCTCTTCGGAATGATTTTAATCTTCTCATCAGGAAGAAAAACGAAAGGTTACTCTCTGAAATTGAAGACACTCGAAAAAAGATTAAATTCAATTCCGAAACAGTAAAAGTCAAATCTGAAGAAGTGAAAATGGCAGAAAATGAAGCAAAAAAGTTGATCTGTGCAAACTTTGGTAATGATAGTGTGATTGATTTGGTGGCATCACAAGATCCCCTCAATGTAGAATATCTGAGACTTCAAGAAGCTTTAGCAGCTCTAAAACTAAGAAATGAGGAAAGGAGGAGAATTGAAGCAGACGCTGCAAAAGCATTAAACTGGTTGCAACGCGTAACTGTAGAAGTTAATGCTTTCGAGAATCAAGTAGCCCAAGATAAAAAATTGCTGGAAAAATTGATTCAGGAACAAGATGCTTTCAAGAATGAGGTCCAAACTTTTTGTGCAGATTGGCATATGCCTCATACTCTGGAACCCTAATTTTGTGCTAATATGTAAAATCAAAGTGACAGTAAACACAAAAAAAGCTATGAAAATAGAATTCGATACGAATTTTTTTGGCTCGTTTTTTGGAATCATAAAGAAGTAAAAAAACAAAGTATTTTTTTTCTTTTGCCTTTTCAGTTCTATTGTGATTGCAAAAATCTTTTTGTTTTCACTGTTACTATTCATTGAGCCCTATATGTTTTTTCTTTCTTTTTTTATTTTGTAATGTATTTTCACGACGAAGTGCTGTCTTTTACAATCTTTTCTTAACTTTCACTAAATTAAAATTTTCTTATATTCTGTGTATTTTTGCTTTTTTATACATATATCAATAAATGTTTGTGTTTATCTATGTTATTGACATTGAAATTCTAATGCAATACTGACAAATAGCACAAAAGGTAAAAAAACCCGACAATCATTGCCAGTCGAAAAATACTAATTCTGTTGACCAGTGTGTTCCCGCTACTCGCTACCGCTACTTATAAGGGGAGCGAAAAGTAGCGGTAGAGGTCGAGGTAGCGGTGGTAGCGCAGCGGTAGCGGTCGAAATGGTAGCGCTACTTTTGACCAAATTTCTTTTTCGTATAGATTGTTGTACCGTAGCATTCTAAGTTTATTATTTTGTTTAACTTTTTCTGAAAAAACGTCGATGTTCGAGGAAGCTTGCTTAAAATTTTCGTATGCCGATCTTTTCGGAGACATTTTACATGCTTTGGGTCCAGTAAAAAATCGAATTGTTTCAGCAAAATTTTTGGATTCTTTTAGGTAAAAATTTAACGTCTCAGGCTGTCCGGAAACGACGTGATTTTTAGACCCCCTTCATGATCAAAGATCAAAGCTTTCGTCCAAAAAGACCAAACATTTTGTCATAAAACGCTCATTTTTTCAAATTCGAGGAACAATGTCCACCGAGGTTTTTTCAAAATGATCGCAGGAAGCTGAAATTTTGCATATGGAGTAATTTTGGTCCAAAAAAACGATTGGCGTGGGTTTCAAATCACTAGGTACCCCCGGTATTTTGATACCGTAACCCAGTTACCGTATACCAAGAAAATTTTGAAATATAAGTTATCATCGAGTTAGGTCTTCGAATCGATTAAGGGACTCAATGTGAGTCTAAATTTAAAATTTCAGATTTTTTGGACAAGTTTTGGACAATTGCCATCAATTTAAAATTTTGAAAAATTTTGACCTCTGGGAAAACTTTTTTTCGGCCGGACCTCCCTGTCGTTTCAAACATACCAAAAAAAGCGCTACAACCAGACGTTCATTTTGATATATGGTTTATGTGGATTACTGCCAGGCGTCATTATTTTTTTGACGAAAAACTATAAAAAATTAACATCTCCAACATCATTAAAAATTCATAACTTGTGAAATTGGTTATCAAAACACTTCTGTTGACTTTTATTATCAAATATAATGTTGTTGGAACATTTTGGGAAAGTTTCAGACTTCCAACATCAAATCTGACCATTTGTCATCAACTTGAATTTTACAATATTAGCAATATTGGGTATATTAAGAAAATAGTCTTAAAACGCGGATTTTTCAAGTTTAATAAATAAGTTTGCATTATAAAAATGTTTAATACATTCTTAAATAATAAAATTTACCATTAAATGCGATATTTATGGTAATTTCGATATTTTTAGGATTTTTTGAAAAAGTGTGAAATTTAGTCTATTTTCACTATGACGTGATTAACGAAATATCAAAAGATATGACAAGTTTATTGACTTTTTAGGAATATATTCACCTATGTTACTAAAGCAAAAAAGAAGCTTTTTTTTATTAAATCTGCTTGAAATACCATCATTTTTTAAAAATTCCGCACATACCAACTATTGACTGCATATGTCTGAAACATCTCTTAAAAATCATAAAATTGTTTATTTTTGTCCTAAAAGTCATAAACTTGTCATATCTTTTGATATTTCGTTAAACACGTCATAGTGAAAATAGACTAAATTTCACACTTTTTCAAAAAATTTATCCCGTATTTAGCACCCATGATAACTGCAAAAAAAATTGCATAAAAGCAGCTAAAATTCCTTTTTTTTCTCTTTTTTACCACCACCAAAACTGTGAATATTGGTACGTTATCGATGCCGAGTGGCGAAAGTTGCTCCTTCTAATGACCGAGTTACCTAAAACGGATAAAATCTTTGCGCGCGCGCTATTTAGGAATGTGGACCGTGTTTTCAAAGTTGGGCAAATAAACATAATTTTGGTACCAAAAAATGCAGAATCTTAATATTAATACGAATTGGTAAAAAAAAATTATTGAATACTGTAGCAGAAGAAGAAGATTTTGTTGATTAACTCGCTTTTTTTGTTGATCTTCTTTATTACCTTTTTTTTACTGTTTTTAACTTTGTATTTTTTTTGGTGTTGTGTTTTGTGTAAAAACTTTTGTTTGTGTTTTTTGTTGTTGTTCTTTTTTTTTGCTTACCACTCCCTTTGAAAAAAATATGTATCTCATCATTTATTTATGCGTTTCTCTCTATGCCATTAAATAAAAAGGTGCCTTTTTATCACGCAAATGAAAATTATTTAAAAGACATCTTCAAAAAAAAAGATGGGGAAAAAACATGGGTGACGCTAGCCAAGAATTAGTTTTTTCAAAAAGGTGAAATTGGAAAAAAATAAAAAGCTGCTGCGTTATTTTTGAAAAAAATTGTTGCTTAAAAAACCAAAGTTGTAAAAAAACACTATAAAAATTTTTTTTAAAAGAATTCCAGGTTTGCTAGTTTTTGTTTAAAAATTTATTAAGATGTAAAAAATAGGTTTAACACAAGCTTAATTAACTCTTAAAAAACTTTGTACTTGAAAATTATTAAATTTATCCATTTACTACTCTCAAAATATTACTATGCCCATTTCTGCTTATTTATAAGGAAAAAGTTATAGCAGAAATTTGGCACCCATTGTCTAATACTTAAACACCGTTTTCCATACACACTAAAATACAGTAATAAAAAAGGTAAATTTATTCCAAAGCACAAATATGCATCTATCAACTAGACAGAAAAAAAAGAAAGAATTTTAAACAATAAGAATAGATCGATAAAAGAGTAATGCAATAACAGCAACGAGAAGGCCAATTATTGCAATGGCTTCCATTTCATCCAACCATGCATTTGGAAATTTTACAGCTTTAACAATTTCATATTGTTTACAAACATCTACATTTCTTTCAGGTGGAAATTTTGTTGTTGTTGCTCCTTTTGATTGTACTTTTGTTGTTGATGATTTTGTTGATTGTACCATTGATTGAAATTTCTTTTTAGATTTTTTGAAAAGTGATTTGAATGGTGATCGGCTTCTGCGCTAAAAAAAAGTTGGATATGACAATTATAAATCAAATCCATATATCACATGTTAGCCCTCTAAAAGAACTCTTACCTTTTGATGAATTGCAAAATCACTTTTAGATTTTCCAGCATATTTTGGTGGCTTTTGTTTTACAGGAACAGGTGAGAATGCAGTTGCTAAAACAAGTTTATCCAAGTCTGAAAGTTTATCTAAAATCAGCACTTATTTTGCTACCGATATAATGCTCATATAAAAATTATTTCTTACCAGTAATATAAACTTTTCCAATATTATTTGCAGCTAAAGCATTAATAGTTTTTGGAACAATTAAGCATGGAGGTGATAAAGTTTCTGATGAACGAGATCCTTTTGCAGAAGAAGAATATGATTTATTTGTTGAAGATGATGAAGAATAATATGTTGTAAGATCGGTATTTGAAGCATATTGACTTGAACTATCACGACTTGGTGGAGACTAAAAAAAGATAACAATTAAAAGTTTAAATATTAAAAATTACCAAAGTTGTACTGAAAGATGTTGATGATGGTGATACAGAAGAAGAAGTGGACAATGTTGAAGAAGAAGAAGTTGGAATTAAATGAAAAACTTCAAAACTTTTTGATGGATCAACAGGTACCAATTCTTCATTATCATCATCATTCGTCTTTTGTGCACTATCAACCATTTTTGCTCGTTCTCTTACAGAATCAGGTAATTCAAATTTTATTTCTTCTTCATCTTCACTAAATGGAAGGACATTATCAGTTTGCTTCCAAACTTTTGGAAGATTTTTTGTTTTTGGTTGTCGCTTTTTCCATTCTTCATAAGTTTGAAGAGGTGATGAAGAATTTTGTGAAGAAGAAATTGGTGATTCTTTTGGTTTTGACATTACTCCAATCTTTGTTACAGGCATTGAATTCTTTGTTAAAGATTTTGAACGATATTGTTTTTGTTGCTGTTTTGGTGAAATTAATTCTTGTTGTCTTTGTTGTTGCTTGGGTGACATTGGTTGATGCTTTTCCTTTAATTTTTTAGGATTTGTATATATAACTTTTCGAGGAATAGATGATGATGATGAGATTGCATCAGTTGGAAAAAAGTGACTTGGAATTTTTGGCTTTTGTGTTGAATGCGGGGATGTTAAAGATTGTGCATGATTTGCAACATTTTTTAATATTTTTTGATGTGAAATTTCTTCTTTTTTACGACGATATAATTTTGCACGTTCTTTTAATGCTTCAGCTTCTTCTTCATTCATTAATAAAGCTTCCATATGAATTTCAAGTCGAGTCATTTTTGTTTTTGGTTGTTCTAAAATAGCATAATTTTTTGGAAGCTGTTGTTGTTCTTGTTGGAACAATTGCCAAATGGTGGATGGATTTTTTTTCAATAGTAAAATTTGCGGTACTTCTTCAGTTTACCCCACCCCCATTTTTTTTCATTCGCAAAAGCAACCGCTCACTCAACCCACCCGCACACCCTTTTGAATTTTCAAACAAAACTCAATAATTTTATGCAAATTTTTGTGATTGAAAAAATGGGGGTGGGTTAAACTGAAGAAGTGCCAATTTGCATAAAATACAGGAAAAAAAACTTTGAAAAAAATTCATCCACTATTCGGCAATTATACCTTCTTGTTGTACAAAATGAATACCCTGCTGACCATTATTTAATGATTCATTGGGATTCAATAAAAATTGTGAAGCTCTAAATTCTGATACTTCCGATGGTGGCACTTTGTCACTTTGTTGTCTCGGGAATTCAAATGGATTCTGTAAAAATCTAATTTTATAAACAAATCGCTTGTTTGTTTTTACGATATTACTTGAATTATAAATTTTGATGAAAAAAGCTGTTTTTCATTTCTAATTGATTCAGAGATGTCATTTTTCATATCTTCCTTATATTTGTCACCAAATGAATCCCATGCAACAGCTTCAGTTGATTTTTCATAAGCTGCAATATCTGTAATAATGTTATTTTTTTCAATAAAAGGGACAAAGATAAAGCTCACGAAGAGATAAGGCGCTTTTGCTGGTAGTTGGAGAGCTGCATTCTTTTTTCCATTGCTTTGCAAGTTTTTCTTCAGCATTATTATTATTAAGTTTTAACCATTCCGAAGATTTATTCAATGATGAATTTTTTCTTTCTTTACAATTAGAGGATTTTGATGTTGCTGCAGTTCCCTCCGCAAACAATTTTTGGCACCTGTTTTGCCGACAAAATTTATAATCGTCTATATCCCAAAAAAATAAATTAACTCTAAAATATTTTCAGTAGCTTCATTCATTACTGTAGCTTTTTTAGGTTTTTGACATAAAATTAACGATGCAATTGTTTATGCTTTTGGAAACTCCAGCGACGTTTGGCATCTGATATATTACCGTAATTTTTATCTTTAAATGACTTGCTACAAGCTTGATGAGGAATTAAAAATGGAAGTTTATTGCTTTGATTCAAATTTAGATAAGAATTTAGATTTTGATGATTCGTTTGAGAATTATTATTTACAAAACATTGCTGCTTGTCTTTGAATACCACAAATTCATTGTTTATTGCCATCTGAAACAATTATTTTTATTCAGATATTATATTTTATTAAATAATGGCTAATAAACAAAATCTTAACAAATATTTTTTAATTCAATGCTGGCTTTAAAGAAATGGAAAAAAATCAAAGCAGCTAGACGCTGATTGTACATTTATCACAAACTGAACCAAACATATTCTTTCAAAGCATATTTCGAAAGATGTGATATAATTTTTGCACAAAACATTTAAAAAACAAAGAAAAAAATTGCAGCAAAAAAGCGTAAACAGAATTTTAAAAACCCCGTGATTTTGCCCAGCCTTCGGGTGCAATCTCGAGGGCACAGGCGAAAATTTTAAATTTCATATTCTATTAACATCAATTTGTTATGGTTTAACCAATATTTGGGATTTTTGCTACTTTAATAATAAAAAACAGTTAATACTATTAACTTAAAGTCATTTTTATTTACAAAAAATTTTTAAGGGCAAAAAAGCCCTATTTTAAAAAACTTCGAGGGCATGGGCGACGATTTAAAATTTGTAGGGTGGGTTAAAAAATAAGTGAATATCAATGATCTATATTTATTATCGAAATTCCAAACATTTATAAATTATAAATAACCGAATACTCCTCAATTTTATCCAAAAAAACATAAATCGTTCAGACAGCTTCAGTGGCTGATAAAAAGTTAATTTTTTTAGTTCAATGAAAAAATGAAAAAAAAGCAAAATGGCTAGACGCTGATCGCACATTTATCACAAACTAAACCAAACACATTCTTTAAAAAAGCATATCTCGAAAGATTTGCTGTGTGAACGCAAATGCATGCATATGTCTATCTACGATAATAAAAAAAGGGGTAAGAATGATGCAATAAATATGATTTTGAAATAACAGCGATTTTTAGAGACAAAGAAATGCAGCGATGTTGAATGACTCATGTATAAAAAATGTTCATTCGACATCGTTTTTTTTCTTGAACATACTTCAAAGATGATGGATGTCATAATAGAAAAAGAAACAAAACCAAAGATAATACCGTTTTTAAAAAAAAAGGAAAAACAAAAAACAATATTTCATTAAACATTTATCATCAAAAATAACAAGCATTTACTCGAAATTAGTACATACATATTTATTTAAATAAAGAAAAATTTATTGCACCAAATTCAGGTAAAAAAAGCAGGATATATTTTTAGCCAACGCAAAATGTAAAAAAAATATTTTAACCTGATTAAAAACACAAAACAATAAAACACAATTTTAATTGTTGAAACTTTATTTATAAATATAATAAAAAAAGTTCAAAAATTCCATTGACCTTTTGCTTTTAATTCTTGAACAGCTTTTGGAAAACATTTTAAAGACGAAGAAATAAGTAAAGATGGAATATTCGGAAATTGAAGAATATCAATTATCTTTGGTTTGGTACAGCCAAATTTGTGACGTTTTTCTTGATTATTCCATTCAATTTTACATGAAATACATCGATAACGATACATTTGATGATGAAAAAAAGCATGCATTAAAATATCAAATGATGAAAAATTGGATTCTGGTAATACATGTTTTCTGCAATTCTTAAAAAAAGAAATGTTACTCTTTTTTATAATTAAAAAGTTTCAATTAACAAACCTGACACTGTTGCAAACATTCACAACATATTCCACCATATTTGCTATGATATCGTTTTCGTTTTGGTGCAGGTTCATTATCAATTTCATCATAATTTTCATGGGGAGAATAATTATTTGTATCTTCAATATTCGTAGAATTTTGAACCGGTGATTGTCTTGCAGAAAAGTATTTTTCATCATCAGATTCTTCAACAATGTTACAAGAAGTCGGAATAAAAGAATCTATCGATTCATCAAAATTAAAGTCTTGAGAAAATAATTCAGTTATAAGATCAAAATATGATTTTGAAGTAAAAGAATAATTTATATATCCATTTTCCAAAAGATGTAAAAAGAGCTTATCATTGGCATTGACAATAACAGTTTTGGCAGCTTTTGAAGTTATTGAAGTTTTTGCAAGTGGATTATAAAATAATGCCATAACAGAAGAGAATGATGCATTTGTAACTGTAAATTCCAAGTTCGTAGATGTCTAAAATGATGAATATTATTTGAAAAAAGATTGAAAAAAAAAAATACTTACAAGTAACTTTATAAGATTACCATTATCTTCAAATGGAATTGGAATAATCAAGCAAAACATTTTAAACGAATATTTTTAACTCTAAAAATACAGTAAAAAATAATGGTGATTGTTATAAAAAATATTTATACAGTCTTTTTATAGTACTGTTACACACTTTTTTGTACACCGTTGTTTACAGTAGTAATTTTGTTAAAATAAAAATTTATAAACAATTAAATGTTAACAGAGTAAACAACAACAGAGATAAAAACAAAATTTTCATTTAAAACAATTGTGAAACAATTTCATAATATGATTTTACAGTAAAAGAATAATTTGTGTATCCATTTGTAGCAAGTTTAGAATGAATTTCTGTATTACCATTAACGATAACAGTTTTGGCAGCTTTTGACGTTCTTGATGATGAAGCTTTTGCAGGTGGATTATAAATTAATGCCATAACAGAAGAAAATGATGCATTTGTAACTGAAAATTCCAAGTTCTGCGATGCCTAAAATGACAAACATTTTCATAAAAAAAAAAAACTTACAAGTAACTTCATAAGATTGCCATTATCTTCAGACGGAATTGGAATAATAATACTCATTTGTGAAACAAAATATTATAATATTAATACAAATACAAAATGTTAAAATTTTTAACAAACAATTTTCGTGGATAACATATTATGTTTTATTCTTCGTTGTAAGACTTTTTTAAGAAAAACAAAAATTGTTACAGTAATCTTTTTTATCAAAATTAAAATCACGTTCAACAATTTGTGAACACAAATACAATTTTCAAAGTTAAAAACCTACGGGGGATGCTAACAAAAATTAAAAACATTGATCCAACACAAAATTTTTCACAAATTATTAAAATTGTTTTTCTTCCAACTCGTGGAATTGAAGTATATATTCGTCGAAATTAAAAAGATTATAATGGTTTTGGTGGAAATGAAGAACGGATTACATATTTAACTTCAAATGTTAAATCATATGATTTTGATGAAAGTTCTACAGTTGTTTTAAAGATCTCTGATTAATTTTTTATAATTTTTTTTACTGGTAATTTTGCTTTCTATCTTGTATTATAATTTATATATAAACTTTTGGATACTGGTAAAAAGGCTGTATATAAAGCAATAATGACAGTTCAGCTCTCTATCAACATTTTTTTTTCATAGGTATACGGTATAAGAGTTTTTATTCATGTATACTTTGAACGGTTACTGTAAAAGCTAACGAAAATAAAAAAATGACAAATTATCTATTTTGATACAAAAAATATTTATTAAAACATATCCCAATAAAAATTATACATAAAAAATAATAATAAGAATTAAATAGCAATTGTAGAACTTGAACCCATAGAATCACTTGAAGAAATGACATCATGTAATGACATTGCAGTTTTTAAACTTGAAGAACGAGGTGAAATTGCTGTTGAAACATTTGTATCAGAATTTTGAGTTTTATCAGAATCATATTCAATTTTAGGAGAATCTGCAATAGATGAAATACTTGAATCAGGTGCTTGAGTAGATTCTACAGTATCATATTCTTTTGATGAACTTTGAGCGGGTTCTACAGTATCATATCCATCAAAAGATGATGCTTGAGTAGATTCAACAGTATCACGACCATTTGATGATGCTTTAGTTGATTCATTTGAAAAATTTGACGCCAAAGATGTTTCGGAATTTGAACGATTTGTTGAACTTCGAGATACTTCAATCTCAATTCCACCATTTTCATTATCAGATGAAGCAAAATTATGATAATCTGATGCAACAGCTTCTGATGTATCAGTATATAAAGATTCCATAGATGTTGCAGCAGATATAGGCTGTAAATTTGCAGCAGTTTTTTCCTTAATTTCTTCAAGTAGAGTATCAATTTTATCAAAATAATTTTTTGGCATTAGATGTGTTGCAAAAAAGAATTCTTTCATACCAGAAATACTTGTTTCCAAATCTTCGATATCTGCCATAAACTAAAAATATAATCAATTAAAAACGTATAAAATCAAATAAAATTTACCCCTGGAATAAAATGTTTATTTTCTTTAATCCCATAAACTCGAGTAATAGGTTTATTATTTGTTGCAGTAAAAGCTTGTCGAAGCATCCGTGGATCATCCAATTCTAATGCATCAAAAATTGCTCGAGATTTAATACTTTGATCATAAAGTTTTTCAACCTAAAAATAAAAAGAAGATAAATATTATTACACAAATGAAAGACTTACTTCTTTTCTAACAACTTTTTGTTTTGCTAAATTTTGTTTAGCTCTTTCAATTGTATCCAAATCACGTTGACTTTGATCACCAATAAGTGTAAGCCATTCTTCCAAAGAATCCAAAGCTGCAGAAAAGCTTGTAATATCTTCCAACATTGTCATTTTTGAATCAATTTTTTCAATCATTGTTTCTAATTTTGCAGCAGTTTTAAGATCAAAATCAATAACAAAATCTTTCACCTAAAAATATGAATGTAAGATACATTGGTTAAAAAGGATAAAAATAAACTTACAACAGAAATACTATCATCAAGAGATTTATCAAGTTTATCAAGATTTTGATTCAATTTTTGTTCATTTCTTGCATGACGACATGAACTTTCAACCATTGTTTTACAAAGTTTACCAAGTGATTTCTTTGCTACAAAATAATCATCATAATCAAGATATTTGTTTTGTTTATCCTAAAAATATTTATAATATAGTTATATACAAATCTATAACAAACTTACATAAGCAGAATCAGAAGCATCTTTTGAACCATAATCAACAACAGTTTCAGATTTGGATTTTATAGGTGTAAAGCTTTCATCAGATTTAGTCATAGATTCTTCTGGAGAATATGATGGAAACCAATCAGAGCTTTCATATGATTTACTTCGGCTGAATGATGAAGCTTCAGTTGCTGATGTATAGCTGCTGCTTGAAGTATTATCTGATGTTAAAGATGAATCAGAAGTTGTTGAACTGAATGATTCTGACAATTGTTCATTTGGTGATGATTCAGATCGAGTTGATGGATCATAGATTGGTGATTCCAATGGTAATGATTTTGTTGATGACATATTTCTCTAACGTACTTTTCAAGACGACAAAAAAAGATGACAAATGACAGCGAAATTCTTTTGTACAAGAAAGGTAGTCATTTTATTTCAATAAATCTAATGCAAATTTCGCTGTAAAAATGTTTCAAATTTGCATAAACAATGGCACTTTTTAATGACGCTCAAAGACTTTTTGAGTCAAAGTTATTTGCAGAAAATACAAGATGCAACTTTTTTGTAAAAAATTTTTGTTGAAAAATAAGAAAAAATAATGGTGCAGAGAAATAGTGTCTCTTTCGTTCTCTGCTGTCCCGATTGAATTAGTCTTTTTTTGTCATGCTTGAAGCTTCCATTTTTTATATTGTAAAAATCTTTATTTTCTCTGATGTGTTTTTAAAAACTTGTAAAAAAATAATACAAAACAGAAATATAAAAAAATCTGCAAATTTGTGAAAATACAATTTTAAAGGCACTGCTTTTTTGTAAAAAAGAATCAATAATTCTTATGCTTCCAAAGAAGTGAGCAAAAAATGTGAAACAGAATTTTTTAGAGAAATTTATGACGATTTTTGAAAGAATTACAGTAAAACGCTAAAATTTCATCATTCTTAAAAATTCTGTTTCAAGCAAATACAAATAAACGAGATTTATGCATTTGCGCTAATTTCAAGACTTTTTTCAAAATTTGATGTTTGTTGTTCAATTAATTTTTCATCATTTTTTGTTTGCCTTGAATTGTTATTGATTGAATCCGTTGATGGTGGAGGAGTTGATGGAATTTCGAAACGTTTAAAATTATTCAAATTTTGAGAAATTTTTAATGTTGGATAAATTCCAAGAAAATTTGCAGGAACAAGGCCACGCTTTTTTGTTTGCAATGATTCACATAACCACCAAAGTCGATCTTCACCATTATTTTCTCTTGAAATTACAATAAGAATTTCACCTTCATTAAATGAAAGTTCATCATCATTTTCAGCTTCATAATTATAAAAAGGATAAACTTTTCGATCATTAATTATTCCGGTCCATGCATCACACATACTTAAATAATTTATACACTGTTCATAGCCGGATTCTTTTTCTTCACATTTTCGAATTGGTGTTTCTGAATCCGATAAAGTTGTGGCATAAATGGATGCACCATTTTGAATTAATAATTTTAACATTGGTAAATTGTTACAACTTGCTGCACAATGAAGTGGAGACCAACCATCAGAATCCTGAAAAATAG
The DNA here is from genome assembly GCA_963922195.1 of Panagrolaimus sp. PS1159. Taxonomy (NCBI): domain Eukaryota; kingdom Metazoa; phylum Nematoda; class Chromadorea; order Rhabditida; family Panagrolaimidae; genus Panagrolaimus; species Panagrolaimus sp. PS1159. The sequence goes on from CAWUHW010000008.1 coordinate 2,733,282, forward strand.
GAGATTGAAAAGTTTTTATATTAGATATCTTACCAATGCATTAACGTCAGCTCCAGCATCAACAAGAAATTTAACAATATCATAATGGCATGCACAAATTGCATTGTGAAGGGCAGTAATTCCTTCATCATTTGGTTTTGAAACGTCATCAATCTAAAATTTTTCATTCAAATTCAATTCTTTCAAGTTTATATTCAATATCCCCCCTTCCATCTCAGCATTTTCAAAAGCCCTTACCTTTGATGCATTCTCTTGTACAGTATCCAGTTGACCTTCTAATGCTCCATCAAGGAATAAAACAAATGGATCAAAAACAATTCTTTTATTATGCTTCTTTTTTCCAGGTGATCGTAAAATTCCTTTCAAAAATGCTTTTTCTTCTGCATTAATTTCGCTATGAATTATTGGAATTTCAGATGAACTTGAACCTTCTTCATCAACACTTGACGAACTACTTTCTGATGGATCAACATGTGATTCAGAGGGATGTAGCAAATCTTCATCATATTCAACTTCGTCTTCTTCTTCGTCATCTTCTTCAATAACAGTATTAGATTCAGGTTGAATTTCAACTTCAATTATTGATGGAATTTGTGGCATTTCTTTTGCTAATGGAAGGGTTTCAATTGGTTCTTGTGAAGATTCACGAATTGAAAGTTGTTCAAGTTCACGTTTAAGGGAAGCTTCTTCGTCATATTCTTCTTCTTGTTGTTGAGTTTCCTCTTCATCTGATGCAGAAGGTGTTGCTTCTTCAATTTGATTGTTGTCCACAGCTGTAACAGCTTCAATAATAACTTTTGGTTGCTCTTTTACATTTTCGATTGGCTTTTCAAGTTCAGCAATTGATGGATCAGTATTGATTGAAGTTTCAATATAATCTTTAATAATTACAGCTTCTTTAATTGGACTTCGTTGTGGGGATACTGAAACTTTTACAGAAGCAACAATTGGCATTTGTGCCGATTGTGCAGTTTGTGCAGCAGATTCTTCAATAATTGCTGGAGCTTGTCTTTGAATTACATGACTTCGAAGATTTACTGTTACACCATTAACATTCATTGTATTTGGAGTTGTTGTTGTTGAAGTTGCAGTTGTTGCAGAAGATTGAGAAGGCAAAGGTGGTGGATGTAAATCATTGAAAGAAACATGAGTTTTTCCTTTTCGTTGTTCTTCAAGAAGTAAACGAAATATATCAGCTTCTGGGGCATCATTTTGTGAAAGTAATGACCTTCTTTTAAGAGATTTCATTGAATCATTTCGAAGGCTTAATTGATCTGTTCTACCATGAATTAAAGCACCTTGATCAAAATTTTTATAATAATCTGTACTATTTGCTGCGACTGTAGAATATGCCGGTGGCATTGGCCTTTCAATTCCATTATGCATCATTCGAATATTATTTTCATTTCCATTGTATTGTGCTACGGTAGTTGAATGACGCTTTGGTGGGGGTGGTGGCTTATCTGGACGTTTAATAACAATATTTCGTTGTGGAACATGTCTTTTTCCTGATGCTGGTGGATGATCCAATTGATCAAAGGTAAGCTTTTCAGAATCTGTTGAAGAATTAAGATATGGCTTTTGAATTTGAAATGGTACAACAGATGCCTGTGGACGAGTTGGAAATTGTTGTTGTTGTTGAAGTTGTGGAATTGTAGATTGTTGCTTTTGTGGAGTTGTTGAAGGTGAAGTTCCATTCATTGAAGAACTATTATTATTATTATTACTATTTGTGTAAGAATTAATTTGTCGTTGTTGTGCAATTGCAGCAGAAGCAGCAGATGCCCGTCGGCGATATAATAATTCAATCTAAAATAGTAGCCAATTAATTTCGGGTTTAAAAACAATTAAACATCTTTTCATGATGTAAGCAAACACAAATTATCTATTTATTACAGTATCCCTAAATGCCTGCTGTATCTTAATCCATGAGGATATATGAAATCTCAATAAAAGCAACATTTTCTCACAGAAAAACAAAGCTTAAAATAAAACCACAATTTCATTAAAAAATGTTTTGCGACAAGTGTTATTCGTCAAAGCTGGCCCTGCCAAAAAAGAAAATATGCTTACAGCTAAAAATGGCATGGGAGTTGGATGCGCAAAAATAGTTTTTTTGCATGTGGTGTGGCCCTCCTAATTGCACTTGAATGAATTTCAAAAAAGACAAAAAAAAGTGAAAATTTTCAATTTTCAAGGCTTACCGGATGCCCCAACTAAAACTAAAACGGAAATAAATTTTAGCTTAAAAAGAGAAAAGAAGCAAATGGGTTCTTCATTTTTTTGCTTCTGTAACAACTTTTTATTTCTTTTGAAAATAATTGTAACAAAGGTTTTTTTTAAAAAATACAAAAGATTTTTTACGCAAACAGTTTTTTTCAAAGATAGTCTCAAATTTCAAATTAAACATATAAAAAAATAAATATTTTTTGCTTACCTGTTTTTTTAGTGAATCCACTTTTTCAACTGCATGCCTCAAATGTTGTTCATCTTGTGAATAAGTTTCTTGAAGGCCAATTAGCTTTGATCGCCTTTCATCATTTTGTACAGATAATACTTTTGTTTGTCGTTGTGCTGCGGATAATTGTGACAATTCTCTTTCGTCACGAGAAATATTTTGTCGAAGAATTTTTAGTTGATCCATTGAAGGCACAATTTCAGATTGCATTTTTGCTGCAGCAATTATTTTTTGCCGATCTTCTAATTCTATTCGATTTCCATCAATTTGTTGTTGCTGTCTTCGAGCTATTTCAACTAATTCGTTAAATCTGAAATAAATAAACAAATTTAAATTGGATTGCGGCAGCAGAAACTAATTTTAAATTTTAGGCTTCCAAATAATAAAATAATTTCGAAAAAATCGTATCAAGAAAAATTTTTTTTTATTGGTATTGCTTTCGACGGGGGAGGTGTTAGCGTAAAACCTTGAGTACAAAAAAGTCAAAATTTTGAAAATATAATTATTAAATAACTATTTTGACATTACATATCCATATTACAAATTATGGGGCCAAAAATAAGTAAAAAGCCAGTGTCTCCAAAGTCCCACTTTTTTTTGGGACGCGTCCGTCCCGTCCCTATTTTTAGCACTACCCGTCCGTCCGTCCCGTCCCTAAATTCAAAAAGATACGTCCCCGTCCGTCCCGTTCTTAACGTCAGGGACGGGTATCCCGTCCCGTCCGTCCCCGTTATTTGAAAGTAAGTCAAACAATAACAAAAAATTTTTCTGAAATTGTTAATATATATGTATAAGTCGAAAATATTTTTACAGGGATTTACCGAAAATTTCATTTTTAAATGCAGCTAACATGTTACTTGCATTATCAGTAACATATCGAGAAACATCTTTATCAGATAAGCCATAACGATTAAGCAAAATATCTGAATACTTTTTGATAACACCTGCATCATGCTTGGGCGGAAGAGGTGCAACACCAAGAAAAACTTTAACACTTTTGTAACTTTTATCCAAAAAATGCGCAGTTGCACCAAGGTAACCCTTTTTAAGTGCAGGATCACTCCATAAATCCAATTCAACCGTAATAAGTGATGATATTTCGTTCAAAATTAAAGATAATTTTTGTATAGTTTCTTTATAAAATGAAGACAAAATTGATTGCAGACCTCCAGTTGAGGTCTGCAATCAATTTAGCACACCAGAATTGTTAATTCCTTATCCGCAGCACATACTATTTTAATGTTTAAGTTTCAATCATAATTTAATTTTGCAGAAGAAAAAATTTAAAGAAAAACGGGACGGGACGTTCAAAACCTGAAAAAGAACGCGTCCGTCCCGTCCCTATTTTTAGCACTACCCGTCCGTCCGTCCCGTCCCTAAATTTAAAAAAACACGTCCCCGTCTGTCTCGGGACGGGGACGGGACGGAAAAACGGACGTCTCGGGACGGGACGGTGGAGACCCTGTAAAAAGCTAACACAAAATTCATGCAAAAAGCTTTGAAAAATAGCTTGCAAAATTTTAAAATATCATAAAATCCTCCCATAAACTTGTTTTTTCAAATTCGAAAAATTTTAAAAACATCTGTTACAATTTTTTTTAAAAAAACTGATCTATTACTTTTAAAAAAATCAAGCAGAAAAGACCATTAAAATTCGCCATTTTTTGTTTCAAAAAGAACTATTAATTATAAACACTACTTTTTTCAGAAGATATGAAAGGGATTTAAAAATGGATAAAAAGATTTTGTGAAATCTGAAAGGAACGATCTGTTTTTCATTGATAAATAAAGGAAAATAGAAAATTTCTTTAAGGAACAAAAAAATGCAATATCTTTTATAAAACAAAAACACTTCAAATAAATATTAATTTTAGGGATGACGAAAAAAGAAGAGAGAAAAAAAAGCTAGTCCAGAAGTAGTTAGTTTCAAGCAAAGCAGGAGGCAACAAAAGTAAGTAAGTAAGTTAGTTTTAAATGGAAAGAAAGAGAATGAATGCACTTCGCACCTTTCATCATTAAAAATCTCCTCAATTAAACTCCCTCTCCTTTCTATCATCCGAAAACGGAGGGGACCACTTCTGATGAACCGGTGGCAAAGTCAATCATCATCGTTCAAATCGTTTTTCTTTTCGCATTCAGTTCGTTAGAAAGGAATCATTCAATAAAAATGAAAGATGCTCTTCTATCTTTTTTTTATCTCCGTTAAAAAGTTAGTTAATAGTTCCTGAGGGGGAAAAGAGAAAAGAAGAAAGGAGGAAAAAGGATGGAAGAAGAAGACTGGTCATCCTCACTCTCTCTCTCTCTATCTCTCATCTTCGTCAGTCAACAAAAAATCACTTATAATTAAAAGCAAACGAAATTGCAAAAACTTTTTCGTTTTCTATAGTTTTTTCATGAGACCACGAACGACGACGAAAACAGCGACCTCTTATATCAAAAAATCAAGCAAAAAAAAGTTGAATATAATAGTTTAGGGAAAAACCCTTTCATCGTTATTGATGATCAAAGTTGCTGGTTGGACTTGACGGGATGAATTTCCTCTGTTTGAAAAAAGTTGCAGAGAGAAAAATTATAAGCTCCAACTCCGGATTTAGGGCAAGAGCGGGGCCACAACATTTTTCAAGGCTTGAGATTAGAGTTCTGTGAAATCAAAATCGAAAAACCGAAGTTTCGATTTCGACCATTTCGAAATCTGAATTTTGATTTCACAGAAAAAAAGTTGAGCCTTTGTTTATTCTTAGTTTTCACCGATCGGTTAAAAATTAAGGAGAATAAAAAAGAAAAACACGGAGAAAAATTAAGCTTAAAATTAAACAGAAAATAAGTTTTTGTTGGGTTTCAAGTTTGTTTTAAATAACACATATTTCACACCTCTTTTTTCTCCGTCCAAAAAAGCATAATAATAATAATAATAATTTTAGCCAATTCAATTCAAAAAACTTGTTTAAAATTGACTTACGTTTTTGAAGATAAATCTGAACGTGTTGCATTAAGTGCTGCAACGGCGGCGGCAGTGGAAGAAGTCTTTCCACCTCCAGCTCCAATAATTTGTGGTTTTATTGTTGTTGTCATTGATTGCCGGCTTTGTGGATGTGAAGGTGGAAATCTTGTTATCGTTGAAGTTGTTGATGATGATGAAGGTGAAGAGGAATGCCTTGGAGGTTGTGGAATTCTAAGGGGTTGTTGTTGTTGAGAAAAGGAGGTATTCGATCTTGATGGTGATGAAAGGGATGATGAACTACTCATTGATGGCGTTGAACAATGTGCAATCGATGACATTTGCTAAAAAAATATAAATTTGTAATTTTGGATCAAGAATTATTATTAAGGATATAAGGGATATATGATATCCACTAATAGTGGATAAAAAATTTATTATCATAGATTTTCAAAAAGGCAAAAGACATGAAAAATTTCTTGAATCTTCCAGCAGCAACCAACTCAAAAAAAATTTTTAAAGTAAATCAATTCTTTTGCAGCGAGTCTGATTTTTACGCCACATCATTTTTTTTACTCAAAACTCATTAACAAACAATCAAAAGTAAAAAAGATTTTTCTTTTGATTCTTTCCGACATTAAAATTCTATTATCGCCGGAAGCAATCATTTTGCAAATAAAAAAAATGCACCAGTTTTTTTTGAAAGAGTACAAAAGAGAGCATAGAAAAGTATAATACCCACCACCATTCTGATGGATGCTGTTAATCCTATTATTATAATAAAGTTTTTTTAAATAAAATTTTAAAAAAACAGAAAAATTATGTGAAAATGTTTTTTTAAAAAAATCGAAAAGATCCAATTACAAAATTTTAGAAGAAGAAAAAACACTTGTAAAAGATTTTTTAAAAGCAAAACAAAAGATGTTTTTTACAAAACAATAGACCTTCAAAGAAAGAAAAAGCAGACGATTTTTTAAGAATTTTGACAGACCTTTTCAGAGTTTCTTCTTCTTTTTTAAAAAAAAAGTTTTGTAAAAGGACAAAATTAAAATTTCAAAATTTTAAAAGATTTCTTTGATCTCTTAATTTTTCTATGGGATTTTATTTGTCCGATTTTGTGGGAGATATAAATAGGATAAAAGGTTTTTGGGAAAAATGAACTTTTTGAAAACAAATCCATGAAAAACAAAAAATTCTCAAGGTCAAAAATTGTAGTTCAAAAATATATACTTTTTTATATAAATTTCAATTGAACATATTTTTTATAATAGCAACTGTTGCTACTACTATTGCTGACCATCAAAAAAAACTTTTTTTATGCATTGATCTTTTTTTCTTTTCCCTCCCTTTTTCGTGAAAAATCATAGTAAGTAAGCAAACCCGATCGATCGATCCGGTGTAGTTTCATTTTCGAAAAACGAAAGAAAGTCTCTTTTTCTTCTTTGTGTTGATTTGGACCCCTTCCTTCGATCGTAAAAAGTTGAATGGCGACGATGGAAAGGTCCGTTAATGCGCGCGTCAAAAAACTTTTTTTACTCACAAAAGATTTTTTTAAAGCCAAAAAAAGAAAGGAAACTCAAAAACGCATTCCTTTGTTTACGGATCTTCCGTCTTTCTTTTTTTTGACGGTCAAAGAAGAAAGGAAACTGTTAGGTTACGTTTTTGATGGTACAGGTTTAATATATATCAAATTTTAAATATATATATATATCCGTTTTTCTTTTTTTTGATGGGATTTAAAAAAGGGCAAAAATAGGCGATCGAAAATTATATACATCTGGTTCAAAGTCATGGATAGCGTTTAAAAGTCCATCTTCAAAAATTGGGATAAATTTCGTTAAAAAAATTTAAAGAAAAATTCCATAAAAAAAACTTTAAAAACTAATATAAAAATTTCTCACAAATCTTTCTTTACAAAAAATGCTACAAAAGGGGAATGGATCAATGTAGCTAACCCCAAAAAACTTAATCTCAAAAGACATATTTTTTCAAAAAGCAACAAAAATATAGGTTGGACCTTATTTTTCAAGAAAAAAGAAAGAGAAGAAATTTGATCTTGATCCAAGGCAAAAATATGAATATATAAATTTTTTACAATCAATCTTTCAGTCAGTCAACACAAAAAAAAAACCAAAGTTCGCGAACGAAAAAATAATAAAGAAAATCCATAAAATCCCTTAGGGGGCTTCAATTAACGAGCGACCGACATTTTTCAGACAAAAATTGCTTTTAAAAAGTAACAAATTTGAATAAAATCTTTTATAGTTTTTTTAAAAGCCTAAATTAAGGCTTCTATTTTTAAGCTTTCAAAGAAAACGAATAAAGACGCGGAAACGAAGAAAGAAAAATTTTGAGACTTTATTGAAAAACTCCGAAATAAATAATGTATAAAAAAGTAGTAATAATCGAATTCAAAAACGGAGGATAAAAACATTTTTAAAACAAGAGAGATATTTTTTTGCATGTGGTTCATCCCAAAAATACCAAGACATCCATGATGATGATGTGGGGCATGGTAGTATTTGCAAAAGACCACATGTGGCAAAAAAAGTAAAAAACAATAAAAAATGTGTGACAAAAAAAAGAGATGATTTTTTTGGCAAAACGCAAAAAAAATAGCGTTGGAGTTTTTCTGAGAAAACATTGAAAAAATCGGGAGGCATTTTATATATTGAAAAACAACGACCTTTCGCGCGCACCTTTTTTTTAAAGGAACAAGACCGATCGATTTGGTTTTTTGAGGGACATTTATTCATACAATTCTTTCTTTCACCTTGGTTTCATTTGTGTCTCCTCTCTTTCATTTTTGGCACAGTAATGGTTTTTGCAAAAAAGAAGGGAGAGGTGGTAATTAAAGGTAGTGAAGGGAAATGCTCTAGAAAATTATGGCACCACTGAAATGTTTATATTTGTATTTAATCTAAACATTAATGCCATTATTATTATTGGGGGATAAAATTTCCTTCGAAATAAAAATCACTGAAACAAAAGGATAGAATTTTTTGTTGCTAGAATTATTTGGGAAAGACAAGGTCATAAAAGGACAAAACAAAGAAAAGTTAATTTTCGAACGGCATTGTTCAGCATTTTTGAACATTGCAAATAATTAGATTTCATCCAAAATCAAATTTTTTACAAAAAATTCGATAACTTTAAATTCTTTAAATTTACCATTTTTGATAAAAGTATAGATGGCATTAATTGGAATTTTTTGGAAAATTTTTACAAAGCTTTTATAGATTTAATTATGCATTTTTTTAAAAACAATTTAATCACTAAAAATTCATAAAATTCGCTAATTCATAGAAAAACTAAGCTACAACTAATTTCTAACATTTGCTGATTTTGAATGAAATGTCATTAATTAGTTTGTAATTTTTGATCAAAGAAAATGATTAAACAAAAAAGACAAAATTTTAGAAACAGTTTTTGAGAGAAAAATAGACATAAAAAAATCTGACAATCATCAAATATGTAATTTAAAATGAATGTAAATGATGCAAAAAAAAGGAAATAGAAAAAAAGGAACACAGAAAAAAGTTTTTTAACGATTTAACGCTTCGTTAAATAACTTTTTTAGCGAAAAAAATGACAAAAACTCGAAATATAAAAAATTTTGTCTGTTCAAAAAAAGGATCAATGAAAAAAAAGTCCATATCCGTTACATAATCGTTTTTGATTAAAACAGATATGTCAAAACTCTTACCTCTGCTGAAATATATCGAAATTGTCTTGGTGGCTTTTTTGGTGGAATTAAATTTTCTGTTTTTGGATTTGAAGGCATTTTTGAAGATGATGAAATTGTTGGAGCTGCTGCTGCTACAGTTTCAATTCCCATTTTTAATAATTTTTAATTCAATATATTTGTGTGTTGATTTTAGAAACCAAAAAGTCCATTTAAAGCTAAACGAAAACCAAAAATGATTTTAAACTTTACTAAAAACTAAAAAACGCGTGAGAGATTTCTTTCAAAAAATAAAAGATTTTTTTAAACTTTTTTCTAAGAACAAAAAAAGAAAGAAAATCGAGTCACGAAAAATAAAGATAAATACCAAAACAGTGCAAATAACAAAATTCCGGAATCAGTTCCATTTTTTTTGCGTGAGGAAACAAAAATAAGAATGGAAAGGGAAAAAAAAAGTAAAAGTTGTGTGTGATTCGATAAAGCTTTCTTTGTTATGTGTAAAATACTGATATTGATGATGATGGGGGCAAATGGTGATGGCCTATATGGCTGTCACAAGTTAAAAAATATTTTGACATGTTTGACGAATTTTCGCAATCATTTTTTTGTAAAAAAAACAGTTTTTGCAATTTTTAAAGAATGACTTTAAAAAAACACAACGTTCTTTTCTTCAAAAAAAATGTCAAGCATGCTCAAAGACGACAATGAAAAAGAAGATTTGCTTCAATTAAAGACGACAATGGGTCAAGTGGAATATTAATGTCTTTAAATCGAATAAATGATTGAAAATGAATTAATTTAAACCAAACACCAGAAAAACGAACTAAAATTGAGTCAAATTGCGTAAGAAATAAAAAAACTAAAAGTTAAAACCCTCTGCAACAATCGAGGCCGAAAAAATAAATGATTGCCTTCAATTGACCTCTTCAACTCGAAATAAACAAACCCAAATAACAATGAAAACCACCGCAAAAAAAAAAAGAATTTAGAAAAATTAAAAAAATCGAACATGGAAAAAAGTTTTGAATTGAATAAAATTCCCATAAAAAAGTTTTTGGGTTAAAAAAAATAGAAGAGGCAAAAACAGGGCCAAATATTTTTTTCCCTCAATCCTTCCTTCCCCTGTTTTGATTGGCAGTGGTGGTGTGTATTGTAATAATAAATATAATAAATGAGAGATACAAGAGATAGAAGAGGTCAAATCAAAATATGTTCAATCATTAATTGAATGAAAAAAAGGGGAAGAAAGATAGCTGTATTTTCCCTTACTCCTTTTTCCCTTCCTTATTCTGGTCAAAAAATAAGTCATAAAAAACGCAATCAAAAAGTAATAATAATAAATATTATTATTTATTTGTTTTTTGATAATAAAATTGAAATTTTAAAACATGGAATTAAAAAATGGTTATTAAAGATTTATGAGAAATTTAGGATAGCGCAGTTTCGAAATTAAAAATTCGCATGGAACGAAAATTTTAGTGTAAATTTTGGGATAAATATCTTTGAAAAAAAATTAATATAAAAAATTTTTCACAAAATTAGAAACTCAAAAAACTGTTAAACGAAAAACTTTTTACAATAAAAAATTCGGTTTTAATATCCATGTGAGACCTTCAAAACTACCATAACCTCTAACCTTCTCATATCACTTTATATTACCCCCCTTTCATGTCAACAAAGAAAGCACAATTATTAAAACTTTTCCTTTATCCCTATTATTTCCCTCTCTTAATTTAACAAAAAAACACAAGCAAAGATCTTGAAAATTTTTGCTTGCGCAAGTTTTTCTCTTTCAACAAGCTTTTCAGAGAAAACAAAAGTTTTTTCCTGTCAATCAAAATCTTTTTTAAATCCAAGCAGCTTCCGTTTGTCAAAAGTCAGCAGCTATAGTTTTTTTCTAACGAGATGGATGGAAATAAAGACTAAACATTACAAAAGTAAGCAGCAGCAACAACTATAAACGACAAAAACTAAACAGTTTGGATCTTTTTTTCTGAAAGCTGTGCGAAATCTTTCTTTCTTGCTTTTCTTATGAGAAAAATCAACAGAAGAGAAAGCAAGTAAGCGATCGCTGGTAGCTTGCCAGCGGCTTTGGACTTTTTGGATAAAAGAAAGACAGAAGAAGAAAAACTTGCGCAAAACCAATTCATTTTATACAACACAAACGAATTAAGAATATAAATAAGAGAAAAAAGAGGGGTCAATAGTTTTCTTTCTTAAGCGAGGGCTAAGCTTACAACACAAATTGAACCTCAGAGAAAAAATCTTTGCGGCTTTTTTGCTTGATTAATGCATTTTTAAACATTGGAATTAACAACGTTTTTAAGTTTTGAGTTTTAAGTTTAACTTAAAGAAAGAGTTTCAAAAATAATTAATTAAATAATGGCATTTTGGAAATAAAATCTTCCGAAAAAACTTGCAAAACCAAAAAAGATTTACAACATGCCGATTTAGTACTATTTTCAAATAAAATTTGGTTTGCCAAATTTGCCGCTTTTTCTTATTTTTAAAATTTTATAAAATTTCTTAAAAAAATAATTTCCTTTGGTAAGAATTTCGATGGCTACATCAAAATTCAAAACATCTGTTTTTTGATTGCGTTTTCAATCAAAAATCATCTGCTTTTAAAAATTTATTTAAGAACCTCAAAACACAGTCAAAATGATAATGAAAGAAAAAAATATATAAAAACTGCTAAAAAATATTATCAAAATTCGAATCAAAAACTCCTAATTTTAAAGAAATTTAATAAAAAAAATCTATAATATTCTTTTTATCATTCATTTTTGAAATAACAATTAACAAAAAAAGGAGGAAACGCTATAAATCAAAAAAAATATAGCAATCGTAAAAAGTTAAATATTTTTGTTTTATTTATTTATCTTTTAAAAAAACCACATCTGCTGCTTTTTTTCATGCTTTTTTTCATGCATTTTTTTACCTGACAAAAAAGTCGTTGGAGAAAATTTATCCGGAAACAAGCTTTTTGCATGTTTTTAAAAAAAAGTTAAGTACTTAAAATTTCAAAACAAGGGAGGATATCGAAAAAAGTTGGCATGTCCGAAAAGTTAGAAAAAGAAAGAAAGAAATGAGTCCCCTTCCTTCTTTGATGAAAGTGGACAAAAAAGAAAGAAAAAGAAGCAAGTAGAGCGAAAAATCACATATTCGTTAAAAAGTTTTTTAAGTAGTTTTTTTTGTTTCAAACAAAAAAAAGAAAATGAGACATAAAAAATATGTTGGAAGAAAAAAGCTAAAAGTTGTAAAAACAGAAGAGAAAAATATGGAAGGATGTCATAAAAACAACAATCAGGATTACCTAATGAGGCAAAATGAATAATAAAAAATTGTTAAGGAAATGGGAAAAATTAAAAGATTAAAAGAATCAAGTTATTAGAAGAAACAAGGGATTTTTTGATTTATAACATCAAAAAAAATGATATAAACCAAAAAAGTGACTAAAATCTTTTTTTATATTTTTTCTGTGGTCAAAAAAAGAATCATCGAAGAAAGAGAAACAAAAAACATTGTTTCTTAACAAACTTCTTTCATCTAAACAAAAAAATATTGAGAGAAGAAAAAGGAAAAAAGTCAATGTATGTTTGTATGTAAAAAGAAACACGTCAGAAAATGATTGAATGAATCAGCAAATAAAAAAAAACAGAAAATCATCGAAGAAGAAGAGAATATATACTAATAGGACCCAGTAAAAAATGGTGCCAAACCTTTTTAGGACGAAAAATAGAATGAATCAAAGAATTTGAATCAAATGAAGTTTTTTGGCGGTAATATAAATGACACAATGGCGATACCTTAGCATGAGAAAAACGAAGGCGAAATTTTGGTGAAAAATTATCTCTGTGAGACACAGAATATTTTTAGCAAAAAAGGTTACTGTGATAAGATTTAAAAAATTACAGAAAAATGGAAACTAAAAATTTGCCAAATTTTTTTTGAATACAATTAAAAAATCAAATGTATGAAGAAATATTGGAAATTCAACAAAAGCAAGTCAAAACTTTTTTCTGATCAAAATTATTTATGCAAAGAAAATAGAGAGAAAATGTGGCAAAACTAAATTTATATACAAAAAATGAAGAAAGTGGCGTTTTTAAAAGGAATGTTTAAGACCAAAATTTAAGACACTGACACTGTTACACATACACACACAATAAGAAAGAAATAAAACTTGGCATTTTTGCCAAAAAAGGAAAAAAGAGAATTCTTGAACGAGCCTTGAAAGATGAGATAATGGAAAGAGTAAAAAAGAATGATTGTAAAAAATTATTATTATTTGGTCAATAAAATTTTCCCTTTCAATAAAAAAAACATAAACACCCTCTCCGATCATTTTCTCATAAGATTTTTCTCTGATAATAAAAAAGTATAACAAAAAAACCAATGTTTGAAAACATTTACATTTGTTTTTGCTTAAAGATTTTTTAGGTATTCTTTCAATTCGGAAACCTTTGGTCGTTGCTTTTTTCAAAGACAAAAAAATCAAAAAAATTCAATTTTTTTTGTTAAATTTTTTCAAAGAAATTTTTGACACAATGCCTTTTTTGAAAAATTCCATGAGAAGATATTTTTTAAATCTGTGGTGGAAAAATAGAAAAAAATAAAAAAAAATATAAATTTACCTTGATTGGTTTGAATCCGAATGGCAAAGCTTGTAATGAATCGCTTGAGTGGATTAGCTCCACTGGGGCAGGATTTTCTGTTGAAATTTGTGCTTCAAGATTTGGGGGAAATGTTGTTCGTTGGGAATTATTATTTGCTGCTGCTGCTGCATTTCTCTGTGAATATTCGGCAAATGGAGAAAAGGCAGAAGTTTTTTGAGCCGTTAGTGGCATTCCTAAAAATAGAACATAATTGTTATTTCACGAAAATCAACTATTTTTCGCAAAATAAAAACACGTTAAAATGAATAATAATTTTGCTCATAGTGTAAAATGCGAATTTTTATTAAACACGAAATTTGCAATAATCAACGAGAAATACCGAAAATCGGGAAAAAGTAAAACCAAAAAAATCATAAAAATATCAAACCAAGAAAGCCTCCTTTTATATGGGAATGATTCCCATGTTAAACATGTTCTTTATGGGGTTAGTCATTTTTAAATAAAAGTGTAACACAGGAAAATACATTTAACGAAAACATCAGAAAAAAAACAAAAATAGACAGAGATCAACGCCGAAAATATGATTGTTCAGACAGGGGATATATTAAAATATTCGATTAAATCTGCTTACAAAAATAGAACAACTTTAAAAACATAAACTTGATCTTAGTAAAAAAAATGTAAAATTTAAAAATCAATAAATGAAACAAATATATCGATTTCAGAGGGATGGCAATACGATAAATTTTTCATTTTAGCATTTTCAATCGAAATGGTATGAACTTGACAATCAAGGTCTTTTTCTTTTGTTTTTTTCCTGATTTTCAGGTTCATGCCATTTCAAAAAAATGTTTAATTGAAAAATGTATCAAATTGTTGTCCCCTTCTTTTATCTACTGTATTCCCTTTAATTTAAAATTTTAGTCAAAAAAATTTCAAAAAAACCGATAATCACAACAAATTTACGTTTTTTTATTTTTCTAACACTGAACCAATAAAAGAAAAAAGTAAAACTTTTATGAAAAAACAATCGACATATAAACTTTTATATTTTTTTCATGTTTTAAGAGGTCATCATCGTTTATGTTTTCATTCGTTCAATGACACTTTCATATTCTTTTAGAAACTGAAAAGAAGAAGGTTGACAATTCCCTTCTTGATCACGATAAAAAATAATTCTATCACGTTTAAAAAATATTTTTTAATTTTTATATTCCAAAACAAAATTTTTATTATAACGATGAATGATTATTCAACCACAAAAACTAATAAAAATAAAAATTTCGTTTTTACTTTTTCTTTTTTTGGAAGAAATGTCCATTTAATTAGTTTTAAAACAAAAAAGAAGACAGAAAAATTGTGAAAAAAGTCTCGATTAATTTTTTTTGAAAATATAAAGCGTTCGCGGAAGGCGAGAATCCTGATTTTATACTAAAATTGAATGAAAGAAAGAAATAAAAGTCGATTAAAAATTTCACGCAGAAATAAAAAATTTTATGAAAGAAAAAGCGAGAAAGAAATTATTTATTTGGACAAAAATTAAACTCCGTGAAAAAAAATTTTATTTTCGGTAGGTCAATTTTGGATTAAAGGGTTTTGGGAGGAATTTAATCCAAAATAAAAATGGGTTTTGAAGGTTAATAGTTGGGATTAAATTTGATGGTGATTATATTTTTGCAGAAAATGGGAGTTTAAAAAAAATGCATCAAAGCGGAAATTCGAAACAAATTTTTTATGACTGTATCTGACAACTAAAATTAAAGAGAAAATTCCAAACTTGTTAAATGATTTTGTCAAAAAAGTGTTTAATGAGATACAAAAATTTTGTATTTACAAAATTTAAATTTTAAAAAATGTTAAACTTTTAAAGGCCGAGTTTTTTCCAAAAAAAAAGAGACAAAAAATTTTTTAAAACACAATTTTAAAAAACAAATAAGCTTTTTAAGCTACCATAATCCCTTTTCCATAAACAATATTTTTTCATTTTTTTCACCGCCAATTTCTAGTTATTGACACTCACTGAAAATATTTAAAAAAATACTTTTTTAAAAAACACGTGTCTTCACTTTTTTTTAAAAAAAAAGGTGAAAAACACTTGCAAAATGCAATTGATACTCTTTAATCTATCACCACTCTTACTTTACTTTTTCAACATTCGACTCTTCTTTTTTTTCTGGCGTTTATGGTCACTATTTTTTCTTCCTTTTGCTCTTCAAAAGAAGCAAAACATATTTTTTACAACACCAAAAACGTCCATATTATTTTTAAAGCAAAAATAAAAAAAAAATAAGCGGAAAGGAAAAAAGGGCAAAACAAACAAGGCCCATTTTTGTCGGAAGAGAGAAAAAAGAGCAGTCAAAAGACATTCAACATTCTTTTTTTCCAGGATGCAAAATCATCTTCGATGGTCAAAAAAAATTAGCGATAAGACGATTAAAATATTTTTGAAAAATCTGTAAAATGGGAGTCATTTTTGGTTGTTTTGTTTCAGGATGTTATAAAAAAGATAGAAAAATGTCGCGTGAAGCAGCAGCAATAAAAAGCAATGGAATGATAGAAAAGAAAAAAAGATAGTTGACTGGCTGCTGTTAACCTTCTTCATTTTGTTGTTGTTTCAATTTTTAAATTTTTCTTTTAAAAAAATACCAACAAAAAATGTACAGTTTTTTCTTCTGGCACAAACATACTTGAAAAAAGATAAAAATACTAAAAATAAAAGTAAAGAAAGAGGAAAAATTTTCAGCTGTTAGCAAAAAAGATCAACACTTTTTTTTGCTACGTACGTCAAAAATGTTTATGATTTAAAAGATTGCTTTACGGTTTCAGCAACCAGCAATAAAAAGGAAGAAAGAAAGAATCAATCACTACTTTTTGCTACTATTACGTTTGCTTCAAAATCCGATTTAAACCAAATCAAATAAAAAATATATGAAAGTGAAACCGGAAGTGATTTAATATCAATCACGTTTTTTCGCGCAGTTCCATTCGACATCACAAAAAGATAAATTGCAAAAAAAATGGGTCCTATATTTTTTGAATCAATGTTTTTCTTGAAAGAAAACTATAAAAAAGAACTGAACATTGACTATAGCTAGTTTTTTTCTTCGATGGAGGTGGTGAAAAAATTATTGTGAGAAAATCATGCTTTAAAAACGCGATGCAAAAAAATGTGAAGGCGCGCGTTTTTAACACCCGCAAAAAAATTATGGAAAAAAAAATATGAATCATGAAAAAAAGGAAGAAGTTTTTTGCTTTGTTTCGTTGCAGCAGCCATTATCGTCTAAAAAATATTATAAATGAAAAAAATATCAACAACGACAACAGCATCAAAGCAGAAAATAGACTACTATATTATCGGATTTTATTTTTTTAAAAATTTGTGTTGTTGATACTTTAGTACTCCATAAACCTTTATTGGGTACTGTAACTCTCCTTGTAAATATATTCAAAAATTTCGAAATTTTTTGTACCAATTTTTCTTTGCATTTTTTTAAAAATTAGGATACTGTAGCATCTTTTGGCTTAAAGTTTCAAAAATATACTGTAATTAGAAAAACAAAAATATCCAAAATTTAATTTTTTTTCTAATTTATTTTATAAAATTAAACTGTAAAAAATCAACAATAATAACAAAAGACAACAAACAGTTTTATCAAATCTTTCTTTATCTTTTTATCCTCCACCACCACGTTTACGTTTTCGAAGTTTCTTTTCTGTTGGAGGTTCAATCAAACGAGCCATTCGCATTGTATCATATCGTTTTGATTCTTCAACTGTTGCCGAAGATACACTAAAAAATGAAGAAGGGATTTAGTATTTTTTCTATTAACAAAAACACTTGTATCACAAAATAAACAAAAAGAAAAACATACACGCAACCAAGTGCAGAAAGAGTTTTACCACTTTGATTTTCACTTAAATGTAATTGTGATGCAAGTGGAGTAATAGCAACACGAAAATCATTGAGAATTAAGAATAAACATAAAAACCATGCAATAAATCGATCACGTTCCATTTGAGTATATCCCCATCGAGAATTTGTTTTAAGTTTATCTCCTTAAAAATAGGTAGCGGCGTTGTAAAATTTTTTCTCTTTCTTTTGCGAATGCGGCCGCGGAACAAAAAATATGGCCATTTCCTGTGACACGGTTAGTCGAGTGGGAGAAGGCGCATGCGTTGCGTGCAACATAAGGAAAGATCGAATCCCATTGTTGTTTAACAATAAATAAAATTACAAAAAAAATTAAAAATTAATTATTGAAAAAGGCTCTAATAATAAATGCATTTTGTTAATCGTAATATTTGTGGTAAAAAAAATTATTATGCGATTTTTGCAAGCATTTTTTGTTTTTTTTGGTAATGTTATTAAAAATACTAATTAATTTTTATCAAACATTCATATCATTGCTATAAACTATTATGTTACGTTTAAATATTCGATTTCCAACACTTTTATCTCAGGTAATGTTTAAGATATTGACTATTAGCTGTTATAAATATTAAACATGCTCTTTTTCAGGTAATAAAATGGACAATGTCTTCGAATGCAGAATCAGAAATGCTATTTGATTGTGAAAATGCAGCAAGAATTATTACATTAGATCATCCAAAAGCTTTAAACGCTTTAAATTTATCAATGGTTCGTCAAATTTGCTGCTGTTATCAATGGTAAATGGATGATGCTGGTTTAGTTATTATTAAAGGTGCTGGAGATAAAGCTTTCTGTGCTGGTGGAGATGTAAAATCAGGTGGAAGTATATAAAAAGAATTTTTTCGCGAAGAATATATAATGAATTATTTAATTGGAACTTATAAACTTTCATATATTGCTTTTATTGATGGAATTACAATGGGTGGAGTATGTTTCTTTTTCAAAGAATATCGCTGGTGTTGAAAATTAATTAAAAAACCTGCAAAAATCTGAATGTAATTTTCTTTACAATCAAATATTGAAACTATTGATACTATATTTAATGGTAAATCTGTTGAAAATTATATTTAAAAGCTTCAATCTAAAGGTGATCAATTTTCTAAGAAGTAAGTTAGTAATGAACTTATGAAAATGGTAAGCATTTTTAACTTTTATTTATAATAAAAAGTATCTTTTTTTTAGAGTCGAGCGTCTTTAAAAGTTACCTATCAACAACTTATGGATGGAAGTATTAGCAATTTTTCAAGCATTTTAACTATGGAACATCGAATATGTCATAACTGTTTTTGGGTTCTGGATATATTTTTTCTTTGAATCTTTCAATAATAAATACACTATTATTTCTTTTTGGATTTTAAATTTGACCAATTCTAATTGAAATACCATTAGACAGGCATATTAGTATTTTTAATAACATTACCAAAAAAAAAAAAATGCTTGCAAAAATCGCATAATAATTTTTTTTACCACAAATATTACGATTAATAAAATGCATTTATTATTAGAGCCTTTTTCAATAATTAATTTTTAATTTTTTTTGTAATTTTATTTATTGTTAAACAACAATGGGATTCGATCTTTTCTTATGTTGCACGCAACGCATGCGCCTTCTCCCACTCGACTAACCGTGTCACAGGAAATGGCCATATTTTTTGTTCCGCGGCCATTTTTTGAAGGTCTCATTTTAAAAGCTTCAGAATTTTGACAATAATTTTTTTAAAAAAAATCTGAATGTGCCATTAGATTATTCATTTCCTGAATTTTCGAATGCATGTAAAATTTTTAATAAAAGTGAAAAAAATTTTTACGACGCCGGTACCTACTTAAAAACATTGTTTGTCATGGATCGCAGAAAAAGCAAATACTTACTAAAAAATTCTTCACGAATTGCATGAAAAATTGGAGACGGAAAATTATCAAATTCTGATGCAATCAAAGATTTTTTATTTGTTGCCATTTGTTGAACAAAGATTGACATAATTATCAATTTAAGAACCAAATAACATTCTTTTTCACTTTTTTGATCATGCATTACTTTTCCAGCAACTTGAGCAACAAGTTTTGGGATACCTAAAATCCTTCAACCATTACATATTATGATCTACAGTAAGAACAAACCAAGTGCAGTCAATTTAGCCATTTCATTATTTTCTTTGAAGAAATCTTGTGCAATTTTACCATATGATTGAAGGATAAATTCTGAATAAAACAGCGAAAGTGGATAAATTTCTGCAGGTAATGTAGCAGTTCGATTTGGAGTTGGTAAAACAGCACTTTCAGCAGTTGCAAAAGCTTTTGAATCATCACCTTCAGATTTTTTAACAACATTTTTAGATTCAAATGTTGATTTTGAGAGAGTTGTAAGAGTATCCTAAAAGCCAAAGGTTTACTTTTTGCAGCCAAAGTAAAAATCTTACATCATTAATTTGCCGACGAAGAGTTGCTTCTAACATTTTATTCTTCTTTTCACTACCAAATTGTGTTGTAAGTTGTCGGCGGCGATCAGCAAAAGCTTGTTCATCAATACCATAATTTGCTTGATAATTAATCTTTTTCTTTATTTCTTTACCAGTAAGAAGATCAGGATCAATATTTGGAATACCTTCAAACCGTAGCATTGAAATTGGTTTATAATCAAGTTCTCTCGTTCGACGATTATAAATTGCAAGACAATAATCATAATTATCATCTTCATCAATTTTTTCTTTTCCCAAAAATGTTACATCAGTAGCTGCCTAAAATAGCTAATATAGTTTGTTTTCTTTTGTTAAAGACAAACCTTATTTTTAAAGGAATAAATCTTTTTTTTCGATTGATAAACATGTTCAATAAATTCTGGAGTTTCAGTATCTTTTAGCCTAAAGTGATCCATTACAGCAATAACATGATCACTTTCAGTCTCAAATCCCAGTTGATTTATATCTGACGGATTTAAAGTATGTCGAAGTCCATTTGGTTTTGATGATGAAGCTAAAAACATCTCTTGGTTATAGTAGCAATGAAGCAAAAAAGCTTACGTTGATCTGCAGAACCATTGATATCAGTTTGTCGACGCTTTTTCTTTTTTACTGGTTCTTCTGGAGGATCAATTTCTTCAATCTCTATTTCATCTTTTGGTTCCTTTTTACCCATATTAAATTAGAAAAATGTTAACTCTAATGTTAAAAACAGATTTAAAAAAGTTTATCAAATTTTGAAAAAATGGGTTTTTTGATCGGTGCTTTTCGTTGGTTCTCTTTTTGCCAAAGGTTTTTTATGAGCAAAGTTTTATCTCAATTTTTATACTGTATTTTCTTCAAAGATTCTGATTATTAATTTAATATTACTTTTAAGTTTAAAAAACATTAGATATCACAATATTGAAGCAGCATTGTACAAGATGTCCCACATGGTTGCAAGAAAAGTTAAAGGCGTTTTTGCTATAGAAATAAATTTATTTTTCTAACCACAACTTTTTAACATTTTTATAAAAAATTTTATTATAAAATTCACAATGTTCTCAGACAATTAAAATCAGTAAATATATTTTATTTATTAATAAATAAACAGTAATCTTTATAAAATGTAAAAAAAACAACCAAATCAATGCTTACATAATTGATTCATCAAAATTTAGTCTTTTTGGAGTTTCATCAATTGTAGAATTTGGTGCATAATATTTATTTTTAGCTGTTTGAGTTGTTGGTGGAGTAGTTGGCATTACAAAACGTGTATTTGGTCTTTTTATTGAAGATTGAAGAGTATTATTGGCTAAAGCTGATAGAATAGGCCTAAAAAGTGATGATAGAATTATCTAAGAGTTAGAGGAAAAAAAAGCTTACGATGGTGGCATTTGTGGAGCACATACAGATGTAAGAATAAAATTCTTTGGATTTTCTTTTTCTCTAAAAATGAAGTAGTTAAAGTTAGGTGAAAAATGATATTAAAGCTTACAAAGCACTACTACCGGAAATTACAGCTTCAATGCTATCTTCTCCAGCAGCAGCTCTTGTATTAGCATTACTGTAATAGATATATTACATAAGCACTTAAAATATAAAACTTACTTTTCTGCATCCAAAACTCGATCATCTTGGTTATTGTCTTCATTTTCATCAACAAATCTAACCCTTGGCCTTTCATTTTTTACTAAAATAGCTTACATAAATCCTCCATTTACATCTCCAGACAAGAAAAACCATACCTTCTTGTTTCTTGTTAGATAATTCAGCAGCCATTGTATTAACAGAATCATATGATTCAAGTTGTAAATCAACAACATTATTTATAACAATCATCATATCTTGTAAATTCTTTTCAGTTTCTGTTATCGTTTTTGCAACTTCAATCAAAGCTGGATCATTTGGTGATATTCCTTCAAGAAATTTATGAATTTTTGTCAAACTTTCTTCACGAGCTCTTCCAATTACATCCATTTTATATGTTATTACTTTATAAAATTCATCCAATCTCATATTTGATTGATGGGAATAAAGAAAAAGTAGACTTGATTAGCAGCTAAAAAATAGTAGTAAAGTTAGAATGTAAAAAGTACAGTAAAATATAAAAAAGTGTAAAATTGTTACAAAAAAACACGGAAAAAAATCGAAAAAGATTGAACTGAAAAATTTAAAAAAACGGCAAAAAAAATTTCCTTTGTTGGCGGGAAAACTGGCGTTTGAAAAAAAAAGTAGGATCGAACTTCTCGAACTGTTTTTTTTTGTTGTTAGATTTTTTGGTGACGTTTTTCCTGATCGTTAATTTTTTTGTATCCTTTTTCTCTCCAAATTATTTTACTTTGTGTTTAAATTGCTTTTTAAATAAAATTATTTTTTCTGTTTTGTTCTGTTTTTTCTTTACATAGCTTTATTTGTCTTTAAAGAAACCCACTGTTTGAACTGTCGATCATAGATCAACTAATATTTCAACATAGACCAATTAAAGGCTGCAATTATTGCATGTTCGGTTCCAATTGGCACGTTTGCTGCTTCTCTTGCGAAATCTTACAGCAGCAAATTCAAATCGGTCCTCCTTTATTTGAATAAAACAAAAACGATTGGCGCGCAAAAATAATGGTGAAGGAAAGATCCTCCCCCTTTTTTAGATATATAAAAGAGCTTTCATTTTTTGATTTTTAGAGAGCAAAAAATTATGCCCAGCTTTATTGCTGCTAAGAAAGCCAGGACAAAAATAAAAGGGTTATCATTTGGTCAACATCTGTCATGGCTACAAAGAACTTTGATATACGATTTTTACCATTGTTGGTAATTTTTTACAATCAATTTGGTACCTTTTCGTGCCGATTAAATTTCTCTCTTTCTTTTTTTCACATCGTCTTGGCGCCAAAAGCATGTGATTTTTTCCATGGTTTTTAAAAAAACTTTTTTATGATCCTCTCTCTTTTTTCCTTGTTCGTGTTTTTCTTCGTTTTCCTTTTTTTCTTCAACTCTTTTTATTCTATTTTTTTTTCAGCAGCTTACTTGTAAACCAACCAAGCCTTGCAGCAGCAGCAGAGTGGTCCTTTCTATCAAAATGTGCGACAAAGAAAACCAAGTACGTTTGTTCTTTTTTTGAAATTTTTATTTTTAACGTTCAAAGAACGTCATCATCAGTTTTTATGAAATATTTTTTCTTTATTATAGATTCCAATGGGAGAAGATATTATCAAGCCAGTATTAACAGATGAAGATGAACCAATTTTACGTGAAAATCCAAATCGTTTTGTTATCTTTCCTATTCAATACAAGGATATCTGGTCATTTTATAAAAAAGCTGTTGCATCATTTTGGACTGTTGAAGAGGTAATAATTTTACTTGTTGCATTCATATCTTATCATCTTTGTTTAGGTTGATCTTGGGAAAGATATGGCAGATTGGAATCGAATGAATGATAATGAAAAATTCTTTATTTCTCGTGTTCTTGCATTCTTTGCTGCTTCTGATGGGATTGTTAATGAAAATCTTCTTGAACGTTTTTCACAAGAAGTTCAAATTCCTGAAGCTCGATGCTTTTATGGCTTTCAAATTGCTATTGAAAATATCCATTCTGAAATGTATTCAATGTTAATTCAAACATATATCCGTGATGAAACTGAACGTAAACTTCTTTTCAATGCTATCTATGAATTTGAATTTATAAAAAAGAAGGCTGATTGGGCACTTCGTTGGATTGCATCAAAGGATACATCATTTGGTGAAAGAATTATTGCATTTGCTGCTGTTGAAGGAATCTTTTTCTCTGGATCTTTTGCTGCAATCTTTTGGTTAAAAAAGCGTGGTCTTATGCCTGGTTTAACACATTCAAATGAATTAATTTCACGTGATGAAGGTCTTCATCGTGATTTTGCATGTTTATTGTATAAACATCTCAATAATAAGCCATCTGTTGAAAGAGTACATGAAATAATTCGTGATGCTGTTAAAATTGAACAAGAATATCTTACTGATGCCCTCCCTGTTAAAATGATTGGTATGAATTGTGAATTAATGTCACAATATATTGAATTTGTTGCTGATCACTTATTGGCAGAACTCGGATTGGATAAAGTAAGCTTTGGATACTGTAGCTATAAATACTAATTTATCTCTTTTAGATTTATAAGCGTGAAAATCCTTTTGATTTTATGGAAAATCTTTCTATCCAAGGTAAAACAAATTTCTTTGAAAAGAAAGTTGCTGAATATCAACGAATGGGAGTTATGAATCAACTTGAAGAGCGTGAATTTTCTATGGATGCTGATTTTTAAGCTTCTGCTGTTTTCCTTTTTTCTGTTAATGTTGCATTTTTTTTCATGTTATGATTGTTTTTGCAATTCCTACTTGTTTTTCACTTTATTTTTGTGCCTTTTTAATGTTTTTATTTTTGGTCGATACTCATGTTTTAATAAAACCCGTATCTTGTATATTTTTTTTGTTTCCATGGTTACCCACTTTAAGTTAGATTGTTGGAAAAAAAGTTTTTTTGGGAATTAAAAATGACAGAAAACGTAAAAATTGATAAACCCAATCAAACATCAGAGTTTGAAAAGATTGTTAATAGTTTTCCAGTTAGGGGTAAGCTATCAGTGAACTTTTGTTAATCCCGAAAATGAACTTTTTTTAGAGATTAAAAGTAGTCTTCCCCTTCAAATAGCATTACATTATCATATTCATTTGGATCCATTTGTTTATATAACTTTAATTGGATGTTTAATTATAAAAGTACTGTAGCTATGTAAAAATTATCTTAACTAAGATTTAAATTTTCTTTAGTATGAAACCTTACATCCAACTTATCGAGTTATTCTTGTTGCAATATATATTATTTCAATCTTTATTGAATTTGTTCGACCATATTTAGGGTATTATGGTAATCTTGGAGAAAAGGTAATACTACAATAATATTAATCAAATGTTTAAATGGAATTTTTAGATCCCAGCATTATCTGGATTTTGGATAACAACATTAATCCTTCAAATTCCAATATCTCTTTTTCTTTGCATAAATCCAGAAATTTATCCCCTTCCACTTGAAAGATTTTTGTTAATCTTTCATTTGCTATTTTTAATTGTTGAAGTAATTTTAACTTTTTTTAACTGGCAAAAAACCTTTATATTTTAGGCAGTATTCAGCTTTCAACTTGTTCGAACACTTGCTGAATATGAAATTGAACGATTTAAGCATAACATTGCAGAAGATGATGATCAACAAAAAAAAGATGAAGCCGAAATAATTTTGCATAAAATGTTTCCAGATGCAACAGATTTGGATATTACAACATTGCCGAAGCATTTAACAGATAGCATCGTTCATAGAGTTAAAGATTCTCATCAGCATTAAATTAAATTTGTTAGTAATAATTTGTAAAAATTAATAAAAAAGTTATAAAAAAGTAAACAAAAAATTTTTCGCAGTTTTCTGATTTTTTTGCAAACATTTTTTTGCCTGATTTTCTTATCAAGTCTTAACACGATAATTTTGGCATGTGCTGAGCGGGTTTTTATGAATTACAAAAAAAATACTCAAAATTTATACAAGAATATTTTCCATAAAATTACTTTGTAATACTTTATTTTTATATTACTAAATTGATAAAAAAAGCTCAATCAATACTGATCTCTTACGAATTTAAAAAATGGAAGATCGAAGTGATGAATCAATGGAGGCTATTGAAGTTTGTTTTTTCTTCGTTTTTACAGTTTCACTTTATTATTATTTTTCAGGCAATAGAAGGTGAAGATAAAAATGATACATCTGAAGAAATGCAAGAAAATGTTATTCGATTGAAAAACGTATTAAAGCTATCAAAAGCTCGTCGATTTGCATATTGTGAATTTTTTTATTCTCCAGTAGATGCACAAATTTTTTGTTCTGAAAATGAATTCTTATCACTTGTTAAAGAAAATTTACCAAATTTACGTACAAAGAAATTACGAAAATCTGAATGGCGAGTAATTAGAAGACTAATAGGAAAACCTCGAAGACTTTCAGCAAATTTTTTAAAAGAAGAACTTCGAACTTTGGAAGAAAAGCGGTATGCTTGTTTTTGTTTAACAAAGTTATTTGATACAGTATTTTAGGGCAAAGATTCAAAGCATTTATCGAGGAACAGTAACACAAATTGATCCAGAATCTGTTGATCTACCTTCAAGATTGCCTCGTCCTTTAATGGTTGGTACAAAAGTTTTTGCAAAATTGAATGGTCATAAAGATGGTGTATATGCTGGTACAATTGATGCAACACAAGATGATGGATATAGAGTGGTATTTGAAAAAGAAAATTTATTTCCTACTTCTGTAGTTAGAGTATGTTTAGCTTATACTTTAACATATTCTAATAACAATATTATAGGAAGATCAAGTTATGAGTGTTCAACCACAAGAACTACTATCATTATCATATTTTCTTACAACAAATAAAGCAAATTTGAAATCTCAATTACCACCAAGTAATAATGTCTTTCTACCATCTCAAGCTTTAGTGGAAAGAATGCAGCAACAATCTGTTATAACTGGATATACAATTGATCCACAATCAAATATGTCGTTACCTGTGTACAGTAATGCCGTATCACAAAAGAAAACATCTGTAAGAGATGATAAAGTTGGAAACTTTCCTGTTCGAATGTTAGTAATTATTGTTAAAATGTGTAAATTATTGGAACATAAAAGATCTACAATAAAATTGTTACGATCGCTGAATGATGAAGCAATAAAGTTGAGCAGATATGGTACACAATTTCCAAAAGCTTTTGTGGTAAGTTTTTTATTTTGTCCTTTAAAGCTACAGTACTTTTTTTTAGACAGCTTTCGCTGAAGTTGTTGTTGATTTGGAATCAATAAATAAAATGCTTCGAGTTTATGCTGAAGCACTCAATGAATATCGTTCAAATTTATTAAATCAAAGATCTCGTCCTGTTGTAACTGATCGACCAGAAGTTTTAAGAAGAACGTGCCATAATCATGCAAATCAAATTTTAAAACATTGTTCATCGGTTATTCAAGTTAAAGATGAAAAGGCGAAAGATGTGATTGCAATGTTAAGCTCTTTATTGTTACAAGTAAGCTTTTTTTCTGTTTTTTTAATTGTACAGTATCGTTTTTAGATTCGATTCCTTGGTCAACATGCAATTAGTTCTCGATCATGTGCAGAAGAAATTACAATTTTAAATGATTCATTGAAAGAACTGAAAGATTCAATACCTTCAGAATGTCATGCAGCTTTTCAAGATGGCGTTGAAGTTCATATGAAACAAGTTTTTAATACACTTTTAAAAGTTCGACCTCAAAATGGAATGTAAATTTGTTGGAATTTTTTGTTTTGTATTTTTTGTTTGAAAAGTTTTTTATTTTAAAAAAACAAAAAAAATATTGACCACAAAGTTGATTGCAGCAGCAACATTTTTGAGATAATTTAGAAAAGAGAGAGAAGATGAAGCAAACCAGGCTGTGGTGGTTGAGAAAAAAAAAGAGATTTTCCCGCAGGTCGTCTTCTTCTTTTTTATCCCTATATCGTTGGACAAGCAGCAAGTATAGATTAAAGAGTAGAAAAAAAAGCACGGCTGTTTTTGCCGCCGATGGCGGAAGAAGAAAAAATAATTTAAAAGTCAACGTTCTTTTAGTTTTTGCTGTAGTTTTATTTATTCGAATTGTTTTTAAAGTGTGCAAAAGGAGGAGCGCGCCTGGCTTTAAAAAATAGAGAAATCTGTGGGAAAGTTTTTAGGTTAAATGAATTAAATAAAACCAATCAAAGATAGTAAAATGAAAGTAACGCGACGGTCTTCAAGTTTTGGCTCTTCATCAATTGGTCGTCGAAGTAGTGTTAATGCAAGAGATATCGAACGAATTCAACAGCTTTTAAATGTAAGAACTTTAAAAACAACAATAACGAATTATTTGTTTTATTTCAAAAAATTTTAAATCCAAACTATTTTTTAATCAAAGAATTCGTTTAAAACTCAAAACTACAAAAACATTTTGGATTTGAAATTTTCTAAAAAAACAAATGCTTCGTATAATATCATTACCGTAATCCTACCGTAAATTTTAGAATCGAATAAAACTTGCCCCATCTGTTGCATACGGTATTATAATCGCTTCACCAGTTTTTGCATATTTTCTTGCTTCAATTCAACGACTTCATTCTGGTTTAATTTCAAAATTTATTGAAACAAAATTCCTTCTTGAAATTCCAAATCTCGCTTCCGCTGCTTCTTTCAATATTTTTGCAGTAATTTTTTCAATTCAATTAATTTTTTTATGGATTTTACCATCTGATGATTATAAAGTTACAACTTCAGCAGGAGATAAACAAATTATAAATGCAAATAGTTTTACTTCATCTTTGCTTATTGCACTTTTATATGTTTTTGGTGCAACTTTAGGTTTTTATAATGGCACTGTAGTTTATGATCACTTTTTAGCTGTTTGTATTTTATTTAGTGGATATTGTATTGGAGTAATTTTATATTTACATTATTTTTATAATCCTAATGAAACAACAAGTAAGATTTTTTAAAGCTACAGTAATTAGTGTTCGAGCCGAAAAAATTTTTGACTAAAATTTTTTAACAATTAGTTTTAATTAAATTTCTTTTTTTGCCATTCAAATCGCTAAAATGACGTATCATTTAAGAGTTATCAATGGCAAAAGAAGAAAGTTAATTAAAAGAAATTCCAAAAAAGTTTTAGTCAAAAAATAAAAAAAATTTTTTACCGCCAGCACTGACCATAATTACAATTATTGTTGAAATTATACAATTTTAATTTTTAGGCGAACCATTTATTCTTGAATTTTTCTTTGGAAAAGAATTACAACCAAAAATTCTTGATATTGATATTAAAAATTTTGTTACAAATCGTATAGCTTTTACTCTTTGGGCACTTTATGCTGTTTCTTGTATCTATCATTCCAAACAACTTTTTCTTAAAACTCCTCGTAAGCTTTAAAACTATCAAAAGCATCTGCTTTAAATTAATTATTATAATCTTTTTCCAGCAGCATTACTAACACTTGTTTCTCTCCAGCTGTTATATATTGCTCGGCGGCAATGGACTGAACATATTTTTTACGCTAATTTAGATTCACAATATGATAAAGCAGGATTTTATCGACTTTGGGGTGTTGGAGTTTTTCTTTTAATTGTTCATACAGGCCCATTATCAATTCTTGCAAATTCAAAATCTGGAGTTTCGTTGATTGTTTGCGGATTAATTGGAATTTTAAATATAATTTTTCAATTACTAAATTCTGCATGTGATTTACAAAAATACAATTTTCGTGCCGCAAATGGAAAACTAAAAATCAATGATAAAGATCCATATTTTCTTGCAGCAAAATATAAAAATGAAAGCGGTGAAACGGCAGTAAATTTGTTGCTTGGAAGTGGATATTTTCGTTCAGCTCGGCATTTAAATTATACAACAGAATTCCTTACATTTTTAACATGGTCATTTTTACAAAAAAATCCTAATTTTTTTACATATTTTTCTCCAGCATTTTTGCTAATTATTTTATATGCAAGAATGTCAAGAGATGAATTACGATGCTATGCAAAATATAATCAATATTGGATACAATATTGCCATAAAGTTCCATATCTTTTTGTTCCCGGTGTTATTTAAAAATTTATGTTTTAGTTAGTTTTTATTAGTAGGAATAAATATTTTTAAAGCAAATAAAAGTTTTTAAAGATCTTAATAGTAATGGACTAGAAGAAAAAAAAGACTAAAACCGAAAGACAATAAAGGAATGTGTATAAAACTATGCATATAAGCGAAATACAGTAAACATCGCCAAAAATAAATACATATAATCACTTCAAAGAATGTTTACCAGCTGAAGATCGACGTCTTTTTGGTGGTAAACATTCATGATAAAGTTGCTCCAATACAGCATCTTGATAAGTTGGTGGTGGAGAAATTCCCGTCCCATAACTATTATTATTATATGCTGGTGGTGCACGTACAGCTCCACTTCCAATATCTGTTGGTCGAGTCTTTGATGTATGAGCTTTTTTACGCATTCGACGTGCTCCTAAATTCAACACAGATATAGAATTTAAAAGAATAAAAAAGTTAACTTACTTTGTATTGTTCTAAAATTCTTTTCCCTTAATCTCGCAGTTATTCGTTGAATGCATCGACGAGTTCGTCGCATTTCAACAACTTTATCTAATTCCCATTGCTTACATTTATTTATTCCAACAAGCATTGCAACAACCATTCCAATACAAAATATTATTGTTGGAATTACAATCGATGTTACAACATCCGAAGATGGCACAAAATTATTATGCGGGGTACTCATGGTCATTAGGAATTTTAAAAACATTTAACAAATACTACAAATTATTTTTTAACATTTTTTAAAAAAGTTTTAAAAAGGTTGTAAAGAATCAGAAGTTTTAATTACTTTTGACAAGTTTTTTTATTGGAAAAAATTTTTGAAACAAAAAAATCGAAGAAAGAAATTTTTTAAAAAATGCGCGCACTGCCGTTCTCAACACGAAAAATCTACTGTTGAAAAAATGTTGGAGCAAAAAATTTTTCTCCCCTTTTTTGTCGAGTTTTTGGTTGATTTCTTTGTTTTGCGTTGAAATTTATAGTACTTTTTCATCTGTTTTTACTTCATTTTCTACCATTTGTATTTAACGTGTTTTACTTGTACTTTTTAAACCATTTTATCAATTTCGTGCTGTTTGTGCCGCTTTTTATCCACACTTTTTTCGTTAATTTTCAACTTTTATTTATTTTTCAATTTCTTTAGGGTTTATTAAAATGGGTCGTCGTATTCGTGCCCAACGTACCGGAAGAGGTGGTATTTTCAAAGCCCATAGTAAACATCGTAAAGGTGCTGCTAAACTTCGAGCTGTCGATTATGCTGAACGACATGGTTATATCAAGGGTGTTGTAAAGGATATTATTCATGATCCTGGACGTGGTGCACCACTTGCTATTGTTCAATTCCGTGATCCTTACAAATATAAAACTCGTAAAGCTACTATGATTGCTGCTGAAGGTGTTCATACTGGACAATTTATTTATTGCGGTAAAAAAGGTAACATTTAATTCATTTTAAACTTTGATATATTTTTAAGTTTATATTTTAGCTCAAGTACAAATTGGTAATGTACTCCCAATTGGTGAATTACCTGAAGGTACTACTGTTTGTAATCTTGAAGAAAAAACTGGTGATCGTGGCCGTCTTGCTCGTACATCTGGTAATTATGCTATCATTGTTGCACATAATCCTGATTCTGGACGTACTCGTATTCGTCTTCCATCTGGAGCTAAAAAAGTTGTACCATCTTCAAATCGTGCTATGGTCGGTATGTATTTTAATATTTTGATTTCTTTTGCATTTGTTAATTTATGATTTATTTTAGGCATTGTTGCTGGTGGTGGACGTACTGATAAGCCTATGCTTAAAGCCGGAAGAGCATACCATAAATATAAGGCTAAGCGTAACTGTTGGCCCGTTGTTCGTGGTGTTGCTATGAATCCAGTAGAACATCCTCACGGTGGTGGTAATCATCAACATATTGGTCATCCTTCAACAGTCAAACGTGGTACATCTGCTGGTCGCAAAGTTGGTCTTATTGCTGCTCGTCGTACTGGCCGTATTCGTGGTGGTAAACCTCAAAAAACCAAGGATGAAGCAATGTAGTTCGTTTTGCGTTCGTTTTTTCCATTGTTTTATTCATTGTTATAAAATATCTTTTAATGAATATTTGTTTTTGTTTATTTTTAAAGTTTTCATCACAAAAATAACTAATAACAAATTTTTATAAACAGAACAAAAATTTTAAATTTTTTAAGCGGAAGAAATAGGCGAGTTATGCAATGATCGAACTTGAACAGTTGAGGATATGACTTTAGTATCGCGGGAATCAATATAATCTAAATATTTGCCATTTGATTTTTACATCTTTCTGTAATATTTTTTACCTAAATCAGTTGTATCAACAGCAATAGGGGCAGCTTTTGTAGTAACAATCAGGGGATTATTTTGTTCATTTGCTCGAGAATTTCTTTTTTTACGGCAGCATTTAATTCCACAAAATACACAGATTACACAAAGGATGGCAAAGGCGAATACGCATGCAGTAAATATTAAAAATGATATATTCATTTCATCTTTTGTCATTATGTTATCTGCAAATATATTTTCGACTTTTGCTAAATATTCCATGTTGATGAAGATTTAAACAAAAATAATAGATGAGTTGAATAAAATAAAATTCGAATTTTAACCACACGTAGAAAGCAAATGACACAATGAGTAAAAAGCTTTGTTGAATAAAAAAGTAAGTTTACTGCGTGTTTTTAAATGAGGAAAAAAAGAAGGTAGGGTGATGGTGGAAGCCTTGCGTAAACAATAACCATGAACGACTTCCGCGCAGGGCTGTGGAAGTACACATAAAAAATTTTTTTTCTACGCTAAATCCGTGAGAGATGCGCAAAAGAATTTATTGTTGTCTCCGACAAAAGCAAAAATAAAAAAATTGAGGTCGCTGGAGAAATTTAAAACCCCAACAGTGAGGCCATTATTTTCAGAAAAAATCATTGTCAAAAAGTTTTTTGAAACATTTTTTTGAGCAAAAAGCAATGAATCGGAGATGACAGGAAGAAAAAGAGGAAGAGTGATGGCTAAAACATTTTTATTATTAAAATGATCAAAAACAAGGATGTTTAATGGCAAAAATATGAAACATTCTTTTCTTCAAATTTTTTGACAGATGTACTTAATATTTGAATTAGGTTACTACAAGCGAAAACTTGCAACTTCTGGGTACTAATAAAACCTAATCAAAAAAGCATTATGAGCTTGTTAACGAAAAAAAGTTATTTATTAAATTATTTTTAAAAATTATGAGAAAGAGCTACAGTAATCCTTTTTGAAAAATTGTAACAAAATTTATTTAAATTTTTCTAAAAGTTATTATAAAAGGAGCGGACGGTTTGATAAATTTTTTCATTTTAACGTTTTTTTTTCGTAATGGCCTAAATTTGATGATAAGGATCTTCTTTTATTGTTCTTTTGCTTGATTGTCAGGTTTTATGCCATTTCGAAAAAAAAACGTTAAAATATAAAATATATTAAACCGCCCGCCTCCTCCAAAAAGCGTTTAGGTTTAATTAAGGGTTTAAAAATGTTCCAAATTTTGTAAAACTAAAAATGTTCAAATACGGTATTTTATAATATTTAATACAAAAACACCCAACTTTACTTATATTGAATAAAATATAATAAAAGCAAAATAAGCACAAAGGTTTACATTTTTTTATTCTTACGAAACTAACTTCCTAAAAATGTATGACTCACAAAAATGGCTTTTTTTACCAATGCATCAAAGGGTAAGAAACAAATTTAAAGTATGTATAATTGCTGATAGCAAAACATAAAATAAAAAATATTAATCAATGCTTTTGTTTTTGAAATAGTGCCAAAAAGAAAAACTTGTGAACAGAGCCATCTTTCAGCACCAAT
The DNA here is from genome assembly GCA_963922195.1 of Panagrolaimus sp. PS1159. Taxonomy (NCBI): domain Eukaryota; kingdom Metazoa; phylum Nematoda; class Chromadorea; order Rhabditida; family Panagrolaimidae; genus Panagrolaimus; species Panagrolaimus sp. PS1159. The sequence goes on from CAWUHW010000008.1 coordinate 2,766,863, forward strand.
AAATTTGAACAAATCAACACCTGTGGGATTTTCATCAAAGCTTAAAAGCACCAACAAAAGCAATTAAATCAGTAAAAATTTTTTTGCGTTGACACCACCCTCATCTGCAATATTTTTAGGGTGGAGGAATGAAGATTAATAGCTTTTGCAAAAAAAAAGCTAAAACAAAGCCGCTAAAAACAGAGAAGGGAGCCATGGAAACGGTTGCGTGATGGAACTTATCCTCATCAAACAACTATGGCACTTTTTTTTGAAGCTTTTCGATACTTTCGAAGAAAAAATTTTTTCTATAAAAAAAAGAAGGATGGGTCCATCATTTGCATAAAACTAACTACCACTACTCCAAAAAAGCAAAGAACTACTGTCATCCAAAGTAAAACTTTATATTTTTTTCGGGGGGTGCTGAAACAAAAAAAGGCATTTTTTTGAGAGAAGCGAAAGTCGTTAGAAAAAGATAAAAATGACTCTTGAGGCAAATGAAAGAAATAAAAGGGATCCACCCAAAAATAGCCGAAATATAAAAAAGTATAAAAAGTAGCCGTCAAAAAAAAAGAGATATACGAAAAGACTTTGTAATAATTGAAAAAACCTCTTTTTATTTTTTTGAACAAAAGTCAAATGAAAATGAATTAATGACTTTTTGGCAGCTTTTTTTAAAAAAAGGGGATGCCTCAAAAAATAAACGAAGCATCCCCTTTTTTTCAGAGTTTAAAAAAAGCTTTTAGAATTAAAAAATAGGTCCAAAAATGGGTTTTTATTTCTTCCAAAAAAAAGAGAGATACGTTCGAATTTTGTTTATATGCTTGAAAAAACGTCTGTTTTTTTTGTTGGTGGAAGCTCCCGTAAAAAGAAGTAGTAGTAGTAATCATCAGTAAAAAACATCATGTTCAGAAGTCTTTAAAGGCTTCCATCGTTAAAAAAAAGCTTCTGGAAAAAGAAAGTGGAGAAAAAGAATCCCTTGGAGAAATAATGATTTGACGATGATGGAATTCGAAAAAGGGAAGAAAATTAGGATAGAAAAAAGAAGAAATAAGTAAAACGGAAAAAGCCACCTTTTTTCCAAAAAAAATTATTGTTGTTTTTCGGCTCTTTTCTGTAAGCTGCTTTTTTTGAAAAAAAGGAAACATAAAAAATTACTGAGTCTTTTTTCCTGAACTGAAGAGGGGGATGGGAAAAAAAAAGTGTTTAAAAGCAGCTGAACCATCATCCTCATCAACATCAACGACACCAAAAACAAGCATTTGTCTTTTTTGTTTTTGTTCTTTTTATTATTTTTTCTTTCTCCTGAAAATTGAATGTAATTGCTGCATTTATATATATATATATATTTTTATGCCTGTGGCTTTTGTCTTTCCGTATTTTTAAAAACAAATATCAATTCCTTTTGCCAAAACTTTTATAATATGTGCTTGCTTTAGTTTTATCCCTGCTTTGTTCAAAAAATGCTTTCTTCTCTCTTTTGTCTTCTTCGTTTCTATTTTTTTTCATTATAAAAATGGATCAACCTCCATCTTCCTTTTCCTCTTTTGATGGAAGGATTGAAAGGAAAGCAAGTGTCATCACACTTATTTTTGCTGCTTTACTCAAAAAGTAGTAATGAACACTAAAAAAGCATCAATAATATTTTTTCACACAAAAAAAGAAATATGTGTTTTTTCTTGAAGACATTAAACATTTAAATATGTGAAAAAGAATACATAAACCACAAAAAAAATTGGCTTTTTCCGTCACATTTTTTTTCTTTTATTACCCCATGTCAGACATCAAATGAAGGAAAAAGGCAGCTTCTTTTTTCACTTTTATTGAATAGCTTTGACACAAACTATCGCCATTATCGTTGACATCGCATGAATCATGATATGATATTATCAACAGAAACAAAATACGTAATGGTAAAACTGTTTATTTAAAAACTGTCCCCATTGAAAATCAATCAAAAAAACAAAGTTCAATGATTTCGATTAATGTTTTTTCTACATCACAAAAGTCAGGAACTGGAAAGCTTAATTGCAAAAAGAAGAAAAAACCCTTTAAAGCTCAAACCACAAAGAAAAACCACAAAACAAAAAAATAGCCAACGGCTCTTTTATTCTTCCTTCCTGCTGGCTTCTATGATGATGAAAGAAAAGAAAAAGGAGAAGCTGCTTTATTTTGAGGAAAAAAAGAGTGGACAAAACTAAGTACTACAAGTGTACGTACAAAGTATCTGTCAGCTATTTCTTCTTCTTCATCAAAAGAATCATAAAACATTTTGAATGAAAAGTGCAGAGAAAAACACACATATATATAAATGTCCAACTTCAACCATATACAAACTACTGTATAAAATTCACATATAGGTTTAAATGACATTGGTGTTCTCTTTTTTTTTCTTGCGGCGTTGGTGGTGGACGGAAGACACACTACTACACTTTGTCGGCTGTCATTCAATTTTTTTTAGAGTTACGCGTGGAACGTTTTTCCCTTCATTCAAAAAAAGCAGGCGAGAGTATAAGAGAAAAATGGAGAACCATCGAATATAGAAGGCAGTTTTTAGTAGTAGCAAATGGGAAAAAGAAGGAAAGCCAGCAACAAAAGCAGCAGCCTGCATTTTTCTCTTTCATCGTTTTTATTGAAAAAAAGAATAGAGCGAGCGCGATCGCAGCAGCCAAAAAAAAAGAAAGGGGCGACAGAGCGTTACCCGAAAACGGACGTGGCTTACGTCGTCGATTTCCTTATATTATTTCTTTTTGAATAAAAAAGAATTTATAAAATTTGCAAATGTTTTATCAATCCCTAATCAATGTTTATCCTCTCTGTTTTTTATTTTGCTTTTGTTTTTTAAGCCAATGGTTTTGCCACGAAAATATAATAACTCGTGTTTCTTCAAGTTTCAACAATTTATTTTTTTTACTGGACCGTCTCGTCATCATCATCGTTTTTGCGCGTGACTAATCAAACTCTCTTTTTTACTTCGCTCTTTCTTCCCTTTTTTGTTAAATTCAACCTTTTTAACTATAATTATTTGTTAAAACTATTTCTTCATCCCCTTCTATTATCGTCTTTTTCAGGCACTTATAATATATATCTCTTTGTTTCTTGTTGTTGGTCTTTAAAAGGGAGCTAATTTTCCATTGTTTTTAAGTGTATAGCAGCAACAAAAAGAAAGAATATAAAAGACATCAATAATGGCTACTATGAATCCAGAATAGTGAGTTGTCTTTCGTATATTGATTTTTAATCCTGATCTCCTCCTTTTTCAGCGATTATTTGTTCAAACTTTTATTAATTGGTGATTCTGGGGTTGGTAAATCATGTCTCTTGTTAAGATTTGCTGATGATACATATACTGAATCTTATATTTCTACAATTGGTGTTGATTTTGTGAGTTTATATTGTATCATTTCATTTTTGATGACATTTGTTCTTTTTATAGAAAATTCGTACTATTGAACTCGAAGGAAAAACTATTAAACTTCAAATTGTAAGTTTTACTTGTGTAACATCATTGCTGTTAATATTAATTGCTATTTTTAGTGGGACACTGCTGGTCAGGAACGTTTCCGTACAATTACATCATCATATTATCGTGGTGCACATGGTATTATTGTTGTTTATGATATCACTGATCAAGATTCTTTCAATGATGTTAAACAATGGCTTCAAGAAATTGATCGATATGCATGTGAAAATGTTAATAAACTTCTTGTTGGAAATAAATGTGATATGACAAGTAAACGTGCTGTTGAAACTAATGTTGCACAAGTAAGATTACTTTTTTACATATCATGAAGACTATTTATCTTTAACCACTATTTCAGGATTATGCTGATCAACTTGGTATTCCATTCTTAGAAACCTCTGCAAAATCTTCTACAAATGTCGAACAAGCATTCATTAAAATGGCAACAGAAATCAAAAATCGTATGGGACCTTTGCAACAATCTGGTACAAATCCTTCATCAGTTCGAATTGGACCATCTCAACCTGTTCAAGATCGTAAAAGTGGTGGCTGCTGCTAAATTCCATCAAACAACAAAAAGTATCCTTTCTGCTTTCTTCTGTTTCTCTCTCCTCTACTCTCTCTTCATCATGTATAACTTTTATATATTATATAAGAAAAAAAAGTCGAACTAACTTATTTCTGTCCTTCTTTTGTTCCCTTTTTTGCCTTTTGATTCCGGAAATGAACATTGTTTTTTTGTTTAATAAAGGCTTAATTTTATAAAAAAAATTGTAGTTTTTTTCCAGTTTCGGTTTATTATATTTTTTGGTGAATAATTTATTTTTACTGTTTCACTTCCATTTTATGAAGCTACTAACACCAGTTTCTTCCTGTTTTTTTATTTTTTTGGTACTAACAAAATTTATTTTTTTGGTTGTTAATTAAGTTTTGCGTTTATCATCAGAAAAAGCTTGTATGATTTTTAAATTTTAGCTGTGATCATTTTTTTTATTATAAAAGTTGTTTAAATTACAGAAGCTTTTATTTTGGATAATGAGATATGAATTACTGTAGACGTTAAAAATATTAGATATTTTTTGACTATTTTATTTTTGTAACAATTGATTTTCAAACACAAAAAATAGTATAGTTTCTTTTTTGTTTGGTCTATCGATGATTTTTTGAAAACAAACAAAATGAGCATTGTTGGTTTTATTTTTCGACATCAAAGATCAAAATCAATTTTGCTTTGTTACCTTTGTTGTCGTCATTTAATGATTGATTTTTTTCAATTAACTTTGCAAACCGTAATTGCATTTGATTACTGTAACTTTCTCAGAGAATCGTTTTGACGTTTTTACACCTTATTATCAGAAACAACTAAACCATCTGATTTTTTGTTTCATGCTATTTCAACAAAATTTTCTATGGAAGAATTTATGCAAAATGGATCTTCTGTTAAAAGTTTTGATTCATTTCTGTAATTAATGAGAATCAAAATACAGCTTTGTTGATTGAAAAAAATAGCATTAACTATCAAACATGATGGATCATATACATTTAAAAAAATTACAGTTTTTATTTCATAAAAATGAAAGTTACTGTAGAAATCTGAAGAAATAAATTTCTTGTTTCATTCATTGACTTGTTTGAAAAGATTTTGTTACCGTAATATTCTAATAATTGCAAGAAAAATTAAACAATACAATAAGAGGAAAAGGGAAAGAAAGAAAATAAACACAAATTTAAAATCCATTTTCATTTATATGAATAATATAAAGTTAGCATCTTATTCCATTTTTCTTCCGAAATTTCTAGCAAACCAAGTAAAGGTGGTCTATAATCATGATTTTTTGTTTCAATAATTTCATCAATGATTGAATCAATACGATTTTTGTAAGCTTCAGAAATTGGATCCGAAAAACCAAGAGAAAAATTTGTATGCTTATTTTTCTAAAATGGAAAAATTTAAAACAAAAAAGTGTGAAAACTACGTTGTACCTTTATTAAAGCAAAAAAAAAAATTCAATTTCAAATGTTTCAGGAATATTAGACATCCAAAAAACGTCAGTTTTTGAAAAATGTGCTATCTTTGGTAATTCTTTGATCGTTTTTGATGTGATACTTGGGGTTGTAGGGTTATCAGCGCTAAAAATAAAAAAAATAAGACATTCGTAAAAAAGGTGGATAAATAAATTTACAATCTAATTATTTTAGCTTTAAAAAGACTTTTTACAAGTTCTTCCAAAAACACAATTGACCCTTTTTCATTCTTTACAGTTGTATTTTCTAAACTTTAATTTTAGGAATAATAGATGAAATTTGCCCCATTTCACCCATTCCATCTATAATAGAGCACATTTGTGGATAAATGCTACAAGTAACCCAAAATTTTGACTGAATTGTTGTAATATCTTTTCGTAAATTTTTATATAAATAAATTATCCATTTTTCTTTTTCAAAACACAAGTATCTAATAACCAAAATTGAATTTTTTGCAAAAAAATATTTGCATGTTTGAATCAATTTTTGATAAGCTTTTGTAGAAATTGGATTCTTTGTAATATAATTAATATATGGATTTTGAAATGGCCAATTTTGTGGGTGATATGGTCCATGAAAAAAAAACAAGTTTTGTGGAAGCCATAATTTTGATTCTAAGAGTTATGTTTATAATTTAATAAAATTAATTTTATATTAGATAGGAAAAAATTATCATCTTTTAAAAAACAGATGATTTCTTTCCATTTCGTCTTTAAAAAAATAAAAAACAAAGGAAAAATTAGATAAAAAAGGAAATTTTCGAAAAACGACATACGGTGCAAAAATGAATAATTAAAGAAAAAAAAATATTTTTTTAGTAAGAACCATTTTTTTTAAAATACCCCTCCTCCAAGACAGACAAAAAGTCACAGTCAGTTATATTTTGATACAAAAATAATTAACTGAAGAAAATCAATAGTTGCTGATGATTGACTGTCTTTAGTTAATTCAATGAAACGGAATTGCATTCATTTATTGCAAACCTCTCAGAGCAAACTATCACACCTTTTAGTTTTCTCTGAAAACTTGCATGAAAATATAAATGAAAGAAGATTAGCAAATATAAAATTATTTCATTTTTGTCATTATTTATATTTAGGTATATTTCTTTATTATGGCTCCAAAAACTTACCAATTTAAAAAAAAACCATTTCGTTTGGGAATAATTAAACGACAAAATTTTTTAATTCCAGAATCAATTATTTATTATATTGCAAAGAATCCTTCAACTTCAAAAGTATATCAAAAATTAATTCGAAGTTCCAAATATTTTGGCCAAAAAAATCCAATTTTATTACTTCATTGTTTAAAATATTCTGATTACACAAATTCTTGGTTTACATGTTCAAAAATTGGCATAAAAAGTTGTAAAGAAATAAATGGAGAAATGTGCGATGATTTGAAAAAAATTGATTCTGAAATTGTAGCTTCGCAGAAAATATGGATTACAAATCGTTTTGATGTTTTTACACCTCATCACGAAAAGCCATTCAATATTCCAAAAAATATAAAACCATCAGAATTTTTATTTCATGCTTTGTCCACAAAATTTTCTATGGAAGAATTTATGCAAATTGGATCATCAGTTAAAAGTTGTGATTTATGGGATATTTCTGTAATTAAAAAGAATCAAGGCACAGCTACATTGATTGAAATAATTCAATGCTTTCCATTTCTTGAAAAATTTGAATTGTATGTTTAAACTTTTGTATTTGCAATCTTTATTTGTTTTTTTTTTAGTTTTGGTAAAAATCATACATATTCAACAACTGTCAAAGAATTATTAAAACTTCCTCAATTTATGAAACTCAAAAGATTTAAACTTGGAAATATTACTGAAGAATTTGATATTAATACTTTTTATCATACATTTTTAAAAGTAAAAATTTTTAATAGAATTTACTTAAAACTTATAATTATAACTTTAGAAAAATAAAACCATGGATGTAACTCTTTGTTTCTCTTATGGTATTTCTGAAGAACACAAAGAAGAGCTTCTAAAAATTATTGATGAAATTCTTGAGTCAAATTCAAATGATTTTTGGCCGCCCTATTTTGCTGGACCATGGGGAAACGACTTACATGTAAAGTTACATGCTCTTCATTGTCGCGATTAAAGACGTTATTGAGAAATGTTTTATATTGTTTATTTTATCATTGTTTTTCTGTTTCATAAAAAAGTTTTTTCGAAAAATGTTTTGGAAACAATTTTTAAACAATTTAAACAACAAATTTTGATATATATGTTTCTTCAGTGATTTCAGATCTTTTAAATTTTGATGTTTATATAATACGTAATAGTGGTGAAAATCTGACATAATTGAAAAACTGATTGATTCGTTATCTGTAAATAAACTTCTGATAGAAGACTGGAGTATGCTAATCGTGTTCGAAAAGGTATGCTATAAATTCATACCCCTTTTAATTCAAAAAAAAACAAAAAAAAATTAATACAAAAAAGGGTATTCCATTTGAAAATAAGCACATTGCTGGATTGTGCGATACCGTTGAAGATCTAAAAAAATATCGATATTTTTATACAATACTTTATGTAGCATTGCACAACCCTTGCACAAAGCTATCGAAAATCAACATAAAACCCCATCACATAAAACTCCAATGTATATTTGAAGGGGGTTTTATGTCATGGCGTCAAAATCAAGAATAAATTTCTTTATACATCCACTTTATCTCGATTTTTTCAGTGAATTTCAGCAATATTAACATCTATCTATTTTATTAATCTCTCAGAGACAAATCTTGCACCTTTTTTCGTTGATTCAAAAATTTCAAGATTGATTTAAAAAAAAGCAATGATTATTTTTTTATCCCATATTTTTTTTCATTTAGTCTGGTGAAAACTTGCATAAATATTATGTCTCCAGAATCTTTCAATTTAAAAAGAAAACTTTTACAAAATATTGGACGACAAAGCTTTTCTCTTCCTGAAAAAACTATTATTTATTATATTGCAAAGAATCCATCTTCACCCTCTGTTAATCAAAAATTAATTAATTTTTTTATACATGCAAATATTTTTTTGATAAAAATCAAATTTTATTGCTTCATTGTTTGTATACTAATCGCAATGGTGAATGGTGTTTTTGCTCAAAAATCGGTGGAAAATGCTGTACAGGATTGACTGGAAAATTATGCCATGGAAAGCACAGTAAAAAATTTGATCCAAACACTATTTCTTAAAATGTATGGGTTACAAATTGTCTTTGTTTTTTAATTTGTGATGAAACAAATGTAATTAACTTTACAAAAAAAGTTCAATTGAATTCATTTTTATTACGAGCATACGATACAATAATTCCAAAATAATCTTTAATGTCTTTTTCCGCTTCAGTAAAAATTTGTCATTTTTGGAATTATATTGTAAAAAATGATGCCCAAAGTACAGCTTCATTAGCAGAAATTATTCATTGCTTTCCTTTGCTTGAAGAATTTTATTTTTAAGTTATTGAATCATAATTTATTCCGACTTGATAAATTTGTTAAATTTTTAGTCGCGGTCTTTCTTATACTACTTTTACAACTGTAAAAGAGTTGTTTAAAATTCAACATTTTTCTAAGATTAAAAAATTTGTTTTGGGAGATATTTCTGATAAATTTGATTTTGAAGAATTTTATCAGTTATTTTTAAAAGTAAAAAACATCTTATAAAATTTAATAAATGCATTACTGCTTTAGAGAAATAAAACTATGAAAGTTGAACTTTCTTTTGATTCAAACATTTCTGAAGCATACAAACAGAAAATCAAAATCATTATTAAAGAAATTATTGAATCAAATTCATACAATTTTTGGCCACCCATTCTCAATGGAGCAATTAATAAAATCCAGCATGATAAGTTAAAATTTATTCATGAACACTATCAAAAATGTAATTAATCAAACACTTTTTTTTCTGTTTTTTTTCGCTTGTTTCTTTTTTTAAAATAAATTTTTTTGATTCCGAAAATATCTTTTTATTTATTTATTTACAAATACCAAATTTTATGATTTAAGATTCTGTAATTTGATGAACATTTCCACCATATTTCTAGTAGCAGATTAGTTTCTATTTAAAAATAAGAAACTAATCTGCTACTTTTTTGCAATTTACATTATTGTTTATCAAGAAGCTCTGTTTTTTTTTTTTTTATCTAAATGAGTTTCCTTGATCAAGGGAGATATGATAGACAAAAACCATTTCGAAACAAAACAAGACGCAAGAATTTCGAAAAGACTCTGCCAAAATCGATGTGTTTTTTCTTATAAAAGAATGTATTTCCATCGAAAATTTTTCTCTCACTCATGTTATTACAGCATTCATACTAAATGAAACCAATTGTATGACAAAAAAAATGTTTGTGCATAACGGTGAAAAAAAATCTGCGTTTGGACCCGCCCAGTTTATCTTTTGTACAAATAAAAGAGATATCTAAAATTTTAGCTTTTATTTGTTATATATGATTTTGAAAGATTTCTTCGTTCGTTAAAATAGTTTTTTATGTTTTGAATCACGTTTTTAAATGTCCCGTTCTTTTGCAAATCTCATTTTTGTTTGGGTTGATATACTTTTCGAAATACAATTAGTTAATCAATATTTTTCGTAATATAGTATTTATGTTTAGGAATGTCCACAAAACGCGTCGTTACTGATGCACTCAAGAATCGCTGTTTATCAGCAAAAAGTAATCAACTAATTTCAAGAGGAATAAACAATGATCAATACAATAGCATCAGTTTAAATCAAAATCATAAATTATTTGAAGATATCAAATTTTTGCAATCAAAGAGCATTCCAATGTCACAGAAGAATCCAAATGATAACGGTAAAAAAAACGAAAATAACTGCAGTTCCAAATTTTTAAAGGGCTCACGGCATTAAAAAAAAAAGACAATGGAGTGGCTTTTTTGCTGCAGCTCACGCGCAACAAACTTTCTTTTTTAGAAAGAGACCGCCGTTGGGTTATTTCATTTAAACCAAAGTATTTTTCTGATAATATAACTATCTATTTTGGGACTGCAGTTTTCTCAAAAATAAATTAAAATAGTTTTTGTTGAACACAAGATTTCAAAAAACTCTTGCAATGATTGGATGAAAAATGATACACCAAAATTACATGAAAGCTTTAAATACCAAGAAATGAAAAAAGGATATAAATGGCAAAAGAAGAACGAAAAAGATTGTAGTAAAAGCACTTTATCACTTCATCTTAAAGCACATGAAAATTTGATTGAAACCAAAAATGTTCGTTTTATAAATGAAAATAATTAAATCGTTTTTAATCTTACTAAAATTTTTGTTTAAAGAATGTACATTCATTATTGCAGGATACATTTGTAAAAACCTCTTCAAAAGATGTTCAGTTACCTCAAGTAAAAAAGAGACATTTTTGAGATTTCACAATTAAAAATTTTTTTTAGGTTTCATTTGTCTTTCATAAACAGCAAAATCAAGGATTAATGAATCCAGAAATTATGCATTTTAAAACATCACAAAACTTATTAAATTTAAATTCAAATTCAAAAAGCTGTAAGAGTTTGTAAAATAAACACAAGTTAACGCACGTTAAAAATTAAACATTTTCATTACTCATTTGTTTCAACAAAAACTGAAAAATTATTCAACGACTTTTTTTCAGTATCTCATCGAACAAGCAATTCACAAGTTCGAAATTTTTCATCATCAACTGATTCAATTCCAGCAATAATTGATCCATATTGTGATCCATCTTCACCAAAAAAATTAAATTTTGCACAAATTTCATCAGCTGCATTTAATATTAAAAGTGGAATTCAAAGAACAGAATGTCGACGAAGTTTTAAACTTTCACATGCAGTTGGTTCAAATGTTCATTTAAAAATGGAATTAAATCAAGGAAGTCGTTTTTTGGTGGAAACTTAAATGAGTTAAATTAGATTGAGTAAAAAATAAAAAAATAAATTATAAAAAATTTTTTGGATGGTTCGTACGAGCGAGGGATCGTCTGTTGAGCCAGCACTAAACCACGCGACTATACAAATGATAAAAAAAATTTTTCAGGCAACTGGCAGCTTTAAGGAACGTGGTGCTCGACAAGCTCTTCTTCGATTAACTGATGAACAAAAGAAAGCTGGCGTCTGGGCTGCTTCGGCTGGCAATCATGCACTTGCACTTTGTTATCATGGCAAAAAACTTGGTATTCCAATAAATGTTGTAATGCCGAGGTATGCACCTCTCATGAAAATTGATTATTGCGTAAAATTTGGTGCAAATGTTATCGTTAAAGGAAAGGATATGTCTGTAACACGGGCAATTGCATTAAAATCTGCAAATGAATTTGGTGCTGTTTATATTAATGGATATGATCATATTGATATTCTTGCTGGTGCAGGTACAATTGGGTTAGAATTATTGGATCAAGTCACTGATTTGGATGCCGTAATTATTCCGGTTGGAGGTGGAGGGCTAATTGCTGGAATTGCAACTGCAATTAAAACTTTATATCCAAATATTCAAATTATTGGTGTTGAAGCTGATACTTGTCCAGCTTTTACTGTATGTTTTTTTAACAAAGCACGAAATTTTAAAAGTTAGAGTTTTGTGTTACAGCTTCTTCTTTCTTAAAATTTCGAAATTTCTTTAATTTATCCATTTTTTAGAAATCCCTTGAAGCTGGCATTCCGGTTGTTACTCAATGTTTGCCAACATTAGCTGATGGTTTAGCTGTTCCTTTGGTTGGCGTCAATGCATTTTATACCGCAAAAGATTACATTGATAAAATGGTTCAAGTTAGTGAGCAAAGTATTGCGCTCGCAATTTTACGTTTACTTGAATGGGAAAAAGTTTGTGTTGAAGGAGCTGGCGCAACTGGAATTGCAGCATTAATGTCCGGAAAATTACCAGAATTGAAAGGAAAAAGAGTTGCAACAATTTTAAGCGGTGGAAATATTGATTCTACGGCACTTGGAAGATGTATCGATCGTGGGCTTGTTTATGATGATCGATTAATTCGTTTTAAAGGTATATTTCAATATTTGGATTACTTCAACTTTTTAAAAATGCATTGTTTTTTAGTAATTGTAAGTGATCGCCCAGGTGGAATTGCAGAACTTGCAAAAATTTTGGCTGATTCTGGTGCAAGTATTAAAGATATGTTTATGGAACGGGCATGGGTTCGACAAGATGTTTTTTCTGTTAATGTTAAAGTTGTTGCTGAAACTCGAAATAAGGAACATGTTCAGGAATTAGAAAAACGTTTACGTGAACGATATGAAGATGTATGCTTCACACAATTTGAAAATTATCTCCTCCGACATTAAATTAACTAATAATTTATAAATTTAACTAATTTAAAAATGGCTTGAAATAAAATCTCCATAGTCAATTACATCAAATCTGTTAAATAGTTAATAAAATAAAAGTTCCAGCTTTTTTTGACATTGGAAACAATATTTTTTAATTTTCATATGAAGAGCCTTGAAAAGGAAAAACCATAGTGGCAGCATAGACAAAAATTCAAAAAATAGCTAAAAAAATTTAATTCGAATTTCGAAAAAGAAATTTTATAGCCAAAGTTTGGGCAAAATGTCAACGTCAACTTTAAAAAAAAATTTTTGTTCGCTCTTTTTTATTTTTTGAAGTCGCTTCGTGTTTCTAAAAGTTTTCTATTTTATGCTTACAAATTTTTATTTAACATTTTTATTTTAGAACTTGCTTGATTTTGAAGAAAAAACGGAATTATCTTCTGTTTCACTCCATGAAGTCTGATCAAAGTGAAGAGCGTCCAGGAATGATGAAGCCTCGTTCAGTTTCACCTTTTCTTAGAGATAGTGAAGATAAAGAACAAACGGCAAAAGTTTTAATTACTGAAAGACCAAAGGTTTGTGTTTTACTTTTATGTTTTTATATATTTAACTTTTTCATTTTAGATTCAACGAATTCGATGTCGCCAAAATTATAATGCAATTGTCACCAATGTTGTTTCACCATCTGAAATTTGGATACAAATCTTAAATAATATTTCTGATAAGCTTATTATTCCTGCTTCGTATGTTTTTCTTCTTATATGTATATATAACCGTGTTACTTTTAAAGGGATGCTCCAATGTTGGAAGAAAATTTAATCGAAAATCAATATGTTATGACTCCAATTGATGAAGATACACTTGTACGTGGTCGAATTCTTGCAGCTGTTGATGGAAGAGTACTTATTCATTTAATTGATCATGGATCTGCTGTTTGGAGGGATGCCAATGCCGTTTTTAAAATGTCATCCCCGAAAGATCAATTATATTGTTTTCCATGGCAATCAAAAGTTGTTATGCTTCATGGAGTTAAACCAAAGAATCAGGTAATGGTTTTATATATCTTTAGCGTGTGCTATAATTATATTATAGGTTGAATGGACAAATGAAGAAACGGATGCATTGAAACGAGTTTTGATTGACTTTGTTTATGTTTATGTTAAACCAGCTTTATCAGATTATCGGTATATTAATGATGATAATTATGCTTCAAGCGTTTCAGTGATTGGTATGAATGGACCTCTTCAACAAAGTAAATTTGATGATGTAAATGGTTGCCGAATTCCACCTGAATCTTCTGGAATTGATATTGCTGAAATGTATTATATGTATGCATCTTCAACATCTCGGTATTTAACTGATGGTCTAGATCAAGAATATTATAATTATTCAAATGCATTTGAACATGTCTATTTTTCAACATTCAATATTGTACCAAATCCCAATAATACTTATCAAGCAGTACCTCTTGGATTCAAGGATGATAAAACTGAAAAAATTAAAGAAAATAAAATTGAAGGCTATGTTTATCTTACAGCTGCAGCAACAAAAAAGAAAAATGGTGAACAACCGAAAGTTAAAGATGGTAAAACAAAATCTAATAACCTCTCTAAAATGGAAGATAATAATATATCTGATTGTTAACTGTATTTTTTGAAACACTTTTTTATTGTTTGTTTATTTTTTTCATTTACATTACTGTAATTTTTTCATGTTACTTTCAGGGTTGTTAAATTCCCGGGAAATCAGAAAAATCGGGAAATTTCCCGGGAAATTTCCCTGGAATTTCCCGGGAATTTCCCTCTAATTTCCCGCAAACCCAATTTTTCAGATTTTACATATCGCACCCGAAAAATTTTAAAACATGATTCACCCAGACTTGTCTGCCTAGGCAAGGCATTGAATGCGCACGCACAAGGCACACAAAAAAAGCATGCTCGAGGCACGTTGCATTTTTTGTGTGCGCACTGAATGCCTTGAGTATGCGCATTCAATGCTTTTATAAGGCATACAAAAGGCATTCAATGCTTTTTACATGCGCATTTAATGCCAAACCTAGGCATACAAATATATTTTTTTTTTACTTCTGGATTATTATTGATACTTCAAAATGCTTCATATTTTCAGATTATATTCTGATTTTTTTGCTTTTAAAGTTTTTACAATCAAAAATAAAAGATTATAGTTGATTATAAATACTCAAAAAGCAAAAAAAATCGAATGTAAACCGAAAAATGGAGCAAATTGAAGCATAGATATAATTCATTCATAAAAACCCCGTAAAAAAAGTTGAATCCCTGCAACATACCAAACAGGAATTCCCTGAAACAAATCCCCAATGTTAAAAGATAAATAAACTCTGAAACTTACTAACAGAGATTCCTGAAAATATAAAAAGATTAAAAATAAATCCTATAACATACCAAATAGGCCTATTAATAGGAAAAGCTGAAAACTATAAATACATGTTAAAGATAAAAACTTCTGCAACATACCTAACAGAAGCTTCTGAAATAAAGTTATTAGACACTAATAAGAAAAGAAACCTGCAACTTACAAACAGGGTAGCTGAAATAAAAGTATGATTAGAGTGAAGAACAAAAGATAAAAGTATGGATAAACAACCATTAAAAACACATTTTACAAAAAATTTATTTCAGAAACAAAACAAAAAAACAAGTAGTAGCAAATTAAATATATTGAAGGATTCAACAACCTTTTTTCGCATAAATATAAAAACTTTATTCAAGAAAAAAAAGCAACAGATAAAGAAAAGAAATAACTTAGAAGGATTTGAACCTTTTAACACATATATTAAATAAATTTATTAAGAAATACAAAAAAATATACAGCAATAAAAGTGTAAAGATATTTGATCGTTTTAACGAGTTTAGCGGATAAAATAAATAAGTTTACTAAAAACACAGAAAATAACAATTTTATAGTAAAGTAATGAAATTTATTGAATTACAATAAAAACAAATAAATTATAACGGGTATGAAACAAGTACTGTACAAAAAAAGAAAAACAGATATACAAAAAAACTTAAATAAAGTGAAAATGAGTTTTAATTAGTATTTTCATCATCGGCGGTAATTCCAGACGGTCCAGGATGTGGTCCAGATTCAGATGTTGCAACAGCAGCAGGAGCTGCAGTTGGTGTTGACGGTGCAACAACAGGATAAAAATTTCTTTTTTAAAGATTCTTTCGCATACGATTAAAATCAATTGGTTGTGAAACAGTATGATAATATTCTAGTAATTCACATTTTCATGGAAGCTGAATAAGATCTAGCGAAACTTGACGACCATCACTAAAATTATGTCATTTTTTAAATTACCGTATCTCAATAAAAACATACCTATCAGAATATCCAATTAAAGTTTGGAGTGAAGTTGAAAGTTGTGCTTGAAAATGATCATCTCTTGGCTTCTTTTTGGGTGGCCCACGTCGTTTTTCATCTGATTCATCATCTTCTTTCACGAGCTGCTACAAGAATCTTTTCTTCAGCTGAATTGACAGTAATAAATCGAAGAACTCCAACTTCTTTCCTTTGTCCAATTCGATGTGCACAATCTTGTGCTTGCATATCTTGATATAGATTCCTATAAAAAATAAAATTAAAAAACATTAAACAAAAAAGATTTTACCAATCAGAATCAAAGATAATTACAGTATCTGCTGTTTGAAGATTAAATCCAAGACCTCCAGTTCGGGTTGAAAGCATAATAAGAATATATTTTGAACCGGGGAATTAAATTCTTTTAACATTGCATCACGTTTATCATGCTTTGTTGAATCATCCAAACGAAAATAAATAACTCCTAAAAATTAAATTAAATTAATTTTATATTAAACTTATAAAAAAAATAAACCTTTATGATTTAAGTAATTGGATAGTCTTTCCTAATCCCATTTCACCTGCTAAGATTCCATCCAAATTATTATTGTATGTATAATGATATTCATTATCATCAGAATCAGATGCAACATTTCGAGAAACCATTTCATATCCATAATCCATTTCAAGCCATGCTTCAAGTTCATCTTATTTTGGAGTTTCTTCAGGTTAAAGAATTTCTCCTGTTGCAAAATTTTTAATGATAACATTTATTTCATCATCATCTAAAAAAAGTAAATATTATGTGTCTAGAAAAAATGAAAGTCTTACTTTCAATACATAGCTTTTCTTGCAGCATCACGTTCTTCTTTTTTACGCTTCTTTTCAACTTGTTGATGTTGTGGTAATTGTCCAGTTAAACTTTTTTTTAACATATTCATCTGTTTGTTCCAAAAGACACACCAATCGTTTATCTTCTTTTTTATCCAATAATTGCCGATATCCTTCTTCATCTTCTGCCATTTGTTTCATTAGCCGAAGCTTTGCATTCTTTTCTTTTTCTTTTTTGTCGTTCCTTTTCACTATTTGCATGTTATGTTGCAATTGCTTTACGATTTACAACAAATATTTTAATGAAATGTAACAAAATCACGAGATGCTTGAATAACAGATTGTAAGAGGTCTGATAAATTAACTATTATTTAATAGTTAACAATATTTATTTTATATTTATATCTTTTCTTTTTATTGCAAGTATTTTTCTACAACAGGCACTGAATGCGCACTGACTGCCTTGAGTATGCGTAAAAAAAATTGAATGCCTCCCTTTGCAGTTTGTGCGCACTAAATGCTTTTTACGCATGCTCAAGGCAGTCAGTGCGGAAGGCACACAGTTGAGTCTGGGCACGAGTAACTACCCTTTTTTTACCTATATTAATTCGTTCTAATTATTTTTAAAGCTAAAAAAATCTATATTAATTAAAAAAAATTGGAATTTTTAAAAAATTTTGGTAATTATACCCAAAATTCCGGGAAATTAATTTCATTTCCCGCAAAAATCGGGAAATTTCCCGGGAAATTTCCCTGGGAATTTCCCGCTAATTTCCCGGGAATTTCCCTTTGACAACCCTGGTTACTTTACTATAAAAGTTTTACTGTATTGTCCTAAAAAATAGTTTTTTTTTCATTTTCATACGGTATTCATATCCTTGCATTTGAAGTGTTTATGTTCGTGTGTACTATAATGCAACTGTCACTATAGCGTTAAAGGATTTTTTATAGCTTCGGCTATAGATCTCTTTTTGTAACCATTAAAAAGGTGTTGTTTGTTTTTCATAAGCGGTATTATTTATTATAATTTTTTGTCTGCTAAAAAATATGTAAAAAATTATTTTTGTCAAAATATTCCTGAACGTCAACCACATTTTTTAAAAAAAATTTAAAAAAATTGTACGCGTTTTTTATATAAATACTTATAATAAATTGTAATTTACTGCCATTAATGCATTTACTTGCTGTTGATGAAACCTTATTGTAATCACGGTCCAAAGTACATGGAAAAACGAACAAGAAAGCGAAGACATGTAAGTGGTGGTGTTCAAAGTCCATCAGTTCCTCCAAAAGTTCCATCATTAGAAAATGGTAATAATTATAGTTTAAGCAGGTGAACTTTTTATATTTTTAATACAATTTATTAATAGATTTTTTAAAGAGATACACACGAAAATAATTATCAAAAAGAAGCTGGATTTAATTTAAATATTTCTGCAGGTGGTGGTAATGTTGGATCTTTAAAGAATGTTAATATCCTTGCAATTGCTGGTGAGCTTTTATTAAAGATATATCTGTATAATTTTGTTGTATTTTTAGCTGGCCTTGCTGAACATGATATATCTTCATCTTTTGTTAGTACATCTGAAGCTGTACAAGAAAGTTCAACGTCTATAAATGGTTTTGTAATGAGTGCTGCTGAAATTTTGGTTCCTGAAAATAATTCTTTACCAGAAATTTCAACTCCTAAAAAAGATGAAAGAATTCTTGTTGATGATGACGACGATAAAGATGTAATTTGTTTAACGGAAACACCATCGAAATCAAATGAAAAATCAAATGCAGATGTAGCAGAATCAATGTCAATAGCAAATCAAAATCTAGGTGCAGATGAAATAACCTCAAATGACGATGAACCTCGAAATGCAGCTGTAACAGAAACACCTTCAAAAGATGATGAAAAACCAACTTTAGCTGCAAATACTGTAACAAAATCAGAGAGTATTGAAGTAATTACATTAGATTCTGATACAGAAGATGAATCGAACGACGCGGTAGAAGAGATTCAAGCTAAAGCTGTTGATGAATCAAATTCCTCTTCATCTTCTTCATCAGATGATACTACCTCAAGTGATGATATTGAAATTCAAGCCGCTGCAGCTTCATTGAATGTTACAGTAAACACCAAAACCTCTTTCACCGAAGATACATATGTTGCTAATTTTGATGATGGTATGTTTATAGTTTATAAACTCTATACAATTTAATGTCTTTTAGCTTCGCTTGCCAGTACATCATTTGTTCAACAAATTACAGTAATATCTACAAGTAAAACAATTGTTAATGACCGAGAAAATCTTTCAAATGATGTTGAAAAATCAGTTAAAGCTATTCATGATGCAACTCCTGACATCAGTAATGATGTAAATTTAAAAAATGTACAAACCTCTTCTAATACAACACCTACTGTATCAAGAACTGTTAATAATCCTGGTAAAGCTTTAAAGATTTTAGTTATTTTTGCACATTTTTGAAACTTAATTTATTTCTTTTTTAAGCAGTTGATCTTTTAATATCTTCTTTTGCAAACATTGCTACTGCTTCTCCGGAATCAATATTTAATCCTCAAAGTGAACATCTTCATGAAACTGCAATGATCTCAGCAGATTCTGCATTAAGCAATAATCAAATACCTGCAGCATGTTATATTCCAGTTACTACTGCTAGATACAGTAGCCCAACTGTTACACCTCAACTTAATTTAAAAACTCCATCAACTGATACATTCGCTGGTAGCCCAAATGTTTCACCAAGGTCTACTTCTCAACTTAATTTGAATACCTCGTCAACTTCTGCAACATCTATTAATCAAAGTTCTCCAATAAATGTTGCCTCTTCAGTATATTCAAATGATGTTCCAAGCACGTCTGCTGTTAAAAGTACATCATGTTTTAAACAAAGCAGAGTAATCTTTTAGAAATTTAACCCTTTTTAACAGAATCCTTTTTTTTAGGATATTGAAAGAACGATTACACATTTTCAAAAATCACAAAAAGATCTCTCAGAAATGGAATTGGATGAACATAAAGATTCTTTGTCGTATTTTGTTGCAAAAGAAACTGATGATGAAATTTTACGTGGACCAGAAATTCTTGTAAGCTTATATCTTTTTTAAAAATCTTTTTAAATTCTTTTTTAGGATAACTTAGCTAATATTGATGCTTCAAAATCTTTTACCGTATTATCATATAATGTTTTAAGTCAAACAAAGATTGAAAAAAATCGTACTCTTTATCCAAAGATCAATGAAATGCCGCAAATTTTTCAATGGAATTATCGATGGAAATTATTGTCAATTGAATTGGATAGATTTCATGCTGATATTTGTTGTTTACAAGAAGTTGAAAAGGATAGAGTAGAAAAATATTATCATCCAAAAATGGTTGGAATTAAAAATTATAAAGGTTTTTATGCATGGAACAAAGAAGGAGAAATTTCTGATGGATGTGCAATTTATTGGAATTCAGAAAAGTTTGAAAAAATTGATGAACATGTTATTTCTTTGAATTATGGAGTACCAAATTTGAATAAATCAAATGTTGCACAAATTCTTTATTTAAAACATAAAAGAACTGGAAATGAACTTCTCGTAGCTAATACTCAATTAATCTCTGATCCAAAACTAGGTCTTCAAAAGCTTTATCAAATTTCTGTTATTTTTGCTCACCTTCATAAAGTAAGTTCTTTTTAAAATGTTTAAATCTACAGTATCCCTTTTATTTTAGATAAGAACAAATAATCAATCAATAATCTTTTGTGGTGATTTTGGATTTTTGCCATATTCGCATTTGTATAATTTTATTACTGATGGCGAACTTGACTGTGCAAAAGATAAAATAAGATCGTTAGATGGAAAAAGAAGTGATTATAAAACTATTGAAAGCTTTTCAATTCCTGCTCAAACAAGAATTTCAAATAATTGTACTTTTATTGATGAAGTTGGAGAAATAAGCAATACCTCAACAGTAATGCGTCATTCGCTAAATCTCGAATCTGTTTATGGCAAATTAACAAGTGATGGAAATAACTTGTTATCAACATATCATCATAAATCAAGGAATAGTGATTTCGAAAATCAAATTTTTAATTTTGGAAAATCAGATTATATTTTTTATTCTATTAAAGAAAAAAGTAACGCAAGAGTAAGTTGTTTAGGTTTTACATTATTAATTAAAAAAATAAGGCTATATTCTAATGAACATTTCTTAAATCATATCTTTTATTTTAGTTGTCAAGACATGATGTTACTGAAAGGAATCTATTTTTACATCAACGTTTATCTTTACCTGATAAAGAATCTTTGGAAGATCTTGTTGAACATACTCCTCATCGATTTACCGGATCTGATCATTTACCATTATATGCAGAATTTTTCTTTGCTTAATATCGTTGTATTTTGTTTTGCGGGTTTGTAAATTTCTTGTTGTAATTTTTTATAAATATTTTGTATGTTAAAGTTAGAAGCTTGTGCTTAATAGTTCACTAGGTGTTTTTTAAATAATTTTTTAGTGAACTTTTTTGGATGTCAGTTTATCAAAATAATTCATCAATTAAAAGTGTTTTTGGAATTATGTAATTCCATTTCTGGGCATTTTGTGTTTCGAAAAATTTATTACATTTTTCGGCAAAAAATTTCAACACCGAAAAAAACAGTGAAAGGAAATTTTTAGAAGACATCCATTCTTTTTTACTTGTAGAATAGTTGCTAAACAATCTAAAAAAGTAATCAAAATCAGGGCCAGATTTTGTTTTGTAATATGCAAATCCGATATAATGCTTTGTAAAGAAAAAAATTTGATAAAAATTTTTAAAATCCAATGCTCAAAATCACGGGCAGGATTTGTTGTTCATGTCAAGCTTTAAACTTTAACAGTGTACTCCCGCTCCCTATTTTTCCGCTCCCGCTCCAGCTCCCGCTCTCATGAAAACTTGGCTCCTGTTTCTCCGCTCCCGCTCTTGAGAGCGCTCTCGGAGCGCTCCTGAAATAACCGCTCTCGCTCCGCTCTCTTCTCTCTTTTTAAAGAATTCTTTCAACTTTTTAATGATTTTTCTCATCTATTTGCTCATATTTTCCATTTTTTGCTATTTGTCTTAATTTAAAAAAAAACATCTGTAAAAAAAATTATAATTCTAAGAAATTTGACTTTCCTGCCTTCTCAGAGTCTTTTTATGAAAAGAGCGCTCTTTAAAAACCCGCTCCTGCCGCTCCCTAGACCCGCTCCCGCTCTTAGGGGCGCTCTTAGGAGCGGGAGCGGGAGTACACTGAACTTTAATAAATAACGATGGAAATGCTTTGATTTTAGCAAAAATAGCTTTTTTTGTTAAAAATTTCGTTTTTCTACGAACTCTAACGTTTTTTTCGAAAGCTAAAACAAACAAACAGATCGTTGTTGCAGGAGTTTTTAAAAGTACATATATGTGCTATTATGATCTTCTTAGATTTCAATCAATTTGATAACCCTAATAATAGGGAACGTCCAGATATGACGTCTGAAAAAAACCCAAAAATCCGCTACCCACCCACCCTTATCGTCAGATTTTTTCCTTTCATCTTATGCCGCACATCAAAGCCACATCAGATTTGGCTCGACCCCACCCACGATCAAATGATCCAAGCACTCTAAAGGAAGCACTTGAGTGGTTTTGAAGTGCCTTTGTTTCCCCCAACTTTTTGCCAAACTCGAAAAAGAAAAACTTGAGCAAAAAATTTATAAAGTATACGGTAAGATAAGAAAAAAGTAATAAAAAGTACAAATAATAAAAAAACTTAAAGAAATCGGAATCCGTTTTGCATCATCATCTGTTGCCATTAAAAGTATCCAATTTTTTGTTGATAAGCAATTTGTGGTTGTTGTTGCGTCTGGTGATTCATAAAAATTTGTTGCTGTTGAACTTCATGGAAGGGATTTCTCAATAAATTTGGATTATTAAAATGTTGATTTAGATTTTGGAGTTGAGGATTCATTCGATGAATTTGTTGAAGTTGAAGACGAAATGGAGGAATTACTGGAAGAGGCATTGCCACGGCTTGATCAATACAACACCGGATTATGATGATGAAGCTGTTAAAAGCTTGATGTTCAGCATATTTCATCAATTCATCCATTGGAATTTCTTCAACAGCCAATCGAACAACAAATTCAAACTTCTTGTTGAGCAATCTTGTTTCACAATCGACATATTTATTCTTTCGAAATGGAAGTATTGTTGCATTATCACTTTTTTCCCACTCAATAATTGAATCACGAAGCAAATCACGGAAAACTCGATATGCTGATTTGAATGATGGATCATTTTGTCTAAAAAAATAAAAATATAAAAAATATAAAAAATTAAATTAAACTTACCTTAAACTTTCTTTTATTTTCCGATGAAAACCTTCACATGCATTTGTTGTACGTGGACAATTTAGATCATCATAATTCATATCCAACATTTGGATCTACAGTAGATCTGTAAACCAAAAATTCTTTTCCATCTTTTGTATACCCTCTGCTTGGAACAAAAAATATATCAAAAAATAGGAGATGAGTACTGTAAGCGAAAACATACCATAACTTTTTTAGCAAATGATAAATAAATAAATTGTTGGATATTTTGTTTATTTTTATAATTTGCTATTTTTTTTAAAAAATTGCACTTATTATTCATTGTTTTAATTTTAAAGTTTTATATTTTACTTTTTTTACTTGGAAAAAATTTAAGCTTTTTCGTTAGAAAAAAAAAGAATTTCCAATAAAACCTCTAAAGGGTTTTTTTTTCACTTGCTCAAGAGGTGACAAAAAAAAGTGGATCATTTGATCATGCACAGAATGCGAAATGCGAAAAAAGATAGATATGTCTTTTCGTTGCGAAATGTCGTATGCGTATTTTTAAATTACTTTTGAATCAAATATTTAAAAACGTGTGGTTTAAAAGTTTTTTTTAAAATTGTTTTATTCATCAGCAAATGATTATTAAAGTGATACCGTCTGTGAAATAGAAGCTCTGTGTCAACTCCCTTTTTTTACAACAATAATCAACCCCCTTAAAAAAAGTCATACGTTAAAAAGTTCACGAGTTTCCGTTAAAAATTTTTGCAATTTTTAAGGGTTTATTTTTTTGATAAAAAGATTAAACAAAAAATCAGCTTCCTAAAAAGCCAAAGAAATTTTGATCCATTGAAAAATTTTAAGTTAAACAAAACCCTTTTTAATTCTTTATTTTATACTTTGTTTTCGAAAGATAAAGAAATGATTATCAATGGACTTTAATGACCCCTTATTTTTTTCATTGATTTTAAACTTTGAAAAACATTCACATAAAAAAACAGACGATACATTCAAGTTGAAAAATAGAGAAAAGTTCTCTTTTAAGGAAGGTGCTCTGTTTCTGAAAGATGCTTAAAAATTATTGATGGCCGTTTTTTAACATTTTCACCAACATAATTTCATGCTTCTTATCAGCCTTAAAGAAGAAGAAGTGGAAAAGTAACTGCTTTGTTTCACATACTCAGTCATCATCATCAATCGGAGGAGGAGGTGGAGAAAAAAAAGAAAAAAGAAGCGAAATTGATTTTTATTCACTTTCACTTCCAATTCTCTCCCATTCATTTCAATGTTCATTATTCTATTGTTTAAAATAATATGAAACAATCAGTGCCATTTTTGCTGCTTCTTTTTTCTGTAATATTATTAATAACATTTTCAAAAAACTGTTATGGTTTTTCAAATGCTCCAACACCATTTTTATTTGAAAAAAGTTGCCGAGGTGTTGAAGATGGAAGTTGCAAATGTTTAATTCGAACAAAAGAAACAAAATGTTGTTGTTTAGGAAGAATTGAAAAAGTTTCCGATAGTATAAATGTTTTGTAAGTTATTACTATTATTCGTGTTGAGACAATCAATATTTTTTTTTAGATTTTTGTACAAACCTGATTTTATTTATATTGATCGTTTTACATTTAAGAATTTTACAAAACTTCAGGAAATGTAAATTTTTTAACATTTTTTAATTTATTTATTGTACAGTAATTTTTTACAGTATTATTGACAGTGCAACAGAATTATCAGTGATTGATGGAAGAGCATTTGATTATTTACCAGATTTAAGAAAAATGTAAATGTATTTTTTTTATCGATTTTTTTGAAATTTTAATTTTTAGAAGTATTACAGCCGCTCCAAAACTTAATGAAATTAATGGAACTTTGTTATTCAAAAATCATAAACTTCAATCATTGTAAATATTTTCTATTTTTTTTTTTAAATTTCTTAAAAAAATTATTTTTGTGGTGACTTTTGACTTTTTTTTTCTCATATGATGAAGATTAATTTAGTTTGTTTTTAATCCTTTCGTTTTTTGATTACAGTAGCGGGTGGAAATGATAAGCACTAGACGATACGAAATTTTAGGTATCGGGTGGCACTTAAAACAAATAGTTTTACATGATTAAGTAAATTTTAAACAAATTCTATAAAATTCCAAAAAAATTTAAATGTTTAAGATTTTAAACCTTTTTCGAAATTCAAATTTTTAAAAATTTTCCTTACCGCGGAAATTTTTAGGATAATTTCAAATACCTCTTTAAAACGACTACCAACCCTTAAAATGAGTACCTCACATATGCTTACAATGGATATTATTGATTTCTCCCAAAATCAAATCAGTTATGTCGGAAATGGACAAGTTTCTGGAATTCATTCTCGAACGCTAAAATTAAGTGAAAATGAAATTTCATATATTCATGAGAAAGCATTTGCTCTATCAAAATTTGTTTCCTTACAATTAAACGACAATCATGAATTATCAACAATGAGTTTGTTGGCATTTGCGGATATATCTGAGCTTCATCAACTTGATCTCTCTGATACTTCAATAACAGAGCTTCCAGTAATTGGATTAAAAGATATTAAACATTTAATACTAAAAAATGTACCAACACTTAAAAAGCTGCCACCAGTTTTGGCATTTAATAATTTGAATAAAGCGGAATTTACATATCCCTATCATTGTTGCTTCTTTAAAGTTTGTTTTAATAGATTTTTGAAGACGTTAAAAGGTGGATTTCAGCATGCAAGTCGAGATTATGAAGTTGGACAAGGTTCACAATATAGTAGTCATTATAAAGAAATTCAACAACGATCATGTACAAGAGAAGCTTTAAAATCAACAGATGTTCAACAATTTTTGAGAAAAAAACGAGTAAGTAATTCTTGAAAACATTTTTATAATTTCGCTGCTTACAAAATTTCAAAAATTACAATTTTGATTTTGTAAAAATTGTATTTCTTTGATTACGAATGTTATTTCGATTTTCGAAATTCATTTTAAAGTTAAAGAATATACGAAATTTTTCTTTGCAGGACACCCCAACAACTGATCCATTAATCGATTCTCTATCAGCATGGTTTGATTTAATGGATTCACAAAATGCCCAAATTGACATAAATTCTACTGAAGATGAAGAAGAAGATGATTTTGATGTCTTTGATGGACTTAAAGGTTTGATCTTTAAAATTTTAAAGAACGTGCAAATTTGCAAAAAACAACTTTTATTGCATTGTCTGTACGTCATAAAAGATTGTTGATTTGTGATAAGCGAAATCAGTTGATTGATAAAAACACATTTATTGATTTTTAGCATATCCGGCCGATGAAGTTGGAAATTCTCGAATATTACAAAAATGCCTTAAAGTTGCTGTTGATCGATTTTATTTAAATATTTCATGTTCCCCTGTTCCAGATGCATTAAATCCATGTGAAGATATTGTAGGATATTGGTGGTTAAGATATATTATATGGGGAATATGGATTATGGCAATTATTGGAAATGTACTAGTTTGGATTGTAATTGTAACAATTTGGCATCGACGTTCTCGGCTACACTATTTTTTTATGGTTAATCTTTCGATCGCAGATTTTTTAACAGGAATTTATCTTGGAATTTTGGCAATGAAAGATGCGTTAACTGCGAATGAATATTACAATTATGCCGTTGAATGGCAAACTGGTTGGGGTTGTGCCATTGCCGGATTTTTATCTGTTTTTGCTTCGGAACTTTCAATCGTTTCATTACTTTGGATTGCATTTGAAATATATTATAATGCAAGATTTGCATTTTATGGTAAACGATTAACTTCTCGAAATGCCGTGCCATTAATGGGTATTGCATATTTATATGCATTGATTATGGCATCTCTACCATTTTTTGGTGTTTCATCCTATCAAAGAACATCCATTTGTCTTCCATTATCCATTCAATCAAATATTGATCGAATTTATATCGTTTTTGGTTTATCCGTTTCGGCACTATGCTTTGTTGGAATGGTTGTAAATTATATACTGATAAATTTTATGATTCGAAATCCTGGTGGCCCCGCAAAGAAACAAGATGCACAAATATTTCGACGTTCTTTAGCGTTAATTGTTACAAATATGATTTGTTGGGTACCAGTTTTATTTTTTGGTATTACTGCTTCCCTTGGATTTCCACTTATTACAATTACAAATGCAAAAATTTGTTTAGTGCTTTTTTATCCAATTAATTCATGTGCAAATCCATATTTGTATGTATTTTTAACACAAATGGGACATGAAGCAAAGAAAAAAGCTGTAATTAATTTGAAGCGGCATTCTGGTGATAAATCGTAAGCTGCTTAAATTTAGGTTTCTGCAAATTCAAAATTTAAATTATAATTAAACTCGAAACCGAAATTTCGATTTCGCAGACCATAATGCTAAAAAATTGAATTTTTCAGATTTAGCAGTAAATTTTATTATGCTCATTCCCCGGGTGAACGGGAACATCTTCGACACGGGGAAGAAGAAGCAAATCGAAATACAAGCTTTTTACAAGTTACTCAAACGACTTCCCTAAATTCTACTCCAAGAGGGTCATCATCTTCTGATGGCACTAAAAGAAGTTCCATGGATCCAATGGATTTACAGGATGATCGAAAGTAAGTTAGTACAAAGGTAAATTTTATCTTTAGTGGCAAGAATTTTTTGGGAGAATAACAAAAATGATGAAATTTTGATTTTTTGGGTTACTATCCTCTTTAAAATTCACATAAAAATAATTTTCAGAAAATCTTTTCAAGAACAAGTTATTACCCATGCTTCTGATTCCCATTTACGACGAAAATCTATGGCTCCAAGAGTTTCAGCCCAGCCTGAATTAAGTGAAATAAGTGAACATTCAACAAATTCTGGTGAAGATTCTGAAAAGCCAACAAAAACTCCAACATTCTTTTTGGAACAAATCAAATCGGCACTTTTTATGCGTCGACAGCCAAGTGTTGTCCATTTAGAAATGTTAGAAATTCCAGAAGAATCGCCATCACCAATTTCACAAAAACGTGAAAATTCAATTATCAGTTTGGGACAAGATTCTGGAAAAGGCGAATCAATTCCAAGGAATTCAATTAGCTCCATTGAAACTCCACTAGAAGATCGACATCGAAAATTTTCAGTTCATACTTCTGTAATTCAAAAAAGTCATTTACATCGAAAACGATCTGATCATAAACCAGAAACTCCAGCGTTGGTGCTATCAGAATATTTATCTTTTGATGATGAAAGTTAATTAATTTTATTGTGGTTCTTAAAATTATTTGTCATTTATTTGTTGAAAAAATTCAATGTTTCAAAAATATATTTTTATTTAAATTTTTCGCTTTACTCTGATAGTAACAACAAAATAGATTACTATCATTTCAAAGGATAATAACAAAATAATAAAACTATGTGTAAAATTGTGTTACTATCACTTGAAAAAGGCTAAAATCAGTTTCAAATATTTTTTTCATATTTTTATTTTGTTGGGTACAAATATTTCCATTGTTTTTAAGTATTAATTTTTTTTATTAATAAAACTCTGACTAGATTTTAACGATTTTAAGGCAAAAAAAAACAAAAAATAAATAACTGTACAACAATAAAAATATCTAAACGTAAGTCATCGGTTTTTGAGAATCATTATTATTACTATTACCACATAATGCTGTTTTTAATGAAGGCGGAGAAGCATTTGTTGATGTTGTACTTGGTGGTGATGAAGAATCTCTGCAAAAGAATGATGTAGTAATTTTTATCTTTAAACGAATGTAAAATAACTCACTTACTTCAATATCGTTTTTGGTGGCGCACGTGGTGATTGATGATTCCATAACCTTGATGGACCTGTTCCATACCCGCTTTCTCTTCCACCAAATTCTGATTGTCTTGAATTAATTGGTGAACAATGTTGTTGTCGATTTATTACTTCTATTTCGGCATCCATTGATGACCCATCTAATTCATCCGTAGATGCACTACTTCGATTTGTTGACGAATCTGATGGAGGTGGTGGTGGTCGACATGTTGGTGGTGGCTTTCTTTCAATATTATTTTGAGCTGCTGCTAATCGATCCAAAAATAACATCGCTTGTGTTGGTTGTTGTTGTTGTTGCTCAATAAATCTTCGTTGAGAAGGTCCACGATTAAAATTATGTGAAAATGATGTTGGAATTGTTGAAGTTCCAGAATTCGATGGAGGCATTGCATAATTAACGGGAATTTCTTCATAATGTCGATTCAAAGTACAATATGCTGATGTTTGATCGATCGGTTGCCTTACAGCAAATGATCTCGGTTGTTGTGGTTTTGGAATTCTCATCATTGTTGTTGATGATTGTAATCCCATTACAGGTTGAGATCGAATTAGTAAAGTATTATTTGATGCAATATTATTCACTGATGCTGAACCATATTGTGGCATTCCAATTGTAACAAATTGTGGGGATCGGGGATTCCATTGTGTGATTGGAGTTACACCATTTGTTACAATTGTATCTGATGATGAATTAAATTTTGATGATGTATCACCACTTGAAGATGGGGAACGCTTTGGGCATTTTCTAAAAATTTGAATAATATTAATATAAGGTTGAACAAGGGCAGCTGTCGAATTTGGGGGATATCATAAATCATCGAAAAAAATTAATGTTCGTCTGTTGACACCTTTTTTTGTAATGGAAGATGAACCAGACGTTCAATTTAAAAGTCAACAATCGATCATAAAAAGTTTTATGCATATTTTTTTTGACTTAATAGCAATTTTTGAGTTTTGGAAAAGATAGTAATTTTTTTTTGGAAAATTTTAATTATTAAGGTTACTATTAAAATGATAGTAACACTTTTTTTTCTATTTTCGCAAAAGTTTGTTACTATCATCTATTTAAAAACCTTTTCTGAAAAATTTTGAAAAAATTCAGTAAAACTAACCTTCGACATAATTTTTGATAACAAATTGTGACAGTGCAAACTGTAAACAGCACCGTTAAAAAACATGAAACCCCAAAAAGTATTAATCCTTGCAAAGTTCCCTCTAATCCAATAAATTCATAAATTGGATTAAATTCACATGTTTGAAGTCGAACCTGAAAAAAATTAAAAAAGTTTAAATATTGTAAATTTTTTTCTTTGTGGCTGTCAAAAAAATTTTTTTAACATCTTTTCTTCATTTTCTTCCTTTCAAATGTTTGAAAAAAATTTTTTATATAAATCATTCAATTTAGGCGGAAAAAAGCCTTCGACATATATATATCTTTTTGAATCCCGCGGGAGATTTTACTTCAATTCATCAACTCTTCTTCTTCTTCTCTCTTTTGTGCCTTTGCTTGTGGCGGCATTGAAGAAAAAAGTCGGGTGGTCAAAAAAGCGTTGAATCTGAAGGCAAAAACGAGCCTTGTTGCGAGATTTGAATAAATAAATTACTTTTAACAGAATAAATTGTCAAATTTAAAGAAAGAAAGAAATGCAAAAATGCTGTTGTTGCAACATTTTTTTTGAAATGCTTAAAAAAAGGTGTCAAAAAGGAAATTGAATTTGCCAAAAATTTCAAAATTCAAAATGTTTAATAAATTTGTAAAATCATAAAATTATTTGGTGGCAAAAAGCAATAATAATTTTTAGTAGCAAAATTAAAGTTTTTTAAAAACTAATAACTTGGATCCTATCGCCCGTGATAGTAATGGTGGGGTTTTAATATTCATATTTAATAATCCTAAACTATAAAAGTACTAAACCCAATCCCCAAAAATAATATAAAAAAAACCCGAAAAATAACTCACCAACAGATCAGCTATCACCCCAAACGACCAAACAACACTAAATAAATCCAATCCAAATGGATAAACACCAAAACAAAGGAGTAAATCAACAACCTTTATTAAATAATAAAATAATTAAACCAAAACACAAAATATCACAGCTCCAAGTTGCAACGACCAGTTCAACTTGATGGACTGACGTTTTTATAAAACAAACTCAACAACAAAACTAAAGAATCGGTTGTTACACATTTTGCCAAGAACGGCGGCTAACATAAATAAATAAGTAACAATCTCACATAACGCAACTCGCCCCCGCCCCCTATGATTATCGTCCCCGATAATTTTTAAAATCATGTTGCTTTCCTTTTCCACGACCATAATTTGAATAACCATGATACGTTCCACGAGCAGCAAATCTTCCACGACCAGAATAACTTCCATGACCAGAATAACTTCCACGACCAGAATAACTTCCACGATCAGAACCAATTCCACGAGCATAAGGCTTTCTACGATCATTCCCACGAACTTGTTCTTGACCATTTTGGTTTTCTCCATGACTTTCTTCAGAGGAATTTTGATGTATTTCACGAGATTTGTAGTTGAAAGTTGGTTTTTCATTCCACTCACGAAGACGATCTTTTGAAGCACCAGTGATGATTGAATTCTTTGATGACCCATTTGAAGATATTTCACGTTCATCTTGATTCCTTTCCATTAAACAATTGACATTAATTTTGAAGGAATAACCAAGGTTTTTCAAGTATTCTCCAAGCATTTGAACACCATCTTTTGTAAGGATGCCCTGATGATCAACATATTTCACATTTGTTTGAGAAAGTGGAGTAGCTTTAAGCCAGTGAATGAGTTTCATTTCATCAAATTCTTGATTGCCTCCAATTAAAACACGATTTTGCGGAATTTTCAGTTCCTTGTACCAGATATTGAGTTCTTGATTTATATCTGGAAATGCGCAATTTCGAAGGATTGGAAGAACCAAAATATCAACATCATTGTGACGAGCAATATTTTCCAATGCTTCTAAGAAGATTTTTGTGGCTTCAGCGAATTTCGAGTCGTAGCGAAAGAACAGTTCACCAGTTGGACAGTAGATCACTCTTTTGACAGCACCACCAAAGATTACTTTTGATTTTTGAATGTAGTCATCCGGCAACAACATTGGCCAATGTTGAGCCCCCATAGCTCGAGCAATGATTGATGCGTTTTCACCTCCCGCTACTACAGTATCAGATTTTCCAGAAGGCATAAACTTTGCATTTGTGACGAATGCCATGATGCTATTGATTCCTTCCAAATCTTGAACATTTGTATTCATCAAAGGTTTCCCAACATTTTCCATGAATGCCTTCCGACGATGTCG
The DNA here is from genome assembly GCA_963922195.1 of Panagrolaimus sp. PS1159. Taxonomy (NCBI): domain Eukaryota; kingdom Metazoa; phylum Nematoda; class Chromadorea; order Rhabditida; family Panagrolaimidae; genus Panagrolaimus; species Panagrolaimus sp. PS1159. The sequence continues at coordinate 2,799,238 of CAWUHW010000008.1, forward strand.
GCATTTGCATACGGCAACTTTCCAAGCTGCATGGATCAAATTCTTTGGGGCAGTAATTACCTCATCATCAAGGTCATTACCCCCTTCTCGAAGGCACTTTTCTTTAAGTTCAACCTTGAATCTTGTTGATCCAGCGATATAAGTCTTCTCCGCCAAGTCCATAACAGATTTAGCCTTTACATCTGCAAATGCCGATGCAGGATTAAGATCTCCAATTAACAATTCGCATTCAGGATCATTGCAGCAATACCCGTCCATCATTAATTGCCCATAATCAACCACTTTGCTAAAATTTACAACATTAATATCACGACGATTCCTTGTTTTACGGGTTGTTGTTCCCTTCAAAACCTGCGCATCGCTTTCCTTGCCTTTCCATTTTACAACTTGAGATAAATGGATCTCTTTAACAGTACCCCCTTGTAAAAATTTAACTTTAACATGAGTTTTACCCACTTCAATAACCCGAGCAGGACCTTCCCATCGAGACGCTAGTTTACTGAGCGCATTTTTGGATCTTTCAGTTGGTAGTTCAACATATACCAAATCGCTAACCCGAATCTCTGTTTCTGACGTACGTTTTCTGCTATTATACTCTTTTTCCATTGCTAAGCGATACTTTTCCAACTTTCCTTTTACGACCTCTTGACATGCGTGCAGATTTTCCAATACTTGATGTTTGTATTCATCAATATCAGCTTGATAAACTGTTGGTTTTGCAGTTGGATCGATATCCCTAGGAATAACAGCATCATATCCGTGTAATAGAAAATGTGGAGTTTCACCCGTCGCTTCATGTGGGGCAGTATTATATGCAAACAGAGCAAATGGAATAACTGAACTCCATTCTGGGGCAGTATTAATTCGTTTTGCTAAGATCTTCTTCAATGTTTGGATAAATCTTTCCGATAGACCATTAAATTGTGAATTGTAGCCACACGAGAAGACGGATTTAATTCCCGTAAGTTCTGTAACCCTCTCCATCAACTTATTATCAAATTCCAAACCCATATCAGATATAATGTGATACGGAAATCTTTGTTCTCGTAAGCACCAATTTTCAAGAAATCTTGAGGCAACTTCTTCAGCTGTTTTCGTTTTCAATGGCCAAGCTGCAGCGAATTTTGTAAAATGATCAATTATTACGAGAATATACCTGTAACCTTCTTCACTCATTGGCATCTCAGCAAGGTCCATTCCAACAATTTGCATTGGAAATTCAGTTTTAATTGAACAAAGTGGTGGACGATCACGTCTATGACTCCGATGAGCAAAACATTGCATACAACCTTGCGTCCATTCTCCAATATCTTTTCCCATTCCTGGCCAAAAATATCGATCACTTATAATTTGCTTTAATTTCTTAGCTCCAAAATGACCACCAAGCTTTCCACAATGTACCTCTTCCCATAACGCTTTACGCTTTTCCATAGGTACCACCTTCCGTTCAAGTCCTAACTTTTCAATCTTAACTAAGCTATCATTTGCAAATCCAAAGATGTTTCTTCCCTGCAATGCTCGACCTTCCTTTGCAACCTTCTCACAAATTTCCGTCCAACTTTCTTCAGTTTTAAGTATTTCAAACCAATTTTCATGTTGTTCCTGAACGGTGCAGACAACTGAATCCATAACTTCAACATGTTCACCAAAATCTGACCTACTATGACACCTGCTTAATGCATCAGCAACGGTATTTGCTTTTCCTTTGACAAATTCAAGCTTAACATCTCGATATTCTTGCAATTCTAACGCCCAACGGACCAATTGTGGAGATAAATTTGCACCTTTAAATAATCCCAAAAGTGGTTGATGATCAGTTCTGATAACAACTTTAGCTCCCATAATAAAAGTACGAAGTTTACGCATTGCAACTACAACTGCTAAGGCTTCGAGTTGAGTAATGTTATAATTTCTTTCCGCTTCAGAACAAGCTTTGGAGACATAAAATAAAGGATGTAGTCGTCCATCAATCCCTTCTTGGGTCAAAACAGCACCAATTCCTGTTTTACATGCATCTGTCCAAATGATAAAAGGTTTTGATCCTCCAATAGCCGCTTCATAATCCGGTTGAGCTAAAATAGGAGCACTAATCAATTTTTCCTTTAACGCATCAAATGCAGCTTGTTCACTTTCACTCCAACAAAATTGTGTATCCTTTCTCGTTAATGCTACTAATGGTGATGCAATAACGGAGAAACCTTGAATAAATTTACGATGATATGAGGCAAGTCCAATAAATTGTCGAACTTGGGTTACTGTTTTTGGTACAGGGAAATTTTTAACTTTATCCACCTTATCCTTTCCCAATTCAACTCCACGTTCAGAAATAACATGCCCAAGATAACAAAGTTCTATCTTTCCAATTTCGCACTTTTTTGGTTTAAACATCAGACCATACTTTATTACTCTTTTCAAAATCTCCTCAAATAACGCTAAATGCTCTTCTTCAGTTTCTGTCGCAAGCAAAATATCATCAAGATATACAAAAATTGATTTACCAATCAAATCGCCAAAAACTTCTTGCATCATACGATTAAAACAAGCAGGGGAAGTACTTAATCCAAATGGTAAGACGACAAATTGAAACAGTTCACCAAGTACAGAAAAAGCAGTTTTTTCTTTATCTTTATCAGCCATAGGGATTTGGTAATATCCCGATGCAAGATCTAATGCTGTGAAATACTTTTTACCACGCAAACTCATGAGCAAGGCATCCTGATTTGGTAAAGGATAAGCATCCTTCTTCGTAACTGCATTCAATTTACGGTAATCAACACACATTCTTATTGTACCATCTTTTTTCAATACCAAAACAACAGGACTATTCCACGGCGAAGAACTTCTTTCAATTGCTCGTTGATGCAATAGATTCTCGACTAGCTTTTTAACTTCAGGTCTCATTGGAACAGGTACTGGTCTTGCCGGCTGCTTGATTGGTCTTGCATCCCCTGTATCAATAACATGCTCAGTTACTGTAGTTTTTCCAAATTCTTCATCCGATGCTGCAAAAGCTTTATGGTACCTTTCAGCTAACTCCTCCAATTTCTTTCTTCCTTCTGCTGAAAAAGCTGGAGCACTTAAATCTAGCAGCTCCTTAACTTTAGCACAACGCCCTTCATCTTCCAACTGAATTACAACCACCTTTTCATGATCTTCAGCAGGTAATTCCCTTATAACTTTTGTAGGCCATGCTTCACCAATAACTTCACCTTGCTTAATAACTTCCAGCTCATTCCCTTGATTATTGAACTCCATCCATGCTGCACCTCCTCGACTTCTGCAAACTCCACTTTCCATTCCAACCTTTTTAGCTTCAATGAATGACGGACTACCCGTTCTAGGAGTTCTAACTTTTACAAATGCTTTTGTGTGAGGTGGTATAACTATTGTTTTTGCAACATATACTTGATGGCCAACATGATTAATAAAAGCTAAGGCTTGACTTTCTTGAACAACTCCAACTTGTTGAACTTCTTTTGGCTTTCCTTTCAAAGAATAACTCAATGCTTCAATCCAATTATCATCATCTTGGAAAACATTAGTGCCAATTAAAGCATTTTGTTGTAAACCTTTAACAACAAAAAATTTTGCATATTTTGTAGGACATGTTCCCCAAGCTATCGGTACCCGAATGCAATTTACAACACATAAAGGATTACCATCAGCCCCAATAAGTCGTTTATGAATGTAACTTTCTGGAGGTAATTGTACAATCGAACACCCATCCTTATCACGTGCCCTCATAATATGACCAACTACTGTATCCTTAATGACTGAAGTGCTTGCACCTGAATCCATGAGAACTCTTGTCTTTACGCCATCAATCCATATCTCTAACAGTGCTTGCTTTCCAAACATCGGTTCACCTCCAACAGTATCTTCTTCACCATTATTAATTTCAAAAATACCCGAAACATTCAGCTTCATATCTTCAATATCAACGACATTTGCATTTAAGGGCTTCTTTTCTGTGCATTCCCGTGCAAAATGACCTTCTTTATTACAGTTGTAACAATGTTTGGGAAATGGATACCGATTACTACCAAAACCATTTTGTTGGTAATTTGAATTTGGTTGTGGGAAATTTCGATGTTGTGGCTTTACTTCTGCTCCAGCATTTGCTTGATTAGCTGATCGATGTTGGTATCCACCACCAGATGCATGAGTATCTGAACGATTTGAGAAGAACGGCCTTTTGGAACTGTTCGAAGATTTAACTTCGGCTCTTTCACCTTTATTTTTAATTGCTTGGGATGATTCAAGACCTAATACCAGCTCCTTAAGTTGATAATAGCTAGCTGCAACATTTGTAAGGACAATGGTTTTAAAAACCTGATCTGAATCTTCTTCAGTTAAACGTAGCAGAATTTTCTTTAACTCATTCTCCCGTGCATTTACATCATTCCCAAAAGCTTCAGTTACGCGTAGTTCAACTTCTTCAAATACTGATTTATAAAGCTTATTTGGTGGCTTCTTTATCCTATCCAATTCAGTACGTAAATAGAATGTGGAAATAGCACCATCAGATCCCATTGCAGCAAGCAGCTCCTTTTTCATTTCAGTATAACTTGCGCCCCGCTCTCTTAAATTATCATGATATACTAATAATTTTGGAAGGTAACTGCCCAAAAAAATTGCTCTATCTTCATCAGTCCAACCTTTGCTTTGCGAACTTGCTTCATATAGATTGAAGAATCTTTCCAGTTCTTTCCTCGATTTACCAGTAAACTTCTCTGGCATGGGCAGCGAAACTCGGCTTTGTGGTGCAGTAACCCCATTTGGTAAAAAAGAAGTTAACTGACCTTGAGATGGTTGATTCATCATCGATTTCTGACATCCTTCTTTTCCAATTGATAATTGAGAAGTTGCACGAGATGGTGGTGCTGTTTCTTTGAAATTTTTTTCAATCACTTGTACTCGATCCTGAAATTTCATGTATTTATTAATAAGCTCTTGTACATTATTAAACCCTAAATTTTTAAGCTGTTTACTAATGTTATTGCTTAATCCCGGTTTATGTGCTGCAGCTTGGCTATTCTCCTGGAGTTCAGCAACTTTTGCTTGTGCTGCTTCTTCACGCTCTCGTAAAACTTCAAGTGCCTCTTCTCTCGTTTTAATGCCATCAAAAAGATAATCGATCTGATCAATCAATACTGTTTGGAGCTCCTCAATTAAATCATCCGAAACAGCAGAACAAGCATTATTTAATACCTTTAATTTCTTATTGGCAACTTCAATAGCTGAACTAAGATTTTGATGAAGTTCTTCAGCTTGAGTAACAATATTACGAGCAACTTGTATTCCATCAGGTTTTGGTTCCCGATTACAATCAAGCTCTTTATCATCTTCTTCCTCATCATCATCTAATGGATCTTGATGTGTAGGATCAGTAATTGTTGGCTGAAATGGGTCTAATCTTGCTTCATCATCATCTCCAAAAAGATTGCCAATCAAAGCCCATTCAGTATTAGCTTTAACAGCACCTTGATTATCTTTAAACATATGTCCCCCATTTTGTTGTGTATGTGCAACATTTGTTGGACCATCTGTATCTTCAAATTTATTAACCCCATATATATCTGCACAAAGTTGTTGTGTATGTTCAACACCTTTTGGCATACCACCTTTACTATCTGCATAACCATTATCATAATCGCTTTTAATAATCTTTGCACCTGTTGGTTGTATTGTAGGTTTATCTTTATCATATATATCTGCTTTCAATCGGCTGCATATACCTTTATCTCCAATGTAACCATGCTGTTCTTCTAAAAGGTTGGCATGCCTTTTATCGGAATCGTCATGGCGACGGCGCGGGCCCTCCAACTTGGATCCTATCGCCCGTGATAGTAATGGTGGGGTTTTAATATTCATATTTAATAATCCTAAACTATAAAAGTACTAAACCCAATCCCCAAAAATAATATAAAAAAAACCCGAAAAATAACTCACCAACAGATCAGCTATCACCCCAAACGACCAAACAACACTAAATAAATCCAATCCAAATGGATAAACACCAAAACAAAGGAGTAAATCAACAACCTTTATTAAATAATAAAATAATTAAACCAAAACACAAAATATCACAGCTCCAAGTTGCAACGACCAGTTCAACTTGATGGACTGACGTTTTTATAAAACAAACTCAACAACAAAACTAAAGAATCGGTTGTTACACATTTTGCCAAGAACGGCGGCTAACATAAATAAATAAGTAACAATCTCACATAACGCAACTAATATTTAAACATTAGAGTTAGAGTTAAAGTACTTATTTCAAAAATTTATAAAAAAGTTTTCTGATGTTTTTCTTATCAGTTTTCAGAACTACAGTATAAACAATTTTCCCTCCAAGAAAAAATATTTTTATGTGTAAAAATGAAAATTCCATTTTAAACAATTTACAAAAGCTTACTTTTCTTAAAGCTGATTCAGGTTCATCAGAAATTAAATGCCATATTAATGTTGGATCAGGAGGTGGGGGTAAATCAAAGATTGGCGGAGGTGGAATACACTCACATCCCATCTTTTATTATTAAGTATTTTAATATTCAATTATAACAAAATTACTGTAATCTACATTTGTTATCTAAAAAATAAAATCCATGAATTTAATGTTTTTCAGTTTTGTAATATAAATAAAATACAAAAACACGAAAAAGAAACGCGAAAGAAAGTCGAAAACAATTATCTTAAAGCAGTTCCTTCTTAGCTTCTTTAAAAAAAATGATGAGCTAATTTCTGGATGCCAGAAGCTACTACTACCATTGGGGCTGCTGTATATTGACATACAAGAAACAAACAAAACAACAAACCACTCATTCAATTTTCTCTGGGTCGAGCAAAGTCGAATGCGCGCAATTAACTGTCCAAAAAAAGAAGGGAAAAAGAAACGCGCGAAACTTTAAGTTCAACCCATTTTTCTATTTTTGCCAGAAAAAGAAAGAGTTTAGGATTTTTTGAGACAACAAAAAAAAGAAGATGCAACGGATTTAAAGCTTTTGACTAACACAAATTTTTTTTCTGTTGTTACATAATCAACAGATATTTTGGAAGAAAACACAAAATTTATTTTTGGGTGCTGAAAATGGGAGGGAAAAGTCTCAGCTGCATTTATATATATATGTAAACGGTTAACAAAAAATATATATTTTTGGGAGCTTCTTCTTTCTTTAGGCTTCTATCTTCTTTTTTTGGTCGGGAAAGGAAATCCGATTTGCGTGTGTAAAAACATGCTTCTTCTTTTTTAAAAATGAAGCGCGTTGAGTTCCTCAAAAAAGATAGAAGCGCTAACAAATTTTTTTGAAGCTTTATATATTTTGAATTTTATGAAAAAAACTAAAAATTAGGATTTCTTTGTTGAAAAATTAATTTAAAGAAGAATCAAAGTTGGAAAGGGAATTTAAAAAAGAATGAAACAAAGGATTTATTGGCAAAAAAATTAATGAAAGAAAAAATTTGTGTGAAATAGTTTTTTGATAGTAACTAAAATCGGTATTACTATCAGTGATAGCAATCAAAATCCATCAAATTTTCGAAAAAATATTTTTTCATTAAAGTAAAAGAAAAACTACAGTAGTACTTTAAAGGTCAAAAACATTTCAAATTTTATGACAAACAATATACTTCCCTTCCTTTAGGGGCCTTCCTCCGGTCAAGAAAAAATGTCAAAAAACCTCTCAAAGGTTCAACCCCCCTTAACTGCCTTTCATTCTTTTAAGGAACCAACACAAGCTTGGTTCTCTAAAAGAATGAATTTAAAAAATAAAGGTGTCATTAAAAAACAGAAAAAATCAAGGTTGATTAAAATCCACAATGATTTCCCTCAAAAATATAAAAAAAATTAGGAAGGGCATCATTAACACTCACTTTAAATCACCCCCTTTTCAATTTTCTTATGTTCAAAAATAGAGTCATAAAAATCTTTTTACCCAAAATTGGCCATTGTTTGATTTTTTTAAGGAAGTATCGTAAAAAAAGAAGAAGAGCAGTAAAAAAAAGAGGAAGCAACAGAGAAAACAATCTGGAATAAGGACAGAAAGAAGAAACGAAGAAGAAGGAGAGATCATGATGGAACACATTGTTGATAGTCAATCAAAAAATAAAATAAATATTCAAATAAAAAAAATTATGGAAAGAAAAAAAAACTGCTGTAAATGGATTTTTTTTGCATTAATCTCTATTGAAAGAAAGAGGAAGAAGAAAAAGGGGTCAATTTAAATAAAGCCTGGGAATTGCAAATATTCTTCTTTTTTTTATGCTGCGCGATTGTGCTTAGGCCAACAGGTGTCGATTTGCGCTTGACCGGTGAAAAAAGGGTAAAAAAACTGAAACATCTTGCAAAAAAATTATATTAAAAGATTATGGATGACGATTAATGGTTATAAAAAATAGAAGAAAAGCAAGCTAGAATCTGAAAAAATTTCGATAGTAATCGATTACTGTGTTATTATCACTAAAATCATCAGGAGGGGGTATCAAATTTTCTTAAACAAATCATAAAATTTTCAAACGCAGATCAGATTTTTAAAAAATGGTTAAAATAAATTAGCACCTTCAATCAGTTTTTTACCGGAACTAACAGTTTCCACACCCTCTTTTTAAAGTCCATAAAAAAAGCGTAACATTTGTTTGACAAATTTGTTTTTTTAATGAACATAAAAACCTTCCAAAATTTTAATGAGAAATGCGCGAATATGATTTGTGACTCTTTCTTTCTTCACAAAAAAATTATTATCCATGTTCAAATTCAAAAAATGTAATGAGATGACTGTCACAGTCTCTGTAACAATGAATGAAAGGATATAAAAAACACTTCAAATTTTTTGTGCCTTGACAACATCTGTCATTAGATCATGAACATGATCATGGTCATTATTTACACTAAACAAAAAAAACATTGAAAAAAACAACTAAAAACAACATTCGTTGAAACTCGTAATTTTGTGTTCAAAAAAATGTATTTGAATGAGTTTTTAGAAGAAAAAAAACAAGGCCATCCAAGAATCTCTCTCTGGAAGAAGTGGGGAAGTGAAAAATGAAGAGTCAATTAATTTTGAACAAGAAAATAAAAAAGACATTCAATTTTATTACAATTTTTTTCAGATGCGCGAAAGTTTTTGATTTTAAAAAATGATAAGCATTTTTTATAAATATTTATTTCGAGAAAATAGATTTTTATCTTTTTATTTTTTGTGTGGTTGGAATTTTATTATATTTGTTTGCTTCTGTTTTAACTCTATTTTCTTCGTTGACACATTTGATGAATTACTCTTAAGGCATTTTCTTCCAAAGACAAAAAACGGAAATCAAACATTACAATTGTATACAGAAAAAAAGAGTTTTTTGTTGAGCTGAGAAAGCGAATCTTAAAGTCAATAAAGTGTGCTTTTAACACCTCCCAAACACGTTCAATTGAAATTGTTACAACTGAAGAATTGTCACTTAAAAAAGATGATCCAAAAATGAGGACACATCCTTAAAAAAATTTGAATAACAAATAAATCCAACAAAAAAAAAGACAAGTGCTTAATTTGACGATACTTGACTTATAACTCACTCAAAAAAAAGAAACAGTAGTTTCTATTGTTTTAAAAAAAGAGAGAGAGAAAGAAGGGATGTCAAAAATCCGGAAGCCTTAATATTCAAATGAATTGAATGGCATCTTTTTTTTGCTATTGTGCAACACCTGCTAATTTTCTCTTAGGGTAGGGTCATCATCCAATATGAGGTTTATCCATTCCAATCCAAGTTTGATAGAATTAATAAAAAAACTGTGTCAAAAATTTTTACAGAAATGAAAAATATGGTGGTGATGGTGGCAAAACAAGGAAGAGATAGAGAGAGATAAATGTGAACTTGTCCAAGTAATGAATCAAACTTTTACAGACAGGAAATGAGAGAATGGAATATATATGAGGATAAATAAAATTGTATTGTGAAACTGTAAAAAAAAGAACGGGGAAAGGGATCTGTGTGACATTAAGTCAGATTATGATGGATTGAATTCTTTCTTGTGCTTCCTTTTACTTTTGTTTTTTGATGGATTGACTTGCGCGATTGGCAAGAAAAAAAAATGAAAAAGAATAAGATGCAAATGAGAAAAGAAAAAAAGAACATATAATAAAGAATGGACCACCACCACCAAATACAACAAGACTGTTTTTGTCCCCGATCCCTTTCTTGTCTCATTTATCTTTTCTCGAGTTTTTATGTTTTATGAGAAAAATGTATGGAAATATAAAACAAAAGAAAAGAGAGTTTATGAATTACGGAAAACACGCAAAATATTTAAAGAAAATGTGAATGTTGAAAAAAGGGAGTTAATTAGTGCGGATAATGGAGTGAGGGATATTAGATATCCATCCGGGAGGTAATTAAAAAAACTCATGAGGTCAAGAAACTGCAATTTTATTAAAATCAACAAAAAAAACTTTTTTAATTAAAAAAGGAAAAAGCTGTAAATCACTTTTTGGAATTACAAATTGTAATTTACAATCAAAAAAGTTTTAGGAAATCTGTTTTCGATTTTATAGTATTTTATCCAGCAACAAATAAAATGCTAAACTGATTTCATTAATCCAAAGTTTTAAGCTAAACTCAAAAACAATCTCAAAAAAAGTTTTACAACTTCCTCCGTTCTGCTTCTAAGTGCTTTAAATCGGTTTTTATGATTTCTTGAAATCGCTTCTTCTTCTCAATCCAGAAAAACAAAAGATTCCTCACATATTTTTATGAGGAAAAACAAAGTCGTCGCAAATCATCTCCCATCCAAAAAAATCTGATGCAAAAATAAAAAACCTCGTAAAAAATGCTATTTGCGGATCATTTTCTTAAAACTTTATTATTATTTTTTCCACTAGCTAAAAAAAGCTGTGATTTTTTTAAAGAGAGTGAGAAAAAAGATTTATGGCAACAGCATGCTTCATTTTATTTTTGGCTAACAAAAATAAGTACGTAAAAAGATGACGGCGAAAAAGACGAAGTTGAAGAAGAAGAGATCAACAATGTTTAAAAAACAGATTTTCACTGATGTCTTTCGTTGACTTTTGTCGGCTTTTTAAACTAAAAGGCTTTATTTTCTCGATCCCACCATTTTTTAAGAAAAAGATAATCGGATTTTAAAAAATAGTTATTTTTGTTAAACTTTTTTTTACTTTGTTGGAACTAAAAGAATATATAGAATTAAGTTTTAAGCTTAAAAGAAACAACTCTTTTTTCTTTTTTTTGGGTGTCATAAAAGTCACAAAAAAATAAAAAAGGAAGATATTAAAGACAGATTTTTATCGAAGACAATTGTGATAGTAAAATACTACTAGCTGGGGGGTGCCATAAAAATGAATGCCACTGGCAATCGTCCATTTGAATGGAGATCGGCACTTTAGAGAGAAAAACAAAAGAAGTGCCGCTTTAAAAGCTAAAAATAAAGGCTGTAAAATTGTAAAAATTTGTTAGTTTTTAAGAATGGTGGAAAAAATGTGACAGGTTTGAAACTGTCTTTTGAAGATTTTCTTTTAGGTTTAAGAAAAAGCTTTTAAAAATGAAAAATGATTGAAATCGGGAGATTGTTGCCTTTGACAGTTAAACGGTTGAAATGCCCTTGAGGGATATATCCGGGTTACGGTAATGGAAAAAAATCACATAATCGAAATTTCGACTACACCATAAAAAAATAAGAATGGCATTTTTGGAAAATGTGCCATTCCAATCCAGAAACATTATTATTACAATGTAAAAGAAAAAAAGTTTAAAATCGAGTAAACTGCAATTTAGAGAAAAGAATAAACAGACGCTATTAAAAAGTTGTTGCGTCATTTTCGAAGGATAAACGATTTAAACAAAAATAAGAAGAAAAAAAACTGTATTGCGCAATGTTATTCATCGATCAACACCTTTTTTCTGTTTCACGAAAATATGGGACAAAAACTTAAACATACACATATTATTTAATAATCAAAAAAATGAATAAAAAAGAATGAAATTAAAGCGAAACGGAAATGACCAACAATAAAATAAATAAATAAGTTTTTATAAAATTTTACAAGATGAAAAAAAAATGTGAAAAGCATGTTCGCCGTTTTTTCGAATACTTCTTATTTTTTGATGCTGCTGCTTTTGATGGACAAAAAATTTGTTTTAAACAAAAAAAATTATGCTCCACATTTTTTTTTCAAGTGTGAACACGCAGAAAAACGTCGTCGCTGGCAATAAATGAATGAATGAAGTTCCATCTATTTTGGAGGTATTTTAGTGACCGCAAAAACGATGATGATGTAGAAAATGAAGAAAGAAAAAAGAAGCATGAGGTACTTGAAAAAAAAATTTCTTTTATAACCAAAGCAAAGAAAATGAAAGAAAGATGGCCAAGGACAAAAAAATATTTATATGGGTAAAAGAAAATCGGAAGAAATGAAAAAAACGATGAAAAGAAAAAAAATTTTTTTAGATGACTTCAGATTTCAAATATCCGCAGCGACAACGACATTCATGGATAAAGAAAGAAAAAAAGAGATGAGGTGAATTAATACAAATTGAAAGAAATTATGAATTGAATTTGAGAGGGTGGAGAAACCGGGTGGTTACAATTTTGAGTGACATGCAAAGAAAAAAATGCTTTTGTATTAAAAAAAAAGAGGGGGGATAAAAAAAAGAAAGGCAATTTGTTGTTGCGTGTTTCCGGAAAATAAAAGAAACAAAAAATATAAAAGAAAAATTTTCATGAATTTCAAAGAGGTTTCATTTTATTGCATTTTTTGAGGTTAAAAAACTTGTTAATATGAAAAATGGATATAAAAAAATTTTGATGAATAAATTAAATCAGAATTATTAAAATTGCAAGGATGGAAATAAAATTAATTTTTAGTAGAAATCCGAGTAAACGAAATATTGTAAAAAATATAACCCTGAAATTTTTATTAACCAGTTTATTACTACCGATCGCCTTTGATCGCTGAGAAAAACGGCAACTAAAAAAATTGCAACTCTCTCTTTAAAAAAAAACGATGCCGTGGCATTATTATAATTTTATGTTATTTTTTTATAGGATGTCATTTCGTTTCCATTTTTTCTTTTGCGGTAAACTAATATTCTCGCAAGATCAAAAAACAAAAAAAGGGAGTGAATAAGTTCCATATGGACAATGATGGCACTCCTTTTTCTTTCCTTTTGATTCCGACTTTTTATAGATTTAATGCCATTGCCATTATTCGGTCAGCCTTGCTCGATTTGGGTTCAAAAAAGGGAGCTATTTTTTTTGGACCAAACAACCGTAAAGAAAAAATAATTGGCAAGAAAGAAGGAGTCCGTCACAGATCACGGCCAATTACTGGGAGTTTGTTCGATAGAATTTTTTTCGGCATTTTTCAAAAAAAATAATACAAAAAACAAAAACTCAAATATTCCGCGGACTTTTTTCGAGAGTTTCAAGTATCAAAAAATTGTAGACTTTTTGCCGACAAAAAAATAGTGGACAGTTGCTTTTTTAAAAAAACAATAGAAAAAAATGGAAACAGTATTGAGGAAGTTCAAAGGAAGAGAATGTCCAAAAAAAATGTCCTTCAAAACTGGACACCTGCGGGGGTTTCAAGTGACTTTTATAAAACAAAAAAAAGAGAGGAAAAGTTTTGACAAAAGTGTTAATATTCATTCATTAATAAAAAAAGAATAAAGGGAAACAAAAAGTTTTGCCGCAAAATATAAAAATAAGTAGTTTAAAGCAAGTTTTTTTGGCGGTACATTTTTTTGGTGATTTGGATTTTTTGATTTTGACGGAAGTTGGTTGTAACCTTTCAAAAATGATGTGACAACTGGAGAGGAGGTCTTTTAAGTGACTCGAATGGAGTTATGATCGATGTGGAATGTGTTAATGAGGTCAGCAAGGGTTTTTTTTGGAAATTATATTAAAAAGTTAGTCTAAAGCATAAAAGTTCTTAGAGCTGGACTTGAAAATCAGGCAAAAAGCGTTGTTCAGTTTACGTTTGACAAAAAAGAAATCGATGATTTTCAAATATAGTGAAAAGAAAAACTTTTACATCTTAAAGGTTTAAAACAATGCCACAAATCAGCATGTGGATTTACCTTCAAAAACATTTAGCTCTGAAACCCCTAATAGCTACTTTGAACTTCTAATGTGTCAGTTAACCCTTAAACCAATTGCCAAAAAACAATTGTGAAAAAGAAGAAACAAGTCCATATTTGTAACAAATGTCAACAGCAGGTGACCTTTTTTTTAATAATAATACCGCTATGTAATCTTCTAAGAATTAACACTTTAGTGTTTTTTAACAAAATTGCTGTTACAAAAAAACCTCCTCCATGCATTTCAGGAATGAAAAAGAATGGAGACAATATTAGCGGCATGACTTTGGTTATTCAAACACGAATGAAAAAAAAAACAAAAGGCAACAGTAAATCCAGCTGTGAAATGAAAGAGGCGCGCAAAGTTTTGACAAGCAAATGAAAAAAAAGAAACACTTGTCGGCACAAAAAGAATGAAATAAAAGTTTTTAAGAATGCCGAAATTTGGTGATGGCAAAAAAGATTGAATAGCAACCTTGCGCAATAATTTTCGTTTTTTGAAAATAAAATTTTTTTGTTGGTTTAAAAACGGCAAAAAAGAGAGGAGAGAAAATTAGAAGGCGATCAAGTTCAAGTGAAAAAAATGCCGAAAACCGTTAAATCTGAAAAAAGTAATAAAAAAAAAGTTTGACGAAGAGGAGTACCATTGAAAAATAATTTGGCAAAAAAATTGAAACAAATCGATGGCATTTTTATGACTTACTCGATGATTCCAAAAAATGCCATTTAAAAAATTTTAGAATGCGCCAGATTACGGTAACCCATAAAATTAATTTGTCCTAAAAATGTCATTTTAGCAATTTTTTTTCATAAATCTCAAAATCCCAAAAACAAAATATGTCTGTGATTTAAAAAAAAGAAGTGAGCAATTATTTTATGCTTCACCGAAAAAAATAGAAGAAAGTAATTTCTTTTTCTTTCAGCTTCCGTTAAACTGTCATCATCATTGAAAAAAAAATACATATTTTTATATAAATGTATATTTTTCTTTTTTTTTAGGGACAGTGATTTGACAGCCGTTTTGACATTAGCATAATACACATTTATATGAGGCCAAAAAAAAGTGAACCAAAAGCAAGCAAGAGTGAACTCCACTGTCATCGCTTTTTTTCAATTTCATATTTCAATTTATATTTCACAATGGCACATATACATATAAATAACCATTGTAGTTTTAGTTGATGGAAGGGCACTTAAAAATTGACACAAATAAATATGTATGAAAAAAAAGAGAGTGAAAAATATTGAAACATTTGAAACACAGATTGTTTCAAGCTTTTTTTCTTCAAGCATTGGGAAAAAAAGATGAGAGATAAACAAAGAAAAGAGGAAAGGAACAAGTGGGGTTTAAAAAACCATATTTATAAAGGCTTTGCAGCTCCGTTAATAATCGCTGAAGAGAGAGAAAGACTTAATCGGTCAACATAAGTGCCATTATCAGCAACACTTTCTTTCCCTCGATTAAAGCAGGTGCCAATTGCCTATTCAATGGCACAAATTATTTGCAAGAGGTTAAAAAATAAAGAGAGAGGAGATAATCCGTAAAATACTAGACTTAAATATTTTATATTTATATATATATTTATTTATGTTTTTTACATTCAATGATTTTTTTCTTCTTCATTTTTAAATACAAAAGATTTTTAGTGCCATTATTTTGAGACTGTAAAAAAATTATTTTTGAATCAGAAAAAGTCATTTCAGGCATCTGTTTTCTCTGCCCCAAAAAACAGTAAAAGAAACAAGTCAAAGTAATTACAGACTCTTCAAAATATAAAATATTTTATTTTATGCTATCCCTAAAAATAAATTTTTTTACGACCGTAAAACTATATTTTTTCAAAAAAATATAATGATTGGTAGTAAGTCATTTTTACTCCCCCCAAATGATGAAACAAAGGTGTGGAAACAGAAAAGACAAAAAAAAGGTGGCAAGAAAAGGCGTTATCGCTCTGTTTTACTTCAATTTTGGTTGGTTTTCAGTTTAAAAAAAAGTGATTACGGGACATTGATTTTCGCGCATTTTTTCTTTCTATTTTTGATTGATGGCCGATGATACCCTTTTTTTTTCTTTCGCATGTTTTTGGGGGGAAAAAAGGGTGGTTTTAATTATTCGCAACATTCGTATTTTTATATCACCTAAAACCAAAAAATCCTTCCGCAAATATTTGAGAAATGAAAAAAAAAACAAGATTTTATAGCATCATTAAAAAAGTTTTTAGACATTGCTTAAAGTGTTAAGAAAAGATTAAAAAGACAAAATGATCAATCAAAAAAAAGTAAGAAAAAAATGGGGTTAATGCTACAGTATGAAAAACGGAAACAACAATAGACGGAAAAAATACTTTAACGAAATTTTAGATTTTTTGCTGAAGATGTTTTTAATACATTTAAGCAAAAAATAAAATTTTTTCGAAAAGTTAAAAACCTTAAGATTAATGTCAAAAACTTTAGGTTTCCCAATATTAAAACAGCCTCTTTAAAAAATAGGATTAATCTGATGAAAAACATTTTCGAATTAAATTTGTAAATCCCTCTTCTAATCTTACCTACCAACCTTCGATAAAATGAAAATTAATACTGTATAATAATTACAAAGTAAACAAATTCAAATAAAACATAAGAAAAGATTATGTAAAGTGATAGCAATCAACCATGTCAAATCTCTCTTTTTTGTCTGTTATTTGAGTTGTCTTTTTTTTTGCCTGTTGATTCTTCGATGACACGCTTTTTCCTCTTCTCGACAAAAAAGAGAGGGACAAAATGAGAGACCCCCAATTAGCCTTTCCTGACCTCTCTCTCGATCATATTTTATTCTTTTTTTGACATTTTGACAAGAGTCATATATAATGGATATGAATGAGAAGGTAGATGAAAAAGGATCAACGCTGATCTCGACAACGATCATATATATAAAAGTTGCGCAATGGCACGCGTTTCTCATTTTTTCTCTCTCTCGATTTTAGAATAGGGCAAAACTATCAAATTGCAAGGCGGCCAAAATAGCAAAAAAAGACAAGAAAACGAATAAAAAATAATTATAATTACGTTTTTAATATTTCTCGAAAAAACGCCCATAGGGTCGTTTACAATGTTTTTCTCACTTCTTTTTTGTGTACAACTTAGAAAGAATATTATGGCCGATTGAACGAGAGAAAAAAGTGAAGTGAGAGTACAAAAGTGGATTTCTTAGAAAACAAAATTTGTTTCGGGTAAATGATTGAAAATGAGAGAAAAAGCGAGCGAATGAAATGAGTACAGACAACCTATAATTTGCACATTTTTTTAAAACATAAAAAAAGTTTTTTTAAAAGAAAAACAAAAACGTAAAAAAATGTAAATGTAATTTTTTTAGGTAAATATTTATAATTTGGATAATAAATATTTAAGGGGATATAAAAATTTTTAGAGAAAAGTTGTGTTAAATAAACAGATTTATGTACAAAAACAGTTTAAAAACATGTTTCTTGAACATCATTATTACTGTTGGGCATTTTTAGCTAAGAATTTTAAGATGATTTAAAAAATCGATTAAATTTGATTAATTTTAACAATCTGAAATTGATAAAATTTCGCAAAATGAGTTAGATACGGTAATCACCATAAATTAACTTTATCTTCCAAAAAAACTCTACCATCAACTTATATATAAAAACTACAACATCTACGATTACAATCCCATGTCAAGAAATGAAATGAAAAAACTAAATTTGGACAAACATGTGTAAACATTTGTTTTTGCTTCTTTTTTTCTTCTTTTTTCGATTCCTTAACATCATCATCAACATCGTTGTCATCAGCATCAAAGACAGAGAGACATCTAAGATGTTGTTGATGAAGAAAGATGAAGAAGGGAGAGGAGAAGTGTGGGAATTCTTCCATGCACATTTTTATTTAGAATTCTTTGATGTGGAAAAATATGTATAATTCAGTCATACATGAAAAATATAAAAAAAAACACTAGCACATGAAGAAGATGATTTTTTGAAGAAGAGACAAAATGGAGCCAATAAAAAAAGTTTTTGCAAATAACTGTCATTCGTAAAAAAAATCACCAAAAAAACTAAAAAGTATGAAAGAAAATGGACACTGAAAAAAAGTGTTAAAAAGTTGAAAAATGAATTGAATTGAATGGCCAAATTTGTGCTTACACTTGATCGATCTTCAATCAAAGCATAAACATTCATTTTTTTTTGAATGAATGAAAAAAATATATTTGTCAAAAAAAAAGAAGTATTGAGCAATTGAGAAAAATGGCTTTTTTGCTATTTTTTGCTTTCAAATTGAATTGAATCATCATCATTGAACACAGGTGAGGTAAAAAGGAAGAATGGGGAGGCCTGCTTTTTAATTCTTCTTTTTTGATTGCATAATTTTTTTTGTGATTATTCACGGAAAAACGGAAAAAATGGAAAAGGGCGCCGCAAGAAAAAAAAGAAAGAAAAAAAAGGAAAGCAATGATTTTTGAATTGAACCGGTGCAACAAAGAAAGAATGCAACAGCAGCCGACAGTTTTGCCGGAAGAATAACGGTGCTTGAAAAAAGGAAAAGCGAGAAAAAGAAAGTGTTTGCAACAATATTTTTTTTGAGTCATTCATGTATTTATTTATATTATTTTTATAAACGGGTCAAAAAAATATAAACGTATTATTTTTCTGTTGCTACTTTTTTCGACTATGATGACAGAGCGGGGTTTTGGCCATTGGGGCTTCAAAATATGATACATTATAGTTTATAAATGAAAAAAGTGAATAAATTACAGTTAAAAATGAGAGTCTTGGTGTTGGCTATTTGGAGCTTCCAAAATGGAAGTGATATATCATAAATCAAGTTTGTAAGAAGCTAATAGGAAAGTACTTAAGTGTATGCAAATGTGCAAAGTGAAGTGGATTAAAACTACAGTGAAAATAATATCTAAAAAAGCTGATCTTATCTGGGAGATTATATTACAATCACATCAACAGTTTATGAATAAAGTTTTTTAAAAAAATTACAGTATGCTTATGATAAATCTTCAGCAAAAAAATGTTAAAAATAAAAATTAAAAAAACATTAGCTTAGCGCTTGGAATTTTTAATTTTAATATTTTTACAATCATATTTGTTTCTACCCTAAATCATTTATGATTCAGCAATTAAAATACTATAATAATAATAAACAATAATAAAAATAAGCATTTAAATAATTTATGCTTATTCTGACAGATTTTGAATTTGAAGCTTCTTCTAAAAACACTTTCAATAAAAAAGAGGAGGGGACAGCGACCGGTAATGACTAATTTTACTCTCTTTTTTTTCCATCACCTTCTTTCTATGCTCAATCTTTTTCAGGTGCTAAAAAAATGAAAGTGGTTCCGGAAACAACAGGTTGTTTGCTTCCTTCCTCTTATTTTTTTGCTTTTTAAATATTCAAAGAAGCATTGTTTTTGTGAAATATACTAAAAATCTGTGAACACAATTTTTATATAGACTTCATTCAATGAAAATGAACGAAAAAAAGCCCTCAGCCGCAGGTGCCAAATGCCACACTTTTGATTGTTTTTGCGTTTTTGTCTTTTTTTATACAAAAAAATATAAAAAAGATAATTACTCGCTTTAAATTTTTGAAAAGCAATTGTTTGTGAAAAAACAATAGTAAAAAATAAAATAAGAAAAAATAAAAGAAAAAAATTTTGCTAAAAGTAATTTTTGCCGCTTTGAAATTTTTTAGCTTATTTGGATGACTGTAATTTTTTAGAAAAAATATTCAAATTTGTTTAAAGGAAATTAAGAAAGGTTTAAACTTGGAAATTTTTGTTCAAAAAAATTAACACTAATCCAAAATTCAAAAACCAAAGACAACAGAAAAATAAACCAAATCCAATTATAAAAGCACACGAATGAAACCTTTTTTTAAACAAATATAATAAACGTAAACAATTGTAAACGAGATGCGATAAGCAATAAACCAAACAGGTGCTGAATGAAAATGGCTACCGTTATAAAAAAAATAGAACGTAATCCGATAGTCTTATATTTTTTTTGTCATAGAAGAAGGAATGGGAAAGATAATTGGATCAACGGAAGCTTATTTTCGGTCTGATTATTACCAAAAAAAAGGGTAGAAAAAAGAAACGGGTTCAAAATAATTAAGAAAAAAGCCAAACAAGGTTAAACAAATATCAAATATATAAATTTTTAATTTTTTCCGACCCTCTTCTTTGAATATAAAAAAAGACGCGCCAGTGCCCGGGAAAAACAGAGAAGAAAAAGATCAAAGGCATTTTTGCCACACGCGGAATATTTGAAAAGAAGTACCAGCCGTTAACATTTTTTTTAACAGGCGCCGATAAGACGGCAACAAAAAAACAACAAAAAAAGATCATAGTTAAGAAAATACCATGACAGAGAAAAAAAACATGGTGCCAATGTTTTCAAAAAATGGCATAAAAGGTAAGAAAGGGAAAAAAAATAACATTAAACTAATTTGTTCGATTCAATCAAATACCACCATTTTTTAGGTCAAAAAAAAGTCTTATATTTTTTGTCATAGAATACAAATTATGTGATGAAAGCCGAAATTTCAATATCTTTACAAAAAATTTATGCGCAAATTTTCTACTTTTTCTTTACTGTCATTTTTCTTGAAAAAAATATTTTAAGTCCAAAATAGCAGAAAAGTAGCACCAATAATTGCCTTTCAAGGAAGGAGGAAAAAAACTGACCACCAACAAAAATGAACAAAAAAAAGTTGCATTTATTTTCGTTCATGTGGAAAACCTTCTAAAAAAGAGTTATAACAGAACAAAAGCGAGCTTCAAAGTTTAAGCTTAAATCTTTTCACACAAAAAATCTGCAAATGCTGAAAGACTTGGTTTAAAAATCTGTAACGGTTTAAAAATTATGAGTAGTAAATAACCGGATATCCCCATTTTTTTTCTCGGCAAAAAAGAATATTGTTACTCAATCGTTTTAGACTTTAAAACAATTGTCATTGGCGGCAACGGCACTATTATCTTCCAAAAAAGAAAAAAGACAGCTTTGAAAGGTCCATGACCTAAGATATAAAATAGATACAAATATTGCGCAAGCGGCTTCCTTTTTTATCCATCTGCTTCATCTTTTATATATCCTCACATATTAAATAATAATAATATATAATATTTTTTGCAAACATTTTTAAAAAGAAAAAACAAAATAAAAAAAATAAAAAAAAGTTTTTTTGAGTTTCTTTTCAAGCGCAAAAAATTATATTTGAAAAAAAAATGTTTGCATAAGAATTGGGTGACAACAACTTCTTTTTTGGTTGTTGCCATCTTTCATTTGGTCACGCTTTATCGGTCAAACTTTTTTTTAAGTTTTTTATAAAAAACTTTTTTGAGTAAAAAAATAGGAAAAAAAGTACTATAATTTGAAAGGGGTCAGAAATGGGCTATCGTAATAAAAAAAATTAAAAACTGCCATTAAATTTTATGTAATGTCATTTTTGAGACAAACAAATTTTTAAAACAAAATAATCTAAACGGACTACTGTAACTTTCATTTCAAGACTAAAAAGCCATTTCCAAGGCAAAAACATTGAAACAGATTAAAAAAACAATAATAATATATCTATATCCATTCCATTTCAACTAAAACTTTTAATGCCAAAAACATTCCCAAAAAAATATAATATGCAATAATTTTCAAAATGACTTATGTTTCGTCGATTTTTTTTCATCCTTTTTTCTTTCTTCCATTTTTTTGCACCCCTTAAAGAATTCATTAAATTTTTTGAGTGAAAAGCCTTGCTAATTCGCTTTTGACATGCTTTTGCCTTCTTTCATTTCTTTCTTCTTTTTGTGCTTGCTTTGCCTATGGCCCACCACTTCAATTCTTTTTTAGCTTTTTTCTCCAAAAAACTTATTAATTTCATGCAAACATGAGTGTTTTTACAAAAATGCAGAAAAAAAATTAAAACAAAAAAAAGTAAAAAAAAAATTAAATACAAGAAAACTACAAAAATTTGATACTAACCTAAAAAAACTCTTGACACGAAAAATTCATATCAGTTTTTTTGGAAAACATCCAAGTTTTGCTCAAACGTTTTTTTTTGATTATCTTTTTATCATCAAAATTCGCGTTTTTCTGTTAATTTAATTTTAGCAGTAATTTTAATTTTCATATGCCTCCTTTTTTATGTTTTTAAAGTTTAAACAACAAAAATAATAATAAAAGATTTTGTGGTAAAAAAGTTTTTTGTTACCGCGGAAACGCTTTTTCCTTTTTTATTCAACTCTTATTTTTGTAGTTTAGTTCTTTCATTTTTCATCTCTATCAATTCTTTTTTTGCGCTACAAAGTTTTGTGTAAAATTTTATTTATTTGTTTGCATGTTTTTGATAGAAATTTTTTCTCTAAAAACATGCATGCAAATGACAGTCTTATTTACGCAAAAATAATTCAGGAAGTGTCTAAGGATTAATTAGAAAAAATGGGAGATGCTTCCTTGAGGAGCTGCTTTTTCTTGGCTGTGCAAGTGGTCAGTTTTCCACCAAAATTATTTTTTTGGCAGTCTTAAGACTCTTAAGATGGAATAATTGAAGCGAAAAATGAACTTTTTGGGTTTAAAATTTATTAGAAATTTGAGGGGAGATGTTAATTATAGAATTCGAAGCTGGAGAAAAGCTGGGAGATGTTTTGAGGGGTTAAAATAAGGGATAAAAGTTATTAGGGGTTTTTGTTGTTTTAATAAAAGAAAAGGATTTGCCAATGGAGCTAACACCGAACATTGGCGTTTTTGGAATAACTTTAGGGGGTTCAAATGAAGAATAAAAGTTTTATGGATGATATGCTTTTCTATAATCTATGATTTTACTTAGTTTTTACACATACAAATAACAAAATTAATGGAGTTTTTGTTATTTGTATGTGTCAAAATCAAGTAAAATCATAGATTATAGAAAAGCATATCATCCATAAAACTTTTATCCTTCATTTGAACCTCCTAAAGTTGTTCCAAAAATGATAATGTACATTGCTAGCTTCATAAAGCCTTCAGTTTTTTCATTTATTAAAACAACAAAAAAACTTTTTTTTATAAACGCATTCTTGTTTTAAAAGACTTATTATAATTTTTTTTCATCACGGTCTTTTTAAGTCTAAAAGATGACAAACGTCTTTTTGCGAGCTTAGGCAAACACGAAAAACGAACGGATCAGGAACACTCTTGCATTTTTTGCTTTCCTTTTTTATTTTCCCGCATTCTTTCTTTCCTTTTTCGGATGAGAGATTATTATGGTTAAAATTGAATAAACAATACAACATATTTTGAGGCCTTGTTTTAAAAACTTTCATATATTTTTTGGCTCAATTTCGTTTTTCTCTTTTTTGCGCTCTCCGGTAATAGCATCGAAAAGCATAAGCACTTTTTTTGGAGCTTGGGAAAAAAAGATAAAAAGAAAGCAGTGAAAAGTCACATATATTCATTATTGTTTTTGTTTGTTTTGAATGAGAAGGGTTGAAAAAGTATTTAATAAGTTTTTCGAGGGCTTGAAAGAAAACAAAGTTGTAAAACTCGAGCATAGTTAAACAATAGGTAATTTAGAGTACAATTTAAGCTCAAAATAGGACATTAAAAATTAAAACAGACACGCGACGAATGCAAAAATAGTAAAAATTAGAAAAAAAGGTAACAAAAATTCGATAAAAAAACAAGTTAACTGATTTCTGCTAAAAAAATCATTTACTGTCTAACTCAAGACATTTAAAAAAAACAATTTTGAATAAAATCAAAAGACTCCCTGCAGCGTATAAATGTTAGGTTTCCTCCTTAAAAATTTAAAAAAAAGAAGAAACCAGCAATTTTGTGAGTGAAAAGCGAACGATTAACGCGCAACAATAAAAACGAAATACTTTTGCTTCAATGAAGAAAAAAAGGGAAGAAACATAAGATTTTTAAATTGGCTTATTTAAGTCAAAAAACAACAACCAACGTGGAGATAGAAAAATGTCATTTCATCTTTGGGGAATTATCTCATTTGCATTTTTTACAGATTTATTTGGGAAAAGCTATTCAAGTACAAAGCAATATGGGTTTTATGGAAAGACCAGATTATCAAGCATTATTATTGGATATTGAAGGAACTGTCACTTCAATTTCATTTGTAAAGGTAAGTTTTTTAGGAGAGGGAGATATGCCAAAGCTTGTTAGCGTCAAATTCAACAATGTCCTTATTGTTGTTCTTTTTTTGGGATTACCCAATGCAGCATAAAAAAATGCACTTAAAAATTTTTTCCTATATTTTTTTTCAGGATGTCCTGTTTCCGTATGCATATGAAAATGCAGAGCAATATTTACAATCAAATATTAAAAGTGATAAATTAAAGCCAACTATTAAAGCTTTGGTAGATCTATCAAATCAAGAAGCAACCAAAGATGGAATTAAAAAAGTTGAGTCTTTGGAAGATTGGGAAATTCTTGCTTCAAATGTTAAAGTTTGGATTCAAAATGATCGAAAATTGAAACCACTGAAAGATTTACAAGGTTTTATGTGGGAAGATGCATATTTAAATGGAAAAGTTTTGGGACAGTAAGGATTTTGTAAAAAAAGGAGGAGTACCATTTGGAATAAATTTTTTCTAATTTAAAATTGAAAATCAGGCAAAAAACGAAGTCAAATGATTTTTGCCTGATTTTCAAAATTTAGAGTAAACAAAAATTTGTTCAAAATGCGACACTGCCTTTAAAGCAAAATGTAAAATTAGAATATTTAGTGTTTATCCAGAAGTCAAATATATTTTAAATGATTTTAAACATATTGAAATTCCAGTTTTTATTTATTCTTCGGGTTCTGTTCATGCACAAAAACTTCTTTTTAGTCATTCTGTTGATGGCGATTTAACACCTGTGAGTTTTTTTTGTGTTTTGGTCTCCAAAAATTTTATTTGAAATCTCATTTTTAAGTTATTCTTATCCCTTTTAGTTTATTTCCGGATATTTTGATACATCTGTTGGCCCAAAAACTGATGCATCTTCATACAAAAATATTGCAAATCAATTAAATCTCCCACCAAAAGATATCCTATTTTTAACTGATGTTGGAAAAGAAGCTATCGCAGCATCTGATGCAGGAATGCGAGTACATCTTGTCGTTCGAGAAGGAAATGCTCCACTTTGTAATGATATTATGGAACGCTTCAAAACTATTAATTGTCTTGAAGCGTTAGTTTGTCATGAATAAAATTAGTATTATTCACTTATTTTGAAATTTTGTTATGTTTTTCTATTGTTACCAATAAATTCAAGGAGCATTTTTTATTTAAAATAAATATAAACAAAAAAAATTTAAAAAAAGCTGATCAATAATCATAAAAGCGGCATTATTATTGAATGCAAAAATGAAGCTTATCTCTATTCAAATTAAATTTTAGTTAGTAAAAAATTGATATAAACAAAAAAATGAACCGGCAACTAATTAAAAATTGTTAAAAAAAACGTAAATTGATTAATTTATTTCTTTGCATACTGTTTTCACGAGTCTTGGACAAAGATCTTCAGCAGACAAAAGAAAAAAAAATATTGAAAAAGTTAAGAAATATCAAATTTCATTTAATTTAAAAAAATATAAAATCGAAAAATGGAATTTGATGGAAAATTCGGAAAGTGAAAAAAAAAACGACTGGTAAAAAAATCTCATAAACTTTTGTATTCTGAATCACAAATACATGAAAATACTGTTTATAATTTCATTTTTTAAGAAGATCTTGGAAATGGAATAATTCGTTATGAAATGTGAAGAATGTTGTAGCAGCAGAAACAACTTTTGTAAAGAAGAGCCCAGATGAATTAATTGATTGTTGTATTGGAAATGTCATAAATAATAAAGCGAAAGTAGCTGGTGATTAATTTCGAAGGTGAGATTCATTTTGGCTCCACCTGAACCTATTCCTGCAGCTGCTCCATTTCTACAAATTCGTGTTAATGCTATGAATTTTAATTTTGTTCAACCATATATCCATGACATCTGACCCCGTGACATCTGAAAGATATAAAGAAAAACTTGAAAGGATTTTTGATGAAATCCTTTATGTTAATTTCAATGAAGCTATATTTCGCCTTTTATTGGATTTAAAGGACAATTTCATGTGAACAGACTCTGTTTTAAATACGTTGTTTTACGCTTCTGGTTAGCTTTTTTTGCGCTGTTGCTTTCTCCTGTTTTTATGAAAGATTATAAAATTACTGAATTGATATTTACTTTATTAGCTTGACAAAAATACCGATATAAATAATTTTTTGAAATTATTATTCTCCTTTCAATCGATAATTTTTATTTCGAGAAAACCAACAAAATTGTTCTTGATTAAACATTAATTTTTTACTTTTTTAAAGGTTTAAGTTAATTTAATATTTTCTTTTTGACAACCGGTTCCAGTTTCATTTACTTTTGTATAACAACAAGTCAAACGTTCCATTTATAAACAAAAATTTTAAAGACCCACTGTCACTTTTTTTTTGTAAATTAATTAGGAAGAAAAAAGCGGGGGCAACAAATAATTTTTGACAGAATTTCACGTCACTCAATTTTTCTTCTTCCTTTATACAACTGTAAAAAGAAAGTGAACAAAAAAACAAAAAAGTGTTCAATGATTCTGTAAATAAAAATTGCCAATAATACAATTATACACTTTTGCATTTCGATTTTTGCTTCAAGATTTTTAGTCACAAAAATTTTACGATTGTAAATTATGGTTAAAAATTTAATTAGATATTTCTTTTTTTAAGAGACCGAAAAAATTTTAGTTAACAAAGAAACAAATTTTTTTTTAATTTTAAAAAAATATAGTTTTAACAAAGTTTTTACCAAACATACTTTTACAGCTAAAATTTTTTGCTTAAAGGGGGACACGCACCTTGAACAGTTTTTTTTCTTCGACACTTTTTTTGTTTTTTTCTTTCTCTTTTGTCAAAAAAAGTGCGAAGAAATAAAAGAATGCATTTTGCCTGATTGTGCATTGTTCTTTTTCACGCTTGTCGAGACCATCAAGGAATGTTCGTCAAAAAAACTATTAGCGGTGCGTGTGCCCCTTTAAAACAACACGTACAGTTTTTTTTGACAAATAAAAATTGGAAATCGTTATTTTTTTCCGAGCAAAGAAATTCTAGAACGTTCTTTTACTTAGAAAAAATCAGCTGTTTTCTGAAAACTTACATTTTTTCTTTGAAAATCTAAACATGACAAGTCTATTACATTTATAGAAGCATTTGTAAGAAAGATTAAGTAAACACAATGTGGTATTATGTTTGTTCGTAAAGCTTTTGAAGCTTTTTAAAACGTTAAAATACATTTTTAAAAATTATTTGGGTCAAAAAAATAATTTTTAAGAATGTAATGCATTAAAAATTTAGGGGTTAATAAGTTTGATAGTTTTACAGAATAACATATTACAACGCAATGTGTAAAGTAGTTTAAATAATAATTACATAATTTTTGATTACTCCATCTCAACAAATCAGATTACTTTAGTTAAAATTACAAAGCTCAAACGCCTACACAGGTGTAATTTTATTTGACTACAATGTTTTAATAGTAAAAAACGAAACGTAAAATTGATTAATTTAAAAGGTCATTACAGAATCACGTCATTGCAATTTGTTTTAATGCATTTTTCGTAGTCTACCGTAAATAGAGCTTTCTCGAAACAAGTTTTTAAAAATTTATTTTATCCGCCAAATTATATGTCTGAAATGATGCAATTTTTGTATCCGTTTACTTTACTTCACTTCGATTCAATTCGGTAAAGTTCTTACTATTTTTTCCTTTTCACGTGAAAAAAAGTGACAGTTTTTTATATGAGAAAAACAAAGAAAAAGGTTTTGAAAGGTGCATTTAAAAAATTTTTGGACGAAAGTTGTAATAATCAAACAACAATGGAAAAACAGGTAATCGAGAAAAAAATAAACTTTTTATAATTAATCATTTAAAATTTTTGATGAAACAAAAATTACTGAAATTATTATCGGAAGAAAACGTAAACTAAACCACAAAACTTCTTTTTTTGTTCAAAGGTTTGTCAGGCGAGATTGATTAGGTAAATGAATGGGTTTGGGTTTGCATTATATAATAAAAAACAAAAAAGCTGTAAAGTAAAGTTACAACTGCGAAAAAAAAGTAGTAACATTTTTTTGTATTATAGATTTATGGAAAGTTTTATTCTAAACTTTAGATAAAAAAGATTTTGCAGAAACAATTAATAAAAAGAAAACCTTTTTTTGGCAAAAATTTGAATAGCTAATTACGTAAAATATAACAATTTTTTTACAAGAACACAAACAATTTTGTCACATTCTTACCCATTTTCCTTCATTTTGACAGTAAAACAACTCACAAAAATAAAATTTTTAAAAATTTTTAAAATGGGAAATGAAGTTTTAAAAGTTAAATTGTTTTTAAAAGCAAAACAAAATTCATAAAAATGAAATCTGTAATAAAGTTTTTTTGAAAAACTATCTGCAGTTTTTGATAAAATGATTAAACAAAATAAACTATAAAGGAAAAAAAAACAAAAATTTATTTAATCTACCCAATTCTTTAAGTCTAGTTTAAAAATGTATTAACATTATTTAAAATTTTAAAGTTGAAGCAAAAACAAAAATGAATAACCTGAAAATCAAACAAAGTTACAAAGAACAAAAAAAATAACTGACTGGATTTTTACAATTTGAATCAAAACGAGTTTTTTGAATGAAATTTTTGTAATGGACTTATTTTGAGAAGGGGAGTTTTTGTAATTTATGTCAAAAACAAAGTGTGAAAAAAAGAAGAAAGGAACAAACTCGAAATACAAATGAGATAAACATGGAAAATTTAAATTTAAATATCTACAAACACAGAAAAAACGTTTGCTACTGATGTAATAAAAAACATTAATTTTCATATGTGGAAATAATGTTGAAAAAATATTGTGTAAAAGATCCGAATACCATTTTTATGCATTTTAATTGAATTTCAAATTTTGTTTTGCTGAGAAAATGGGGGTTTCTTTTTTATGAAAAAAAAGTTTTTACTATTTTAAAGAAGTTTGAATCTGATAAAAGCATTAAAAAAAACAAATTCCGTTTTAATAAAATGCTACTTAGAGTTTATAAATCCCAAAAAAGCCATTCAAAAATAAAAGTTTTTGATTTGTTTCAATGTGGATAAAACAGTAATGATTGATTTTTAAAATTTAAAATTTTACAAAAAACCTGCATTAAATATGCACAATACTTTTCCCATTACATTATTTTTGTAAAAAAATCTAGTTTGAATCATTACAAAAATATTTCTTCTTGTATTTTTATCTGCAGCTACTTTTTTCATTTCCTTTCTTTTACAATTTATTTGGTACTTAAAATTTTTTTATTGGTATCATTTAACAAATTTTACGACAACGTAAACACCAATCGTTGTTTTTCTCTTTTCCCATCTGAAACTCCCAAAAAAATGTCATCATTTGTTTGAAAGTGATTTGTCATCTTTGCTTTTTTTTACTATGTCTTGTAGCTTTGTTTTTTTTTTTTGCTACAGAAAACTAGTTTTGATTCAACAAACCTTTGCTCCCTTTCTTTCTTTTTTGATCTTTTACTTTTTCGTTTTCTCTTTAAGCGTTCGTCTTCTTTTTGGCATTTTTTGATAAGAACATTTTCCAACAATGAAAAAAGTAAAATAGAAGAAGTGTTGACATCACTTCAGTAAAAAAAATCTCTCTTGAATACGTTTCTCTGTACCGGTTTATATGTTTGTTTCGTGCTACTATCATTGTCATGGCTTATTTGGAACTTTAATTGGTTCAAAAACTTCTTTTGTCGTCGCGTGTCTCCTCCCGCTTCTTCAAGGACAAAGCGGCCACCCTTTTTTGATGTCCCATAGTCCCATGTACTAATGTAAAAAAATGTTTTGAGGCGGGTGTTCCACTACCTTAAACTATTTTCCTTTAAAGGGTATTTAAACTCTACTATTATCATCCAAATCATCAACGTTTGGTCTACGATCATAACAATGAAATTCCAACTTCTTCTTCTCGCTGCTTGCGTTATTGCAGTTTCTTCAAAAGCCAGTAAGTGTTTTTTATTATTGTTTACTTTCGTTAATCTATGAATTTACTATTTTTTAGTCTTCAAACGTGACAATAAATATGGAGATGAACCTGTAGCTCCCGCTCCAGAAGCAGCCCCAGCGCCCGCTCCCGCTGCTGCACCAGCCCCAGCTCCAGAAGCAGCACCAGCTCCCGCTCCAGAAGCAGCCCCAGCTCCCGCTCCAGAAGCAGCCCCAGCACCCGCTCCAGAAGCTGCTCCAGGTAGATTTTAAATTCGAAAAACTTTTGGCATTATCCTAGAATCAGCATGAATAACGAAAAATATTCGCTTTCAACGAGTTTAAACTTAATTTGTAAGAACTCATTGAAAATTTTATGGATACATATACCAGGATACAACCAAATCTTTCCATGAAAAATCAAAAAGATCTTATTCAATCATTTCATTTTGAAAAATAAGGATATTCTCTAACTTACATTTGGTATTTTTAGCTGCCGCACCAGCTGCCCCATCCGGTGGATACAGTGCCCCAGAAGCTGCTGCACCAGCAGCTCCAGCCCCTGTTGAAGAAGCACCAGCTCCAGTAGCTCAAGCACCTGCTGCAGCAGCACCCGCAGCTGTTGAATCATCAGGATACCGCAAAAAACGTGACAACAAATACGGAGATGAACCAGTTGCCCCAGCCCCAGAAGCCGCAGCACCTGCACCAGCAGCCGCAGCACCAGCACCAGAAGCTGCAGCTCCAGCACCAGAAGCCGCACCAGCCCCAGCACCAGAAGCTGCCCCTGCTCCAGCTGCTGCCCCAGCTCCAGAAGCATCTGCACCTGCAGCTTCATCAGGTGGATCATCTGGTGGATACAGCGCACCAGCTGAATCTGCACCAGCAGCTCCAGCCCCTGCTGAAGAAGCACCAGCTCCAGTTGCTCAAGCACCAGCTGCCGCAGCACCAGCAGCAGTTGAATCATCTGGATATTAAATTTTTTTAAACATTTTTTTTAACATGTAAATTTGATCTTTAAAATGATTTAAACTGCCGTCAAAATAAAGGATCTGTATTATAACTTATTATATGTATCAGAAGGCATTTCAAAATTTAAGACTAAAAGATTTACGTTCAAATTTACCACTAGTGCTCTTTTCAAATCATATACATAAGCATACTGAATTCTTTAAGAATTACTGTTTTATTTTTTATAACATCGTCTTTTTTTTGATATGATTAATAACAAAAAAGGATAAAACATTAAAACGATCTGTATGAATAATAATAATATCACGTTGAAAAGTTTTTTTGAAGACGATGTCGGTGGCAAAGCGTTCAAGTTGAATTCCCCTGTTTTTTTCTAACGAAAAATAACGAATAGCATTTACTTTGCTACACATTGTCTTCAAAAAAACCTTTTTCTTTGCTTTCGATTCGACGTGATATTTTAAAAATCGAAACATTTTTGTTCTGTAATAACAGTAGAAAATTACTGTTAATCTAATTGTTTTTGTTAAATATACGTTAATAAAATATTTTTGAGTTAATAGTTATGTACCGTTATCCATATTTAAATCGTGGGATTAATCCAGAAGGTAGTAACCCAATTGGAAATTATCCTAACCCGATTAATCTTGCGCCAGCATTTCATGTTCAACGTGTTTTATCAGATGGTCCATAATATTTAAGTCATCCCTCTGCACAATTTCTTCTCAACCTTTAACTCAACATTCTTATTATCAATATGGTGAATCAAATATTCATCCAAGTTCAACTTCAAATGATTGTAATATTCCATTTATTCCATCAAACAGTTTTCCAACATCTGCCCCAACAACGTATATTAAATTCCCCGTCATCATTGTGCTGGAATATTCAATAAAATTAAATATTAAAACATTGAGAAACTTACGATATAGAATTTGAGAAATTCTTTTGAATCAAATGGTTTAACATAAATCGCGCCAATTGAAAGAGAAGCTATTTTCCAATCAAATTTTAATTCTGTTAAAACATTTATTGTATTCGCATTAACTTCGACTTCAGGAAAGCTCAAAACCTACATTTAATCCAAGAATATTAAAAGAAAATACCTACCTTAAACGATCAATATAAGGTAAAAGTTCTGCAGTAAATTTAAAATATATTAAAAAAGTTTCAAAGTTCTTTTTTTGTAGAAAATTTTTTTATACATGTTTGCTTTAAAAAATCATATGTATAAACAATAGGATTTCATAAATGTTTTGAAATTCGATTTTTCAGAGTTGTAAATTTTTTGTTGTTAATGTAAAAGTGCAATCAAATTTTTTTCCTCAAAACTTTTTCATTATTTCTGTGGCTACAGTAATCTGCAAAAGTTCAAAGAAAAACTACAACAAATAATATGAGTTCAAAAAGTGTTCACATAAAAAATCTTTGATACACAAAACACATATTTGTTTAAGCAACCTCTTGGAAAAAACATTTTGATCTTCACAGTTGTAAGTCAACATTGTTATTTTCATTCTGAAAAGTAACATAATAGTAAAGATTGTAAAAATCAAACAGAAATTGTTTCCGTAAATTTTGTAAAGTTTTTGTTGCCGAAAAAAGTTTCAAAATGAGTTCGTGCTTTTACACTTTAACAAACAAGCAAAAAATGACTTTATTTTAGACTTTTATTTGCTTTATACGTTTGAAGGAGGTCAAAAAGTTACTATAAAAGCAACTGTTTAACCTTCAATGTTTCAAATCAACGTTTTCCTTTAACCTTTAAGTAAAAAAGTAAAATGAAATTCATTATTGTTATTTTTGTTGTTTTCTTTGCTTTTGTTTCTGCAGGTTCGGAATATTGGGCTGTAAGTGTTTCTTAACAATGTGAAATAAATGTAACAAATAATTTATAGAATCGAATGAATGGAATGGATAACAGCAATGGTATGAATCAACAACAATATGATCAAAATGGAATGAGAATGAATAATAATCAAAGAATGAATATGCAACAACAATATGATTTAAATGGATATCCAATGTATGGAATGTATGGAAATGATATGATGATGATGCCAACATCAACTTCAACCCCACTTCGTGGAAAACGTGGTTCTGGATATTATTCACAACAACAACAACAACCTAATAGAGATCAAATGCCAATGCCAATGATGCAATATAATCCAAATATGCCAATGTCTCAACAACAACAACAATTTGATGATGGACAAATGTATACAATGCCATATTATGGCAATAATCAACAACAACAACAAAATCAACGAATGGGAATGAATCGTAATCAAATGTAAAATCACGGTCAATTATTTAAATGTTTTTTGAAACTCTTTTTTATCGTATATTAAAAAATAAAAAGGCCTTGTACAAAAGTTGAAAATAAAAATTTCAAGTCCAAATTTTTGTCGAAATCAATGTTTATGTATTTTATAAATTTTAACTAAATACGAATATATTACTTTCTTTGAAATTAAATTAAACGGACAGCAAAATTGAAAAATCTCGTAAATTTTTGGTATTTTATATGCTCAAATCAAATCAAAATAATAATATTAATGTTGAGCTGATTCATTTATTTATGTGCATACGGCAAAAATTTGTGGTCATTAATATAATTAATTACAAATCGTTTCAAAATTTTTTTTTCATTTTTCTTAAATAGAACAAAAAATTCAAAAAGGTGGCTTTTGATCGACCCTTCATTCAATGAAAAAGCCACGAAAAATAAATTTATTTGGTTTTTGAAAGCTGCTATTGCTTAAGTAAATGAATAAAACTAGTCAAATTGCGAAATAAAAAACAAAAAAGAAAGCTCTTTATAAAGAAAAAATTTTTGGCCATTGATGATGAAACATAAGCTAAAAAGAGACGCAAGCTTTGCAGCTGTGAACGAAAAAAATATATTTTATGACATTTTTCTTTAATCGCAAAAAAAATGTAAAAAAAAATTTGTTAATTTCATTTTTTGGTTTTGAATATTTTGAAAATCAACAACAGTTTTAATATTTGATATTCGATCTAATTTGAGAAAAAAACAAGAAATTGCTAGATGAAAAAAAGTTAAATAATGCAACAACCATTGATTTAAAATCCATTATTTAAAAACTTTTAGTTTCATTTTCGTCGTTCATCAAAAGCTAAAAAAATGAAAATTACGTAGAACATAATCTAAAACCATAACTAATAACTTTTTAAAAAATTTTTTAATAAACCGTTGACAAAATAATTTTTTTTTTTTTAGATTAAAATAAAATTCGAAATATTAAAATTGCTTTAATTACACTAAACGCATGATTTATGCGAATATAACAAAAACGTCTTGTATTTCAAGTGAAAAAAAAAATCAGTTACAAATTATTTCAAAAAAACATTTTTATTTACACACATATGGATAAAAAATTCAAAAATAGGCACCTTTAGTGGGATGTTTTACTACTTTAGTAACGACAAAACAAGAAAGTTGGCATCGCTTTCGTAAATGAATAAATTTGGTTCAAATTGCGAAATAAAAAACAAAAAAGAAAGAAAGCTTATTTTAAAGAAAATATTTTTCCTGTTCGCTAGTGATGAAACATACGCTAAAAATATACGCAAGCTTTGCAGCAGCTGTAAACCAATAAATTTTTATGATTTTTTCTTCTTTCATCGCAAAAAAAATTTGTAACTTTTATCTTATTTTTGAAAAGGACCCTTAAAAAAATTTTTTTGAATATTTTAAAAATCGACAATGATTTTAAAATTTGACATGTGCTTTAATTCAAGAAAACAAACAAGAAATATTTATAAGAAAAAAAAAATTAAATACTGCACCAACGACCATTATTTAAAAACTCTTTCATAATGTGTCACACATTATGTGTGCCATTGTTCATCAGAACCAAAAAAAATTGCGTAAATTGCGGATTAAAATTTTTAATCTAATAATTTATAAACATAATTAATAATCGACTTATAAGGCATTTGTTTAGAAAAAACAGGGTTTTTAAAAATTTTATGTTATCACCTTTTTTAATCAATTTTGCTTGACAGCTTTTTTGTCATTTTCAAGCAAAATTGATTCCCCAAGATTACAAAATAACTTTGTAATGATTTAACGTTTCTGAACGCATTTAAAAAGCATTATGCTTGGAAAAAATATTATGCAGATTAAATTATGGAAATTAATAAAAATAAGATATACAACCAATGTTAATTAATAAAAGGTTCAACCAATGTTTTTAAAAACAGCTGAATAAACTGTCGACACTACCTTATTATTTTAAAAGCTGTTTTGTTTTAGCTTCAAATAAAAAGTATATTATTAATAGTGCTTCAATTCTTTAAAAGTATGATAAAAAAAAGTGGTGTTCAAAAAAACATCCAATAAAAATTGTTAAAAATTTTTTTGATTTTTTCAAATATGAACAAAAAATTCAAAAAGGTATTTTATTTGTTTGCTTTTGTAATAGACACGAAAAAACTTTTTTTGGTTTTTTAAACTTTCGTAAATGTGAATAAATTTGGTTCAAATATCAAAAGTCAAAACGAAAAAGAAAGAAAGCTCTTTTTAATGAAAATATTTTTCCTGGTCATTGATGTTGAAACATACGCAAAAAAAAAGACATAAGTTCTTCAGCTGTAAACAAAAATTATAACTTTTTCTTCTTTCGATTCAAAAAAAAATTGTAAAAAAAAGGATTTTGTTTTTTTTTATTAATGAAAAGATCACTTTTAAAAATTTCTTTTGAATATTTTGAAAATCTACAATGGTATTCATATTTGATATGTGCTTAAATAAAAGTAAAAAATAATTAATTGTTAGATGAAAAAAACAGTAAAATAAAACATTAAATATTCCACCTAATTTACATTATTCAAAAAAATTTTTATGATTTGTGTCATTGTTCATTAAAATCAAAAAAATGAAAATTGCATAGAACAAAGTTTTAAAATATAATTAACAATCGAAGTACCACTCATTTATTTAGCACAAGCATGATTTTTATGTTGTCATTTTTTTGAATCAGTTTTATTTGACAATTAAAATTACGTTTTAATTTTTAAGCAACTGTAGCTCAGAAAAGCTGATATAATCTTGGCACATATTTTATTTAATTAAGTAATAAATAACTTATAATAATTCCTGTTTTCTTCCGTCTCTTTTTTGTTTTGTTTGTTTATTCATCTATTTTTCGTGTTTCTTTTTATAATAATTGCAAAAATTAAGAGTTTAACTGTATATAAAAATGATGCTCCCAAATCTAACATAAAAAAATGATCACATAAAAATCTTTGATGCACAAAACACATATTTGTTTTAGCAACGTTTTTGCTTTCTGACTCATTTTACAAAATGTTGCTCTTTTTCACAGTTGTAAGTCAACATTGTTATTTTTACTCTGAAAAGTAAGATAAAAGTACAGATTGAGAAAATCAAACAGAAACTATTTTCGTCAATTTTGTATCTTTTTTGTTTCCAAAAAAATCCCAAAATGAGTTCATGCTTTTACATTTTAACAAGAGAAACAAAAAATGTCATCGAAAATAGAAAATTTGTTTAAGATTGATTATTTACTTAAGCAGGTTGAAGGAGGTTAAAACTGTTACTATAAAAGCAACTGTAAAAGCTTCAGTGTTTCAAATCAAAGTTTTCCTTTAACACTAAAGAAAAAATGAAATCTATTTTTGTTATTTTTGTTGTTTTCTTTGCTTTTGTTTCTGCAGGTTCGGAATATTGGGCTGCACAACAAGTAAGATATTCTACAAATGTAGAAAAAAGAAAATAAATTATAGAATCGAATGAATGGAATGGATAACAGCAATGGAATGAATGTCCAACAACAACAATATGATCAAAATGGAATGAGAATGAATAATAATCAAAGAATGAATATGCAACAACAATATGATTTAAATGGATATCCAATGTATGGAATGTATGGAAATGATATGATGATGATGCCAACATCAACTTCAACCCCACTTCGTGGAAAACGTGGGTCTGGATATTATTCACAACAGCAACAACAACCTAATAGAGATCAAATGCAAATGCCAATGATGCAATATAATCCAAATATGCCAATGTCTCAACAACAACAACAATTTGATGATGGACAAATGTATACAATGCCATATTATGGCAATAATCAACAACAACAACAAAATCAACGAATGGGAATGAATCGTAATCAAATGTAATTCATTTGTCTCTATTTTGAAATTACTTTTTTTTTAGTAAATAAAAGCAATGTAGAGCAAAGTTTTAGTTTTTTAAAGAATTTTTTTACAATAATACAAAAAAACTAGAAACTCAAAAGAATATGTAAAAGCAAAAAATTAAAATGTATCACAAAATTTATCACATAATTTTAAAAACCACAATGGTGTTAATAAATTTGTATAAAGTGGTTTTTCTGGATTTTCAAATTCTTCATCGAAAGCATGAACATATTCATTTTTTAAAGCAAAAATTTTATCCCTCGATAATTTTATAGCATTTAAAATTGACAATTTTTGAACTTTTTCAACACAGAAAGGCCTCAATTTTTTGAAAAGTGATTCATAATCATCGATAAAACATAACTTTTCAATCATGCATTGTTGCATTTTTTGATTGAAAAATAATTGTTTTGAATTAATTTGTATCAATTTTTTCTTCATTTCTTTCATTAACATTAATGAACCTTTTTTCAATCATAATATGATAATATAATATTATTAAAGAACATTTTGTAAGTAACTCTTTATTTAAATTTTTGAAGTAATTTGTATTCTTTCATTTTTCAGTCAAACAATCTTTTATTTGGTAACAATAACATTTACATTTACATATGCATTAATGGAATTGTAATCACACGAAAATTCTGGTCTTCTATTAATTCATTTTTAGTTTCACTTTCACGTTTTTCTGTAAGAATCATTTTTGGCACTGTCGAATCTTCTGCCGATTCACTATATTCTGGTACATTTGTATTATATTCATACTCATCATCTTTAACATTGTCAGCTTTATTTTGTAATCCATAATTTTTGCTACCACTTTCAGAATATTCAAAATCTGTTTCAATAGTTCCACCAATAATATCTTGAATTCCATCAGTCTTCATTTCAATTTTGGCACCTACTGTTATATCATTTTGGTCGATATTTGATATTTTTTGATCATCGCTTTCAGATGTTTCCACAAAAATTTGATTATTAACAGTGGCAGATCCGTCTTGGAAGTCGCTGCCGCTTTTTTGTACAAAGTTTTCAACTATTTTAATTTCATTTTTATAAACAAATGGTTCCTCTATCGATTCTTTTTCACTTTGATGCTTTTTAATAACAATAATTTTTGGTGTTATCGATTCTTCTGTAGATTCAGAATATTCTGGTACATTTGTGTCATATTCATAACTCTGATCATCATTTTCATTTTCAACCAATTCAGGTATATTTTGTAATTTATTATTTTGATCAATTATCGATGATTCATCAAAAACTAATTCATCCAATTTAATAGCACTTTTTTCATTGATTATGTTTGTACGATTTAAAAATTTATTTAGCCAATCGTCAACATTAATCTTATCACCCCCAAAATTTCTTGAATTCTAAAAACCACATATTTTTTGGGTTGTTTTTTTTTTGAAAAACATACAATTTTTTCATCCACATTTAATCCTGCCTTTTTCGAATTTGTTTCACCTGAACAACAAATAAAAAATAAAACAAAAAATATCCAAGAAAACCAAAGTTTTACCATTTTTTTTTCAAAACATTTCAAAAAGATAAAAAAATTTGTTTTTATCTTTTGTTTTGATCACATATTTTTACACAATTTTATTGCTGCTATTTATCTTTTCTGTCATTTAATTGAGAAGAATCAATTTGTCTTAAACCCTAAGAAAAAACAACTGTTTCGAAAAAATAGAATAGAAATGGGTGGCAAATCTTTGGACAATTAAATATTTTGTTTGGGATAAATTTAACAAAAACAGCAAATTTTATTGCAATCTTTTTTTTTATATTCAAATAGATTTGCAACAAAAACAAAAAAAAATGTTCGAAACTGAAAAAGTCGAAAAGTAAACAAATATTTGATATATTATAAAAGCTTTGTTTTTATTAAAACAGTAACAAGAAACACATATAAAAGATAGATTAAAGTTGAATTATTCAATGAAGAGATTTATATTTTGTTGCTTTTTCAAATAATTACAAATCCATATCCATAAGAGCGAGAAGAGGTCGTGGAAAAAAATCATTCAATTCAGATTCAAGAATTTCTTTATCAATTTCTTTAATTTTTTGCATATAAACATAAGAAACATCCCAATTAAACTAGATTTCAATTTCCATTGTTTTATTAGTCTAAAATAAACAAAAAAAGATTAAAATCAAATAAACTATTTCTAACCTTTAAAAAGAGTTGATAAAATTCTTCAATATCAAATTCATCAGAAATACCGACCAACTTCAATTTTTTAATTTTGTAAAAATCTTCAATAATTCTTTAACAGTTGTTGAAGTAATAAAAGAATCAGATCCAGCAAAACTAGAAAAAGAAATGTTTCTACATACAATGTGCAACAAGAAAATGGAGACATTTTTTGCCAGGAGAAGGAGAAAAAAGGCTAAAAAAGGAGAAAAAAGGCGAAAAAAAATCAGTTGTTTTAAACTTTTTTTCTCCTTTTTTCTCGTTTTTTCGCCTTAAAAATTTTACAGTACCACCAAAAAACAAAAGTTGATCAAATGAAAATTCTTGATTCCATGCTTCAAAATTAACAGCATATGATTTTAATGTTGAAGGAATGATCATAGGAGTAATATTATCTTCCGATAAAGTATATGCTCCAATAAAATTTGAACCCAAATTTTAATTGAAATTTCATTCAAATCAATTGCCTTCATATCAGAGCACATTTTTCCATTGACTTCATCATAACTTTTTTCACCAATTTTGAGCATGTTTTTCATGTACCATCATCATCATATTTTAAACAATGAAGTAAGAGAATATGATTTTTATCATAAAAATATTTGCTACACTGAATAAGATTTCGATACAAATTTGGTGAAGAAATATTTTTTGCACCATGATATTGCTTCACCAAATTATTTGATGCATTTTTTTTTATGCAGATCGATCAGACATTGTTGATGACTCAATTTGAGCAATTACAGATTTAGATGAGAGTAAATAAGAACGAATCTATAAACAGAACAAAGATAAATAAAAATACGAGAAACGGTATGTTTAGAGAAATTATTAAAACCCGAAAGATTCTAGAAGATGCACGTATACAATCAGAGGCATTCATGCAGATTGAATTGCACGAATAACTATAATTTTGCTGTTACAATAAGAGCAACGAGTAATATCACAAAATAATAACCACATTTAATGGTTACAGATTGAACGCCATATATAGAAAGAAATATTTGGCTGCGTATTCTTTTTTGCGTTGAAAAATGTAACACGCAGGCAACAAAAAGGAAGCAGAAATTTGCAAAAAAAGCAGCTTGGAAAAAAGAATCGCAAACCAAGGTTTTGCTTTGCTTTTGCATAAC
Organism: Panagrolaimus sp. PS1159; assembly: GCA_963922195.1. NCBI lineage: Eukaryota > Metazoa > Nematoda > Chromadorea > Rhabditida > Panagrolaimidae > Panagrolaimus > Panagrolaimus sp. PS1159. The sequence continues at coordinate 2,839,867 of CAWUHW010000008.1, forward strand.
AATATTCATAACTAATAAAATTATACATAAAGAGTTAATGTTTGTTAAAAGAATAATCAAAAATCCTTTTCTAAGCAACGGATATATTTTTATCACCATTGAACAAATTTAGCATAATTGAACAACGAAAAAAGCCAAAAAACTTTATCAGATTTAAAACAAGAAATTTTAAAAGTTGGATTAACAAGTAATAACTGAGATATACATTATCAAAGTACAAAAAGCAAAGCAAAAATGCACTGGCACAAACAGATTTTTTTCTCTGATTCACCGGTCGACAAATTTTAAAAAACGATTTTCGTTAAAAAAAGAAAAAAATTTTTCCGCTCGGGAACATTTTGGTGAAGCTTTAAAACTTTTTTTGAGCATTTGTGGGTAAGATAACGGCATTTTTAGATTTCAGAATCGTTTTTAGCGACCTCAAAAATGGGAGGGCGCCAGCTTTTTCGATAAAATTGCGTTTAGCCGATTTTCGAAAATTGATGTTGGAGTAAAAGATGGAAGAATCAGCTATTATTGCTTTATATATTACTAAAAAGCATTAATAAGCAGGCTGACATCTATATCTAGCTAAAAAATGAGCCAAAACATGTGTATTTTGTCCCAAAATTGAATGTGGTTGAAAATCTTCAATGCTGGAGAAGCAGACGATCAAAATATCAAACATCGAGCAGGTAAGTTTATTCTTTCTTTTTAATCATCTATTAATACTTTAATCTTTCAGATATTGCTCAAGGATGCTATTCTGATATTAATTTCAACTATATTGGAAGAATTTTATATATTTTACCACATCATGCATCTTGGGGTATATATGCTGCAGTCCTTTTTTCTCAAAAAATATATATCCTTGGTTTAAATAAGTAAATTTTTGTGTTATTTTTATAGCAGATGATAGTATTCATCTTGTTCAATCTTCTGGATTGTCATCGAATGGTGAAATTGTGAATCAAATAGCTCGAAGCACATATACCCCAAGATGCATGATATGGTAAAATATATATAATTCGTCCAATATAGTTGAAATTAATATCAGAATAGCATCCTTGAGCAATATCTGAAAGATTAAAGTATTAATAGATGATTAAAAAGAAAGAATAAACTTACCTGCTCGATGTTTGATATTTTGATCGTCTGCTTCTCCAGCATTGAAGATTTTCAACCACATTCAATTTTGGGACAAAATACACATGTTTTGGCTCATTTTTTAGCTAGATATAGATGTCAGCCTGCTTATTAATGCTTTTTAGTAATATATAAAGCAATAATAGCTGATTCTTCCATCTTTTACTCCAACATCAATTTTCGAAAATCGGCTAAACGCAATTTTATCGAAAAAGCTGGCGCCCACCCATTTTTGAGGTCGCTGAGATCGAAAAACAGCATCAAATTTGTTCATAACTGACCCACAAATGCTCAAAAAAAGTTTTAAAGTTTAGTCAAAATAACCACATCTTAAAAAAGGTTCCCGAACGGAAATTTTTTTTTTGTTTTTAACGAAAATCGTTTTTTAAATTTTGTCGGCCGGTGTGATTAGCACTATTTGGCTTTCCAAAATTTTTACTGTTTAGATAATTAAAATTAAATAAAACTTTAAAATGACCATCTTAGTGCAAGCTTAAATTTAATTTTATAAAACGAGGTAAAAAAGTTTAACTTTCATAAAAAAATTTATTTAAAAAGCAACAAAATCTGCAGTACTTTTTTGCGAAATTATATTTAATAAAATTATTTTAAAAGTAAAGTATATATGTAAAAATTCAAATATTTACAAAAAAATAATAAAAATAAAAATGGCAGTTTAAAAAAATCGTAAAAGAATATTAATTTATAAAAATAAAAGATTTATTGATGCTGTTTTGTTGGAGTTGCTCGAGGATTTTCAATTGAAAATGTTTGATCCCTTGAAACTTCTTCTCCTTTAATTTGTCGCTCTTGTGTAACTTTTGTAATATGGAAGAATGTGCCAGGTTCTTGACCTCGTTGCCGAACAACGAGATCTGCCGAGGAACGAGCTTCACCGCCTTGATTTACAGCAGTAGCTGTAAATTGTCCGCTATCAATTAATTGAACCTTTGGAATTATTAATGAATGATTTCCATTTCCTTCCTAGAATTTTTAATATTTAAATTGAAAAAAATAATATTTAAGCTTACATCAATAATTTGTACTTCATCACAATGTGGAATAACTTGTCCATCACGAAGCCATGTAACAGTTGGAAGTGGATCACCACTAACTTTAATGGTCCAATGTAAGCGATCTCCTTCCATAACTTCTTCAGAAATAAGTCGTTTAACAAAATCTGGTGCAACAGTTTTTGCTAAAAATTAAATTTTACTTTGAAGATTACTCTAATGGTGTTCACTTACGTCGAACAACAAGTTGTGCAGAAGATGTTGCAATTCCGCCAGAAGACATTGCAGAAGCCATATATTTTCCACTATCTGTTAAAGAAGTAAATTTAAAAGAAAGTGAAATTCTTCCACCAATATTTGAAAAATCAATATGTGGATGGGATTGCTTTGTAATTGGGACACCATCTTTGCTCCATTGAATTTCAGGAGCTGGTGTTCCAATTACAATTCCATCAAATTTTGCTGCTTCTCCAACAGTTGTAACTTGAGAAACTAAAGTTTGTGAAAAATGTGGTGGAGTACCAATTTTTTGTTGAGTTGTAACAGTTCGATCCAAGAATTCTTCTTCAACTTGTCTTTGACCACTATGATAACTTTGTGAAAGGGGTTGTTGATTCATTCCATGAAGTCGTTTTGCTGGTGGTGGAGTTGAAAGACCAGATCGATGTTTCTGTGGAACAATTTCACTATAATCTGTTGCACCAAAATGTTCAATAATTTTTTGATGTTCAATTATATGTGGCTTTCGAGAGGCTTTTGGTTGTGGTATTAAAGATCTTGGTCGAACATGAATGACTGTTGAAGATTCAGTTTTACCTTTAATATTTTCTGCAATCATTTTATAAAATCCTGCATTTTCGAGTTTTGCTGGTGTAAATACGATAGAATATGTATCTCCAACATTCAAAAATTCAGCAAATTGATAATTACTTTTTATTGGTTTATCATTAAAGAACCAATATACTTTTGGTCGTGGATTTCCAACCATTAAACAATCAACTTGAACTTTTTCTCCTTCATTTACAGTATATTCTTTATGGAAGGGTCGAACATATTCTGGTGCATTTGCAATACTACTATATCCAAGTTCTCCAACATCTTGTTGTTGATATTCTTCAATTGTAGTTTTAATATTTCGATGTTGAGGAATTGGGGGTGGAGTTGGAGTTCCAGCAGTATATGCACCATCACTCCAAAATCCTTCACTTTGAATCATTGTAACTGAACGTTGTTGAAGGGCACCTGTTTGTCCACCTGGTGGAGTTACAATCAATGTTGCACCACTTCGTGCTTCTCCAGATTCATTGATCGCTTCAACAGTGTAGAGTCCAGTATGTTGTGGACCAACATTATCAATAATTAGTCGACTCCAGCCGGTTTCTTCTTCTTGTTGAATTTTCATTGTTTCTGTAGATTTGATTGGTTGCTCTTTGAATTTCCATGTAACCTTTGGAGTTGGAGATCCTGTAGTTCGAACTTGAAACAATGCTTTTTGACCTTCTTCAACAGTTTGATTCACCAAAGATGGAATAAATGCTGGTGCTTCAGGGATTGGAGTTTTTGGTTTTGGTAATGTTGCAGGTGGAGTTTTCTTTGTAGGAGTTGCAGGTTGAACATAAATTTGACAAAAGTTTTGTGTTTCACCTGCTTGGTTTCTGGCAGAAACTTTATAGAGTCCAGAATCCGATGGAGTAGTTTTATGAATTGTAAGAGAGCAATGATCACCTTGAAAATCAAGTTTAATTCGTTGTGATTCTTGAATTGTTTCTTCCTCTTTGTACCAAACAATTTTTGGTTCAGGTTGTGCAATTACAACACAATCCAATTTTGCAGTTTCTCCTTCACTAACAGTAACATTTTGAAGTTGTTTCACAAAATGTGGCTTTTGAGCTTCAGGGCCTCCAAGTTGACTTTTTGATTTTACAGTTAATCGTGCAGAACTTTCTGCAGATCCAAGTGGATTTTCAACTCGAATTTTATATGTTGCAGAATCTTCAATAAATGTTTCTTCAATTGTTAAAGTGGCAGTTCCATTTAAGAAACTTTGTCGATAATCAACATTGGTTTTAACATCCATTCCATCTTTTGTCCAAGTGATTTTTGGTTCAGGTTCTGCTTCAATTCTTGCAGCAAATTGGAATCGACTTCCTTCATCAATTTGTGCATCTCGAAGTTCTGTAACTAAACGGGGAGCTTTTTGATGAGCTTTTTTGGTTCGTTCTTCTGTTGTAATTTCAAAAGTAGTTCGGAATTGCTGTTGGGGAGATGATTGTGGTGGGGGTTGATGATGTTGAGTTCGATAAGTGTCTTCTTCAACAACAGTTTCAACCGTTGCTGAATCACCGAAATATTGACGTTGTGGTGGTGGAGGTTGTTGTTTTTGGAATCGTTGAGTGTCTTCTTGAATTGTTGTTTCAATTGTTCGTTGTTGTTGATGTGGTGGAGGTTGTTGTTGTCGATGTTGAATATGTTGGGTATCAACAATAGTTTCAACAGTTTCGTAATGCTTTGGAGATGGTGGAGGAGGTGGTTGTTTTTGAATTCGTTGAATATCAATAATTGTTTCAGTTTGGCTATCTTGGAGTCGTTGATGTTTTGGGGGAGGGGGTTGTGGTTGTCGATGTTGAATATGTTGTGTATCAACAACTGTTTCAACTGTTTCAAAATGTTTTGGAGATGGCGGTGGAGGTTGTTGTTTTTGAATTCGTTGTGTATCAACAATAGTTTCAATTGTTTGAGCATTTCTGAATTGTTGCGGTTGTGGTGGTGGAGGTTGATGATGTTGAATTCGTTGTGTTTCAATAACTGTTTCAACTGTTGCAGAATCACGGAAATCTTGTTGTCGTTGTGGGGGGATTTGTTGATGGATTTGTTTTGAACCTTCTTCAACATAAGTTTCAGAAATTTGTGTAAGTTTATTTTGGATTTGTTTAACACGACTTTGAATATCTGCTTGAGTTTGTGCAGTTTTTTGTACTCGAAGTCTTGAATCATCGCCTAAAAAAGGATGATTTAAACAATGGATTTCATATATCCTCTTTCTACTTACTTCCTTTTTCAACAACCAAACGATGTGCTTCTTGAATCTTTTGAAGCTGTTGTGGCATTTGTCGAATTACTTGTTCAAGTCGTTCTCGAACTTCTTCCTTTTGTTCTTCGGTTGTTGCACGATCAGTAGCAGTTTCAAGATTTCGAATTATTTCAAATGTATCAACTTGCCACATTTGAATTTCTTCAACCGTTTGAATTGCAACCTTTGTTTCACGTTTAACTTTTTCCCAGTTTTGCCATTTTTCATTCATTGATTGAATCTTTTCTTCATGAGATGTAATAATTTGTCGTACAGAATCTATCGCCTGATCCGCATTTAAATGAACATCATGATTGGCAAGGAATTTTGCATTTGAAACAAATTTTTCACCTTGATGTCTTTCTTGTTGAAAGGTTTCTTGAATCATATGAAAAACATTGTTCATTTGTTGAACAACATTTTCATTTGAAAAATCTCGATTAACATTGAGCAAATTTGAAAGCGTTTCAAAAGAATGATCAAGTTCACGACTAAATTTTTGAACTTGTTGAAAATTTGCTCCAAGTTGAATTCGATTTTCTAAAGTTTGTTTCAGGCTTTCATATCGATGTTCAAAATCGGTTAAATGTCGGCGATCTTCAGTATTAAGTTCATGGGCTCGATTTAGAACGGTATTAACTTCGTGTTCTTTATTCTGAAAAAAGAGCGATATGATATAGCTGCCTTTTGGGGATTAAGGTCGACAATTATAAAATTTTTTGGCAAAACTTGGAAATCAGGCAATTTTTTTCGAACTGAAATAGTGCTTAAAAAAGTGCCTGGTTTTCTGTTCAATTACAAATAAAATTTTTGACCACTTCGATTGCATTATTTAAATATACAATAAATAAACTTACAATAACTTCAGTAGCAAATTGTTTATGTCTTGAAACAAATTCGCTTGCAGAATTATAATCATTACCAAGATTTCCATTCGATGCTAAAAATGGTTCTGCAGTATCTCGTAACCAAGTTGTTAAGTTTGAAATCTAAAATCTCAACTTTAAGAATTTTCCTCCAACAAAAAATTTCAAAAACCTGAGATTTTAAAAGTTGACTTCCAACTTGAATTCGATATTTTGCCAATTCTTCAATTTGTTGTAAACGACTTTGAAGTTGACTTAATTTTGTTGCAACTTGTTCATTATGTTCAATTCGAATAATTTGTTGCCCTTCTTCAATAACTTTTCGGCATTTTTGTCGTGCTAATGGCCCAAGCTCTCCTGCAATTGCGGCAGAAGCATTGGATAAATCAACTTCCATTTTATCCATTTGATGAAGCATCTAAAACTTTTTTATGAATTTGTTTTAAAAGATTTTTTTAAAGGTTTACAGAATCAGCATTCTGAATAAATTGTTGAATTCTTGAACCAAGTTGTGAGCGTTCTTCAATTTGTCGAATAAATTGTTCAACTGAGCTTTGAAGGTTTTGGCATCGAAGAGCAGAAGCTTCATTTCGTTGTGATTGAAATTCTGTGAATAAATGTTTTAATACTTCGCTTTGATGTTTTGCTTCTTGAATCAATGATGAAAGAATGCTGGCATCGGCGCCATGGGCAACTTGAGCTTGAGCATTTCGAAGCCAATTTTCAATTTCTGTTAATTGATCAGATAAAGTATCTCTTTGTTGTTGCTGTTGTCCAGCAATATGCCCAAGCTTTTCTTTTTCTTGATTCCAAACTGATTCAACGGATTCCCATTCTTGTGCAAGTCTGTAAAAGGAAAGGTTGAACAGGGATTAAGAAGGATTTAGAATATCTGTTGGGGATTAAAAATATCTTATAAACATACTTAAGCATAACTTTTTCAATCAATAAACATGCATTTGCAGTTTCTGCTGGCCTTTCAGCATTATCTGCAAGATTTCCAAGGACACAAATTTGCTTAATTATTGATGATCCAAGTTCAACAGCTGACGAAGTGACATCCAATAAATCTAAACCTTCAAATTTTTAATCTTAAAATAAATCCAACTATTTACGATTAAATCCATTTTGTGCTTCTTGAATAGCTTGTGGATTTCCAGATAATGCATGTCTTAAAACATCATTAATATGACTAACAATCTAAAATTTATCAAAATTTTTTTATTGATATGATTCATCTAAAAGGATTAAAAACCTGTGCATGATTATCAGCTTCTTGATAAAATTTTAGTGCATCTTCAAGGATATACCCACGAAGATCAAGTTGTCGATTTAATTCTCTCCATGCAACGCCTAAACTTTCTGCCATTGCTTCATAAACAATAATGCCGTCTTCAGTTTTTTGTTCAGTTACAAGTTTATCGGCACCTGCCAAAAGTTGTTCAACTTGATCTTGTTTGCTCTATAAAAACATATTTTCAAGATAAGAGTAATTAAATAATGTCGGTAATTTTGATGGATTAATATAATCCTTAAAAATTTTTCAAATTAAACAAAAAAACAGAAGAACACTTTACTGAAATTTTTAAAAATTGTTTTTCGATTAAGTTAATCCAAATGGATTTCTGTAATTCGAAAAAAAACATGTTTGTAATTCCTTCCAACAAAAGCTAACCCTTAATCTTGAAATTAAATCTCGATGTGCATCTAATAAATTTTTGGTTTCACTAAAATTTGAACCAAAATCTAAAAGTCGTGGTCGCATTTCATCAATTCGTAATTCAACATATCCCAAAGATTTTAGCATTGCAATTACAATTGTTGTATGTTGCCCTGCTCGAACCCCAATTAGGGACATTGTTGTCGTCGTTGGTTTCTCCATTGTTTCAGTCATTGGTGCCATTAAATTAAATTAAAATTTATTTATTTTATGGAGAAAAATTATTCATAAAAGAAGAAAGTAATCTCTCCAAAGCAGAAGCAATGGGAGATGACAATTCCGTCGTTACCCTCTGAAAAAGCAAATCAATGATATTTGAAAAAAGTAAAGAAGCAACAAACACGAAAAAATGGCAATAAACAACCAAGAAAAATGATGTTTAATACTGTCTCGAAATATGCAGAGGAAAAAAGTGATGAGTTATTAGTAAAAAAATGGGAAGAATGATGTTATAAACTATCAAAGATCTAAACATGAAAAAAAACAAAAATAGCTTCAATCAATGAAAAATCATTTTATAATCAGATAAAATTTTTAAAAAGCACTAAAAAACCCTTGAAACACATCTGAAATCAATTTTTATCCTATTTTTGCCACTGGCATTTTTTGCTGCTGCAAATCTTTTGAGAGCTGCAGTAAGCAACATTAGTTCAGATCAACAAAAAGAAAAGATCGGATTGTTGTTCGGCAGTCTCCTTTATTGTTTTTGTCGTTGTCCCTCTTAACTTTCTCCGCCCGAATTTTTTTCTTTCTCTTTAGTGTTACACCTAAGAATTTGTAAGCTATCTGGCAAAAGACAGCAGGCATTCAATCTGCCGCAAGCAAAAAAAGAAAGAAATATCTCTTTCCATTTTTAACTCTTCTTTTTTTCAAAGTTTTATATTTAAGCTGCTACCTTTCAATGAAAAAAGAAGAAACGACAAGCTTAAATCGTTTCACATAAAAAATATGCCGATATCTTTAAAACACCCCCACAGGGGATGTGGATTTTGTCTCGGCCGTTAAACTGGGGGATATACTTTTCCTTCTTTTTTCTCGGACACTTCCAACTTTGAGCAGTAGAAAAATAATAAAAAAGGGAAAAGATTAAATAAAAATAATAATTAAAAATGACTTGTTTTTAGTGCAATAATTTTAATTACCAATTTTTAACTAATAAGCTTTTTTATAACCACTTTTAAAAAATCAACGGTAAAAAAACTTTTTCTTCCCAAAAATAACCATTACCTAATCAATGTCAGTTTCAACATAAAAAGTTTTAAAACATCTATAAATTTATAAGCCACCAGTTTACAATTTAAATATAACACTGTTGACAAAATACAAGATAAAAGTGATCACGATTATAAAAATTCTATTATAGCAAAATAAATTCTACATTTCTTTTTAATGAAGATGTCCAACATCATCACCAGCTTTATGAAGAGGATTATACTTTTTGAAGTATTCTTTGTCTTGATTCTTTTGACGAATTCCATACCAATGTTCAACTTCATGATGATGGGCATCTTCTTTACCCTTTTTGTAAAGGACTTTATGATGTGGCTTAACTAAAAATAAACTAAATGTAATCTTAAATACACAGTAGAAGGAACATACTTGGAAGAACAAATTTGTAAACACCATAAAGAATAAATCCAGAGAAAACATAATATCTCATTACTGGTAAATACTGCCACATATGACGCCAAGATGCCATACGGAACTAAAATTATATGTATTAATATTGATAAGAAGCATATAAAGTTAAATTTACCCATTCAGCAGCAGTCCAAGGACGGGCAGGCATTCGTGGATGAATTTTTGAATCAGGAATTGGTTGTCCAGGTGAAGCAAGAACATATGCAGCACCCCGAGCTGTTTCTGCTGTCCATTTTGTGGCTTCCCAAACCTTATTGAATACCATTGTGCTAAAAGTATGTGGTATTATATATTTTGATGTATCCATATAAAGATTTTAAATATGTTTAACAATGTTTTTACACGATTTAAATAGTAATTAAGTTTAATTTTAAAAAGCAAAAAAACTACAAATTGAAACAAGGAAACGTTAAAAATCGATAGATAAAAAGTTAAATATTGGCAAAAAGGACACAAGCAAATCTACATTTAAACACGTTTAACTTTTTTACTAATGAGTTTTCAAAAAATAACTATGTAAAAATTAATAAATTTGTTAAAACTAATACAAAAAACTTTAAACACAAAACCATAGTAAAAAAAATTTGCAGCAAGGCTCAACATTTTCGTTTCAAGAGCCTCAAGTAGCAGGCGAGCTCCAGTTGAACAAAGGTGAAATAAGCTTGAAATCGAAAATAAACATAAAAATTAAAGAATTACAACTAAACTTTTGTAAATAAAGTATTCAACATTAGAAAAGTTTTTAAAAATACATTAGCTTTGTACATTTTGTGCTGTGATAAGTTAATCAAATGATTCCATAAATGTTGAAAAATTTTAATATTTTGCAAAAGATTAATTAAAGGAAAATAGTAATGCAAATAGAAAAACAAATTTTATATTCAATCTGTGAAAGTTGGTTGAAATTAATTTGTCGGTGCTAATCAATCGCAGCTTTACTATTAATCTTCTTTTCATGATAAAAATTTAAAAACCATTTGCAGCTTAAAAAATTTAACACTTCGTTTTCATTTTTTAAACTTTAAAAATAAAAAATTTAGTTTATGCATTGTTTTTCAAAACAAAACAAAATTGTTTCACATCAGTGGTTGAAAAGTTGATCTTGTTTTTAAAAAATGACTCTTTATTTTTTGACAAACTCGAAAATTAGAATCACAAAAATTTTTTCTAAAGTTCTTTTAACAGATTTGTACGAAACAGTTAAATTTAATGACACTTCTGCATTTTAACAAAATTATGACCATTTCACGGATTTTCATGAAGTTTGTCGGTTGGCAATTTTCGGGGATGAAATGAGCAACTCTAATTTTTTTATAGTTTTAACTACAGCTTTTTATCATCAAATTAAACATGCAAATAATAAATTGAACGATGTTAATCATTGGCAGGAATTACTGATTGTTGTCGGTTACAGTGTTATGGCAATGTCAATGAGCATATTTATATTGTTTATGGTTTTTAAAGATCATCCAATTGCATTTCAACAAAAATTTATTATTTCAAATATTGCAATAATTATTGTAAATATTTTTATTATTTTAGCACCGGTCACATTTATTCAAGAATTATATTTTGGTGGTTTTATTATTTTGGTAATAAATTTTTACAAAAAATGGCTTTAAATAATATTTTTTTTGCAGAGCGTTGCCGGTATAATTCTTGGAAAATTATTTGTTGAAACGATTTATCATTTAACAATTGCGTATAGCAATGGTAAATACTTTTTTCTCTAATTTTTTAAGAAACTTAAAAATGTTAAATTGTAAGGTTACCTTTGGGAGATTAGAAGACATTGTATTATTTTTATGGATTGTTACACAATTTTAATTTTTGTTATTACTGGAATTTATATTTGTTATCGGCATGGTAAACGTGAATATTTAAAAAAGAATGAAATTCAAAAGGCTGAATCACAAATTGATGCTATTTTTGCTGCATAAGTTCTACCATTAACTCCATTCACATAAAAGTATTAAGCATTTAATTTTTTTTATGTTTTTTTCATAAAAATTGTTGTGCATCACTTTTTATAAATTTCAATAAATTAAATTTTTGGACAACCTTTATGTGTCTCTCATTTATGATAAAAGTTTAAAAACCATTTGCAGCTTTAAATTGTTTTTTTTTTCTAATTTAAATGCAAAAATTTAATTATATGCGTTGTTTTTCAAAACAAAAAACTTATTAGAGATTGCAATCATATGTGTGTTGTTTGTCCATTTGACGATGTTCAATGCCTTTTTTCTGCAAAAAGCAAAAAAAAGTCAGTAACAGAGCACCAACTTTTTTGCAATCAATTATTGCAGTTTTTTTGGCAGCCGAATTTCCTATTTTTGAGCCATTTTTAACATTTTTGTGGTTGTCAAAATGGCAGAAGAATTTTTTAATAAATTAAATAAATTTTTCACTTTATTATTTTTGTCATGGTGTTTTGCTGTATTAATTGGAATACCGTATATTGGTTTTAAAGAGTATACTTTACCACTTTGGATTTTTTATGTCATCGTTTTTGGTTTTGTACTTCTTCATTATATTTACAGCACACAAAAAAGCCAACAAAAACATGTCGGATATCAAATTTATGGTGTCATTGGATTCGTAAGTCTTTGAAATTGGGGTAATTTTAAAGTAGTTTCAGCTATACGATTTTAAGTTAATAATTAAGAGCTTAAAAACTTTTTTTAATAATTTTAGACCATTTTTACAATTGTACATTTTGTTGTTGTTTGTTATTATATCGGACAAATGGATGATGCTGATAGAGGTAAAAGAGTTTTCACTGTCTCCAAAAAATCTGTCTATAAAATTACCATTAACTGCAACATTTTAGACCATCGTGAAATTGCCCTTGCTTTTGTATTTGGATTTGTGCCAACTTTATCAAATGGGTTTTTTGGGGGTATTTTGACATCACTTATCTATTTTCAAAAGAAACATTCAAATAATAACACCGTCAATTGTTGGCAAAAATATGTGATTATTGGATCTTATAGTGCTTTGTCAATATTAATGAGCACATTCCTTTTAATTATCGTTTATACTAATAAAAATATTGCATTTCGACAAGAATTTGTCATTTCAGATATTGCAATAATTATTGGAGCTATGTTTATTATTTTGGCATCTGTTAAATCCATTCGAGCAGCATATTTTGGAGGACTTATTATTTTGGTAATGAATTTTTATTAAGATAAAAAATGGATAAAATTTTTCAAAAAATTCCTAAATTGCAGAGGAATAACCTCTTTGAAATTCTTTCCATTACATCTCACTTAAAGGGGAGCGGATGATTTGATACATTTTCCAATTGAACGTTTTTTTGAAATGGCATGAACCTAACAATCAGGCAAAAGAACAATAGAAAAACACCCTGATCGTCGGGTTCATGACATTTCTGAAAAAAATGTTAAACTGATAAATGTATCAAAGCGTCCCGTCGAGAAAATTTTTATACTTTACTAACTTTTGAAGTGAAAAATTCTTCTGTCCAGTGCAGCTATCACACATACTAGAGGGGGGGGGGGTTTCTTTTTGATGAAAGCGTTTTAAATTCACTAGTTTACTTCTTTTTCATAATAGAATTTGTTTTTTTGCAGAGTATTAGCCTTTTTGTTTATGGGAAATTATTTGTTCAAATGATTAATTATATAATTGAATCGTTGAATCAAGGTGAAATAACATAATTTTTTTCATATATTTATACATTTTATTTTAGGTAGAGATTTTACAAAATCTTTTGTTTGGTTTATGCTTTGTTATACAATTTTAATTTTTGTTATTACTGGAATTTATATTTGTTATTTACTTGGAAAAAAAGAAATTTTAAAAACGGCAGAACTTAAAATTAATGTTATTACTGATGAAAAAGTTTTTCCAGCACCTCCATTCTTTCAAAAATATTAATCATGTTTAAATACCTTTTTTGTTTTATATTTTTTCATACGTTTCTTATGTATCAATTTTTCCCTTTTTTAAATTTCAATAAATTTCATTTTTGAGCAATTCTTAGGTACTACAATAATGATAACATTTTTGATAAAAGTTTAAGAACTGTTTACAGCTTTAAATTGTTTTTTTTTCTAATTAAAATGCAAAAATTTAATTTTTTGCGTTGTTTTTCCGTTGTTTTTTCTCCTAATACCAAAAAAAGAAGAAGAAAAGCCGGCGCAAATAAAAAAAGCATAAAAACTAAATTAACAATTTAGTTTCAATTTTAATCTAGAAATTAACATATACATAAAACAATTATTAGAAATTTTAAGCAACTAATTAGTTCTCGATTTTTTAGGTTTTTAGTACTCTGAAGAAAAAATGTCTGTATTGGTCATTTTAAAAAAATAAGATTGACCAAAAAGTTCCAGCAAAAGAAAAAAGTTTAAGGTAGAAGTTTGATATCATTAAAGCAGATTTAGGAACATTTAGTTGATGATTTGCAAAATGAAACATCTTCATTTTTTTCATATAGGTTTTGCTTCGATGTGCAGAAAAACACAAAAAAGTTTTAAAAACTGGAATTTTATTTTACTTTATTTTCTGACAGTTTCTTCTTTTTAGGATTTTTATACCACAAATGAATTAAATCAACAAAATTTTACTGATAATGATTTAAAAAAAAACTAAATATTTTCCAAATTTTCTTTAGGAAAAACAGACAAATTCTTATCAGAAAAATCTTTATGTGATTTCTTCATTGATTAGGTTCACCTTTTTCTAACTGCATTTTTACGTTTACTTGTTTTATCAGTTGTAATATTTATATATGATGTTTTTCAAATATATATTTCTTTTATTTTTATGCCGAATATCTAAAATTGTATACACTAAAGAAATTCCTATTCAAAGTAATATTCTATTTCCACATCGTTTTAATCATATCATTTTTGCTGTTAGCATTTATTGCACTGAAGAAACATTTAAAAAGCTTTTAGATGGTTTTATGCAATTGGAAAAATTAGCCCATGAAAACAGCAATGCATTAACATGGCAAACAATTGTTAATTTTGGTAAATATTCCGTAACGCTGAATTCGACGTACACTCTCGATGATATTTTGCAATGTAAGCAAGTAGGTTTTGGCAAAAATGAACAGGAAAAAAAAGTTTAATAATCTTTTTTAGTGTTTTAATTATTCTCGTGTTGAAGACATTGATGCCACGTTTGAATATGCTATTGCAACTATGAAATTTTCAAAATGTGATGTAAGTGGATTGTATTACGTTTCCCCTACTCATATTTCTTGTTTGAAATCTATTAACTTTTGATCACTGATTCCCATTTCGATACCTTAAAATGAATGATAACTTTTAGGTAATAGAAAGCCTTTTGGGAGAAATGCGTAACTTGGCTCATATCAATTGTGGAAGTATACGATTTTTCAATTTAAGAAATCTGATCGGCGATATCCCAATTGGAGAAATGGGAGTATAAAATGTTTAATTAATAAAATTTTTAGGGCTTATGTGTCGGCGTAGAAGGGGCTACAAAAAAGTATACGCTTGTTATTTCTGATGAATGCATCATTGGTGGAACACCTGAAACGAATTTTGGATTAATGTTGGAGAGTAAAAATGATGTAAATGACTGTGAAAGAGAAATTTATCGTTTTGAGTTAACTAAACCAGATTTGTTTAGTGCTAATATTTCTTCTAATATTATTAAAGAATATGGAAATATGTATGGATATTTTTCCGGCTTTCCGTTATTGTCGAAAATAAATTTTATGGCAATTATAAAAAATAATAATTTTGGTATTTTTTATGACATTTTAAAATGTAAAATCTTTAACCCAAATAGTTTATGCCGTGAAAATTGGCATAATTTTATTGGCATATTTAAAATTGTAAGTGATGACGAAAAGCAACAGAAATTTATCAAAATATCTTTGCCATTATACTTTAATGAAGATGACTCATTTAAATGGTTTATGGATAATTACAAAAATTTAACGATAAAAGACTATTATGAAGGACATAATGAATATGATTGTGGTGTAATAAACAATTTTCTTAAAAAAATTGACACTAATGTTGTGAATTCTTTTGATGATGGACAATGTAATTTTTTGATTATAGAAGATTCATTATCAAAATGTTTAGATTTTGATCTCCGATGGAACAACAACACAAAAGTAAGTTGTCGATGTTGCACAAATAGAAAAAGTATAAGAAAAAAATGTTTTGTTTAATTACCCTTCATTGTCTTTTTCGAGCTTTATGTCATTAACGCTTTTTCCAATATGGCGACAAAAAGCTTACGATTCTTTCAGCATTCTTTTGTAATTATTTTTACATTTTTAAAGAAGATTGGAAATCTTTGTGTTGCATTCTGAAATCATAAACAAAGAGCCATATGCAAATATGATTTACCAAAAACCAAAAATACCATATGTTTCATATAATAATGTAATCAACAACCATATGTACTTCTACAACACAAGTGATAACAACTCTATTTTTGACTTTTGTAAGTACATCACTATATGTGAATCAAAAGTCCCATATTGGTTGATTAATGAGTTCCCACAATTGAATGAGGTGCTGAAAAGTTCTACAGAAAATGTTGAAATATCATCTTCTGGAAGCATGCAAACTACAAAAATGTTGAGTTACACATCTTTTGAAACAATGGAAACAACGACATTTTTTGAAACAATGGAAACAACGACATTTTTTGAAACAATGGAAACAACGACATTTTTTGAAAGAACTTCTGCCAAAATACAAGATTCCAATGATAGCGAAATAATAATTTCATCCACGATTTCTCTTCCAAACTCTGCTAATAATACTGTACTAATAATTGGAGGTGCAGCTATATGTGTTATTTGCAGCGGTCTTTTTATTGCTCTGTCTATTAGAAAAATCCTGCAAAAAAAGAAGCAGAAAGCCTTTAAAAATGAAATTCATAGCAGAGTAAAAAATGTTGCATTTAATTCTCAAATAACCGAAGAAAAACATTGTAAATTATTTGTGGAAAGTAAAAATGTTGCTATAAATTTCGAAGAAATAAAAGGGAAAGGTGCATATGCTACAGTATTCACAGGTTTCATTTCATTAATTAGTAATTAAGTTTACAGAAATAAATTTTAGGTTCAATCATAGAAAATGCCACCTTTAACTTAATTCATAAAACGATTACTTCAAAATCTCTGTCTATGACAAAAATAGCAATTAAAATTCAATCAAAATTCGAAAATCATGAAGCTGAAGAATTTTTGGCAGAACTTGATTCTTTAAAAATCTTAAAATCCCATACAAACATAATAAAAGTTTTGGGATGGTCAATTTTGCAAGAAACTCCAATATTAATTACTGAATTAGCAGATACAAATTTACTAACATACGTACAAACATTTTCAAATCATCAAAATCCTCTAAAACTCAGTTTACAATTTCTTTGGCAAATAAGCGATGCATTATATTTTGTTGTGGAGAAAAAATGATACATCGAGATGTTGCATGTCGAAATATTTTATTGTTTAATTCAAAAATTGCAAAGTTAGCAGATTTTGGACTTTGTTGTAACTGCGAAAAAAATGGAACTTTCAAAGATTCAATGCAGAAAAAATTCCCTGTAAAATGGCTGTCAATTGAAGTTTTAAAGCGTGGAATATTTTCTGAGAAATCTGATGTTTGGGCATTTGGTGTTCTTTGTTTTGAAGTGTTTTCATATGGTGAAGTACCGTATCCAACAATTAAATACCAGGATATGTTAAAATTTTTAGAAGAAGGTAAAAGACTTGAAAAACCAAAAGATACTCCATCGTATTTGTATGAATTAATGGAAGAATGCTGGAATGAATTTCCCGAAAAACGTCCAACTTTTAAAGAAATAAATAAAAAGATTAGATTAATGTTGGAAAAAGAAACTGTTAAATACGGATATGTAATTCTTTCGTAAAAATCAAAAAATCTTTCCAAACTGAATGTGATGAAAAATTTGCATTTTCGTTTCTGTTTTTTATTTGATGGCTTCTTCAATAATTTTGTTTGATGCAAAGTTTAATACAAATAAACCATGTCAAGTCTTTTTTGTACTGCGCGCGTAGAAACTGCTAGAAAAAAAATGCAATCAATCGCTTCTAAAACACCAAACATCCGACAAAAAAAGAACAAAGAAAAAAAAATTGTTGTGCGTTTGGCGTTTTTGAAGCGACTGAAAGCGACATTTTTTTGCTGATTTTGAGGAGCATTAAAATCTGCTTGGATACCATCAAGCAACATTTGACCTTTAAGCATGCGACCCTCATAAACTTCTTTCATGATCAAAATTGTTTGCTGATAGCATCTTTACAATCTTGAAAAGCCAAATTAGCAAGTAAAATGAATGCAACAATTCCATAGTAACCCGTGTCCGGAACAGGTAATTCGTTAAAAATTAAAACTGAAATATTCAAAAAAATCTGGAAAAACTGTACTTCTCTCTGAAAAGAAAAATGTTTTTGACAGACGTCTTTGTTTTATATAAAAATTTTCCATATATTGCTGACCTATTTGCTGAGAAAGATGCACAAACAGTCCTTGTAAATCAATGTGCCAAAAAGAAAGAATGAAGACGTTTTTTACTGCATTTGTCTTTTGCGTTTGAAAGAAATTGGCACAAATGAGAAATCAAAAAACAGTCGTTGTTTTTTTAGAAAATAGAAAAAAAGAGCACAATTCAACTTATTCAATTTTTGATTTTTTGATAAGCTAAATTTGTTAATATATACTTTTATACGGTTAAAACAAATGAAAAAATCCCATCTCTTCTAAAATCTATTTTTTATTCAAATTATTTTACCCATACCCAATCTGTAAATAATTAATTTACAGAATGTGTTTTGTTTTTCTTTAACTGTCATTTCGATAAAACATTGATAAGTCGCAAAGTAAAAAAAGTGGAATTTTTTTACAAGTTTTTACAAAAAAACTAATAAAATTTTTATTTATTTCTTTTAACAAATTAGCAGTTATTTGATTTTCATAAATTTCACAATTTTGTCTTTTTAATATGAATAAACAATTGCAACAATGTTTGGCATATAAATTTTTGGCAAAATTGTTTGAAAAAATCTATTACATTCGAAACAAAAAAGATTTTAAAATTTCCAACTTATTTATAAAAAAAGATTTATGATAAATTCAAAGTTATTAAATTTCGACTCAAAAAAAAAGAAAAAAAATATTTCTATCAAAAATTTGCGATATATTCAAATTTCATTTTCACTTGAATTATCGGATTCTCGCGAATTATTTTCCCGATTTACTGATAAAGTTTCTCCAGAATCCTATAGAAATGAAAAGTCAAATTTGATTGTGACGCTTTTTTGGTTGTCACAATCAAAAAAAAAATCCGAGAGGTCTCAGTCAATTTTCTAAATATGTCAAATATATAACAAATTTTTAAAAAAAATTTCTCACTGCAGAAAATTTCAAATCATGAAATAATAAAAATATTTAAAAATCAAAAACAAAAACTTTTGATAAATTTTAAATTTGTAGTTGAGTGTTTTTTGTGTAAAACAATATTAATAAAAATAATTTATTTAACTTTAAGCAATTTTTTTCATTAAAATTTTTTAAAGGTGTAAATTTTGTTACATTTTTACAGTATAAAACAAATGAGAAAAAATTTTACATTTATTTTTTTCCATAGCTTCCGTTTGCAGGTAACGGCATTCATATAAATATTAAAATTCTTTCAAACATCAAATCTTTATTCTTTTCTCTTTCCATACTTTCATTTGTAAACATCTCTGAATTTAAAAAAGGATACGTTTTTTTGTTAAAAATAGATTTTTAATCTGTTGCAGTGTAATTTCTAATTTATGACACTATTTTTTACAAGTTCTTTTTTTTTATGAATAAAAATTTGCATATGACATTTGTGCTTGATTCTAATTATTCATTTTCAAAAATGTGCAATTTAAACACTTTTGTTTTTCCATCATTCTTGAAAAGACGTTCTTTTTTTTTATCGTTTTCTTACTTTCTACTGCTGAAAATTCTTCTGTCAATTCTGCTTAAACTAATTATATCAAGAAGATTTTTATTGAAAAGAATTGAAAAAAGCATATAAATCCATATGCATTTTCTGATATGGATTTTACTTTGGAAACTTCTTTTGTTGAAGATTTTTATTTTATCGTTAGAAAATCCGATCGAGAAGTAATATCTATCAAGTAAGTTCTCTTTTTTTACAAGTGAGGTGACTTGATCCCCTTGCCCTTCCTATTTTCTCCACAGATGTCTGAAACTCCTGTCCCTTGAATCTTTGGAGAAAAAAGGGACTTTGAGGGAGCAAATGGGATCTCGGTTTCTTTGATTTTTCAAAATCTTCCCTTTTCTTCCGCCCGTTTCACTTTAAAGTTTTCTCTTTTACCCCTCGACAGGGGAGAGGGGGAATGTTTTTGCGTAGGATGTAGTTACTTCATTTGCTGATTAAAACGGAATCTCATTAGGGGGTTTACAATAGGGTTTTTTATATATACGGCTTGTTGAAACAATACCTTGCTTGTTTTTAAATATTACAAATTAAAAACATACAAGTTATGCATAAATTAATATATATTTTCCGTTTTAGAATGTACCTTTCAACAACTTCTTCATCGGCTAAAATAATATGTGACGGCAGCAGAAATGATTTGAAATGTACTTCATCAAATGGCGTTTCTATAACTGATCTACTGGATATAAAAGATCAAAGAATACCTATACAAGCATGGAGGCTTTAATTTTTTACAACCTGGCTCAAAATATTTATTAAAAATTTCATCAACATTTACTCCTGCATATGATACAACTCTTTGTCCGTTTTTGATGGAATGGGCAAGTTTATTTTATGCATAATACCATTTTATGTTTACTTTTTAGTCATCATATATCATACAAGAATTGGAAACGAATGCACCAGAAATAAAAGTTCCACAAAATTATGAAATGTGTGAAAGATTCTGAAAGCTAAAGAATGAAACTGGAATTAAATTTGTCATCAAAGGAACTGCATCTTTGAACAAAGAAAGGAAATACAAACTTTTGCATTCTTTTGGTTATTTTTAACCCGTGTTCACAGTTAAAGGTTCAACTTCGTGCTCAAAATATTTGACAAAGATTACTTTCAATAATGAATCCCTTACACGTGATGATGAAAAGATGATTATTGATACAGGTTTGTTTTTTGGTTTAAAAAACAACAATAACAAATCATCACATGTTTTTTAGATTTTAAACCACTTCCACAAAGTTTCAAAAATGTCTCAATTTCCAAAGCTTCAAATGTTAACTTTTTTATTTGGAATACTGTACCTTTTTTGATCCACAAAACGTTTTTCAATTACGTATTCTAAAATTGCCACAAGAAATTGTTGAAAGTATGAAAAGTGAAACAAATCTTAAAATTGGTCATTTGTCGTAATGAAACGCTGAAACTGATAGTTGTAAGTTTTGTAAATAAATTTTTATTTTTTCATTTTGTTTTCGCATGGAATCGAACCACCACCATTAACTGGAATGGTTTTTGCAATTCCAGTTAATGGTTACCATTAAAATAAAATAAGAAACAAGAAGGGAAGATGGGACTTCTAGGGAACAGTAGCAGCTAAGTTGATTAAATATTGGCAGTAAATCGTCTGATAAGACAATTTTGACAAATTTATCGAAGAGACTTTTTTTCGTGATGCTGTGCAAAAGTAGGCTTACTTATATTCTATTTTTATTACAATTTTAATTTGTATTATTTCTAGTTAAATTGTTAATTGCACTTTTTTGGTTATTATTGGTTTTTTTCGGATAAGGTTTTGGGTTAAAATTTTTTGATTTTGCAATAGCATTCGGAAATTCAACATAAAAATTAAAACCAATTTTTTGAAAAATTCAAAAATCATGAATAGCTCTAATTTCAATAAAATTTTATGTGTTTGTTTTGATACCTATCAATTAAAAAATTTGAGGTAAAAAGTAATTTAGTATCGAATCTTGAATTTTGTTGAACTTTCAAAATTTTCAAAATTTAGTTTAAAAAAGTAGTCTCTTTTTTAAAGCGATAATTCTAGTGACTTAAAAAAAAAAAGTTTTAAGTAATTTAAAATTTAGGGGGCACCAAAATTTCAGCACGTTTCACCTCATCCAAGTTCCAAGTTTTTATTTTTTAAGAGTCGAAAAGTTGGTGATGACAGTGAAAAGAATGCTTTTTGTTAAATTTTTTAGTCGTTTTTTAAGACAAGACAGAAAAAAGAAGAGAAGCCGCAAAGAAATTTGGTCTTGAAAAAAAAAACAGAAAAGTTTGAAAAAATGTTCAAAAGAATTCTTTTTTTTAAGTATTGGCCATTTTTTTCTGTTTTTTTGGTTAACTCTTAGTTGACTTTAAAAGTCTTAAGCCCGTCCACTACGTCAAAGTGGTTAACCTCGAACGGGTGCCCCCATTTGAATCCATAAGGCTGGGGGCTAAGGCCTTGAATCCATACAATATAAAACAATCCATACAATATAAAACAATCCATACAATATAATACAATATAAACCAATATAAAAAAATCCATACAATATAAAAGAATATAAAAAAATCCATACAATATAAAAGAATATAAAACAATCCATACAATAAAAATAAGCAGCGGCAATAAGGTTCGTCAACCAGAATATAGGCTCGTCAACCTTGGGTACCCCCGCCTACCTCGTCGCCAAGAAACAGCTTTATGCGTTACCGAGCTCTAAACCGGCGGGCCCACCAGTATAAGAGCTGTCGAACGCAACGACTGCACTCAACGCTTCAGGCGTAAAGAGACTGAAGGATTTGACTAGTATATATAGACGAATATATGCAAATAAATTAGAATATCCATGAGAATTCTCATGAATATGCTAATCATTACATTCGTCAAATCCATTCTCTTTACGCCTGAAGTGACAATTGCTGGACAGTTCTTATACTTTGCATAAAACTGTATCTTAGAGCGAGGTAGGCAGGGTAGTGCATTGCCACAGGCTGACGAGCCTTTATAGATGCTTGTTATGATGGATGGATCATCATCATTAAAATGAAGCATTGCAGAAAGTGGTTGGACTGAAAAATATCTCAAAAAAATAACACCATATATTCATATCTGTTATAAAGCTTGACAGTTGTTAAATTATATTTATTCATTACACGTATTTCAAATTTACAAAAAACCCCAACAATAAAAATTGCCCCCCCCCCCTATTCCCTGAAAGATGAAAATGAATGATGCCACCCAAACGAAGATTCTTGCATTAACATTGAATTGATAGAAACCAAAGTTAAAGAAATTCTTGCCAAACGGAATCTATCTTCTGCTTCTTCAATTTCTTCACTATCAAATAGCGCTTTAAAATCTTTTGAATAATTTTCAAAATGTTCATCTAAAAATGAACCATTCAAGTAAAGTTATTCATCACTTACTTGAACGTTCAAGCAAGAGATTTAAAATATCTTCATTATTTCCTCTTCATGCTAGCAGACCAATTGCAAGTTGAAAAATGGTGGATATGTTTTATTAATTTCAATTAATCTAAATGCCTAAAAATGAAGTTGAAAATTACTCAATAAAGCTAAAAAAACACATACCAAAAACTTTGAATCATCAATTACTCGATTTTGTCAATATTTAAATGCCGACCAAGCGGCTCAAAAATGTATGTTAAAATATGACTTTGATCAGCTTTCATTGGGGAATATGACTCTGAGATAATTTTACATTTTGAATAATCATTTCTTTGAAGAATTTCAACTGGGACTTGCTTTTCATTTGGATCATAAATTTCTCGAAAAATATTTGCAATTTTGAAAAGTGAAAGAGATTTTGAAAGAATTTCATCATTAATTACGGTAAGCATGAATTGTTCTGCTTTTGTTCGATTCATAATAAAACGTAGAAATTTAGCCTAAAAAATGATAAAATTTAGAAAGGAGTCAGAAAAATGAATACTAAAAGAAGTCATCTGAATGTATTTAAACATTTATGAATTTGAATGTTTAAACGAAAGGTTACTGTAGTATGAAACAATCTTAAATAAAAAACGCGAAAAAAATTTTCCAACAGTTTTTGAAACAAGAGCAACGATAAAGAAAAGAAAAATAAAAAAGCAAAACAGTTGCATCAACAAAAAATGAACCTTATTTTTGAAGGATTACTGTAAGAGTATGAAATCACACAGATGCCGAATAAGAATTAGCCCCTAGCCGTGACAAAAAGTTTTTTCTTAAACCGAGCGGTTGGTCGAAAACAAGAAAAAACGTCTTTTAAAAAGATATTTTTTTTACAGTTTTAGAAGCAAAAACAAAGAAAAAAAATCAGTTTTAAAAAACTATTTGCAAAAAAGTTGGTTTTGGAGGAGAAACAACAAAAATCATCGAGAAAAAGTAAAAAATACATTTTTGGGACAGCAAAAAAGGCTATAAAAAAGAAAGTAAATTGTTACCCGATCTTTGATAAACAGTGATGCATTTATTAATTGCAATTGTAAATCAGCAAATATTCCATATCTTGTATCAACAGTAATATTTGGAGATAAAATAAAAACCATGGATATGTTTCAAATATTGTTTTATGATGTTGAAAGTTCATTCACAACATTTATAGAAGAAATTAGAATTGGAAGATAATCAGTTGTAGATGTTGATGACATGTAAGTCAACATTATCATCAACATGTAATAGAAAAACATGTGCAAGTTGAAGTGGCTTTGAAATATCTGATGGAATTTACTTATTTGTTTGTCGAATCATTCCAGTTCAATCTACTTTAACAATAAGCAAATTAAGGATTTGATAACTAAAAAAAATAGAAAAGTTTCAGCAAAAACCAAATAAATACTAAGCTTACATGGAAGCAATCATAACATCTTTATCGTTAAGCTTTGGCTTAATCTTTGAACATCCAAAGTCCACTTCAAATGTTGGTAATTTATGAATCAATCCATTCTAAAATCTGTAACAACATTAAATATCTTTTAACTAAAAACAACTACTTGAATAACAAATAAATTTATAAAAGTTGATGTAATTCCACTTGCACAAGTTGATGTAATAATATATCCATCAAAAAAATAACTCAGTAATCTTTTAAAAGCATACATAAAAAATTGTCCAAACAGAAGAAATTTTGCTACTTTTCATAAATAATTCAAGTGCGGCATAAACGTAACGTATAATACTTGTTTATCATTTATCCATTCTAAAGTAATTATTGCAGAATTTTTTATTTTACACGGTTGATTTGCAAATGGGTGAGATTCATTAGAGACTTTTTGATCAAGAAATACAAAATCCTGAAAATGCAAGAAGTAAAAACTGTTGGGAGAAAAAAGAGCTTACAATACTTGTTTCATCTCGATGAACACCAGCAATTTTCATATCCGGTAAAAAGTTTACGGTATTGATTTGTCGAGTTGCTTGAATCCTAAAAATGAATCAATTTAAATAGAATTTGGTTTTTTGCGTAAATTTTGGTTGGAGCAAACATATGCGACTACAGTAACTCAAAGTTAGCAAATAAGCATTGTATAAACAATACTTTGCTTTACTGTAAACTGCATTTTGAAAAGGAAAACAAAAACATTTTTTTAAATTTACTTTAAAAAAATGATATAAAACATTCCAGCTGTAAAAATTTATATTCTATCACAACAATCAATAAAAAGCATGTTGAAAGAAAAACATACCGAAAATTTATCACATCATCCTTGCTAAAACGTCGTGCAGTTATTCCCAATGAACCAGCATTTCGAACAGTACAAATCTAAATCCATTAAAATAATAAATATCTTTTTAGATAAACAAATAACAAACTTTTTCTTAAAGTCGATCATAAAATATATCTGACATATTTTCTATCGACTATTTTCTATCGGTTCAAATAATACATAACTTTTACCCAATGTTAAAAATGCTGCTTTCGATGATGTTTCTGTCATTTAAAAAAAATGTATCAAAATATTATTATCCATTCAAAAGTATAAATTTGTATATCTGTTTCAAAAGAACTTGTTTAAAAGAAAAATATATTTATGTGTTGCTTTTTTCCGGAGGCAGCGAAGAACTTTATGCCAAAATAAAAGAAAATTACTGCTAATTTATTTGTACATTTCTTTAATTTTGGTGTACAAAAGTATACACCGTATAAGTTTCAAAAAAAATGGATTAAACAAAAGTTTTAATAAAATAAAAGTAGCAAACCCGTAAAAAACTTACATAATCAAAGTTCATTTCTTTCAGGAATGAGATTCTTTGAATTTCCAGCAACAAATGAAGATGAAAATCTACTCAATCTTGCAGATTGAGTAGATTGAGATATTTCTGTATCCATTTTTCTTTCTTTGTCACTTTTTTTGAAAAAAACTGTGAAGACAAAAAACAAAAAACATCGAATGAAAAGTAGAAAGAATTGTGTAATGCAAATGTAAAAAGATGAACAAATTTTTTATTGTTATTGAACATTATTCCATAAAGTTGAAATCTGCAAGTAACATATTCTTTTTTTCAGTATCAGAAAATGAAAATATTTACAATAAAACAGCCAACGGCGCGGAAAGTATGTATATTAAAATGTAATTCAGATGCTTGCAATGGTGCCACTACAATATTTTCTCCTTCTTCTTCTTCATCAAACACAACAACATCAACACCAATACAAAACTTTTCTCCAGGAGTATCAGTAGCTGATATTAATAAAACACTTCCAAGTTCTTTTCCTATTTTTCCAAAGATAACCGTGACATCTTCAAACAACAACACATTTTTTTGTTATCATGGAGAAGGATATATTGGAAAATACAATCTTTTCATGAAATCAATTCCATGTCCTTCGAAAAAGTGCATATTATTTACTGCATTTTGTGAAGAGTATTGGGCGACAACCTGTTATGTAAGTTTTAATATCTCATTTAATGTCTGCTATTTTAAAATCAAATTTTTATATTTGCAGATTTTTATGGCTCAAAAATCTTGTTCAAATTTAAATATATACATACATCGGATTTATTTAAAAGTGCTCGCAATCCATTTCCATTTTCAAAAATATAATTTGTTTTATCATCACCAAAATGGACATTAGTTAGCCAAGAACGTGGACATTTAATTGTGTCATTACAATGACCTTCTTCCAATTCAATAAAAGCCTCCAAAAGTATACCAAATTTCTCTAATGTTATGAATGAAGTTTCATTAAAAATAAATAAAACGGAATTTGATCGATCCGAGTACAATAATGTATTTGAAATTTTTTTGCTTAAATCGTCGTCTGATTTAATTCCAAAAATAAAACAATAAAAAATAAGTATTACCCACATTTTTCTTGAAAAATGAAATAAAATATTTATATTATGTACAAAAATGATTTTTGCGCTTCACGAAAATTTCACCCATTTTTGTACGTAAGAAGCTTATAAAAAATTATCTACACTTTTTTTTCGGTTCTAAAAAATTTTTTAGGGAATTATTTTTTTTAATTTTTAAAAAGCTGCTTTAATTTTTAAAAAAAATGGGAATGTATGATACACAAAAATTAAAACAAGACAAAATCAATCGTATTCAAAATGGAAAAAAGTTAAAAAAAGGAATAAAAACTTTTAGGTCTATTATTCTTAAATATTCAAAGATGATACACCACAGAAATAAATATTATTTTTGCTATCAGTGATAAGATACATGAAAGGATGATCAGTAGTAAATTCTTTTGGGGGAGGAGGAGAATAACAAAGGCCATATCCCCATATATTTCCCAAAGTTATTGCTGCTGCTTCAGTACCTTTTTCATCAGTCTAAAATTTTTATTTTAATATTTGAATAGACGAGAGCTCAAAATACATTTTTTTGGACTAAAATCACAAATGTGACACGTTATTTTATTACTTTTACAAAATTTTTAATTAAATGAAACTTATTCGAAAAATTTTATTTGTTGGTGTATTTTTGATGGTCTTAATTTCAAGCCCCGACCCGGCTTGAAATATAGACCATCCATTCTTATTTTAAATTACGAATAATAAAACCATTTTCTTACACAAATATATGCGCTGTGTAAAATTTATGAAATCAAAATCTCCTTAAAATTAGACATTCCTTCCAAATTTGAATTGGTATCAAACAGATCCTTGATTCCCATGCTCTTTAATGTTTTTACGGCATCAAACTGAGTTTTAACTTCAAATTTTGGCATTTTCACAATCACTTCAACATAATTATTTTTTATCAAATGTTTCATTAATTCATTTATTGTCAAATTTTTTATAACATCAGCAAGTCCATATCTTTTTCTTGGTAGAATAATTCTCATTGATAAATCACTATCCGCATAACCAAGTGTTAAAAATTGAAATTCGTCAGTTTTAGAATATATCCATTTGTGAGATTCTCTGTGCATCATTTTAGCCTAAAAATAAAAAGTCTTTCAAAAAATGAAAATGCGAAAAATATTACTTTTTTGGTCTTTCCTGGTGCCATATAAAAACTAGCATCGTTTGTTTAGAATCACTTTTTTGCGGTCTTAAGTTATTTATTTTAGTGTTTTCTTTTTTTTTATTAATAATGTTGACACGCTGCATCTATTGATACCAAAATTGTCACGATTAGCGACGTTTTAAAAAACGAAGCACATGTCTAATTATAATACATTTAACTATTTTATCATTTTGATATGATTTATTCCTTTCAAAACGAAATAAACTCTAGTATCAATTTTATGCCTTTTTTTAAATTTTATATTTTAATGCCAAATAGAAAGTCATTTAAATTTGAAGATTTTATTGTTTCTTTTTTAAATTACTGTTAAAAAAACTTTATTAAAATAAAAACTTTGTTTTTTTAAGCACTGTAATATTAAGGAACTAATAATAAATATATGTTTTATAAATATCAAGTATTTTTGTTACGTAATATACAAAGAAAAAAGTAATTAACTTCTTCCAAGGTATAAAAAGGGTAGGCGTTAAAAAATATTTTTGGCATTTTTTAGAAAAAAAAGATATATTTGTTTTTTGCAGAAATGCCTTTTTTTATTTGCACCATTGCCAAACTTTACACCCCCCCCCCATTATGAAAAAGTATATTTAACCCAGGAAATTTAAATTTTCATTATTTCAAGTAAAAAAATGGTTTCCGAAAATATAAAAACATTAATATTTGCTATAATTTTAATTCCATTTTTAATTTTTCAAATTTCTGTCATTATTTTTATACTGAAATTACGAAAAAATAAAAATCCGTTTTATTGTTCATCATTTTTTACCCTTTTTTTAATGGTCACAATTTTGGATACTTTAGCTGAAATTGATGTTTTTATTGAGCTAAAATTGATTGCAGTTGATTGTCTTGAATTTATATTTTTAGAAAATAATTTTTTAATTGCAACTTTATATCAAATTTCTTCCTATACACTTTTTACACAATTTTATATACATTTTGGAATTGCAGTTAATCGATTTTACGCTGCAATTTCAATCGCAAAAAAATTGAAATATAATTTTAAAAAAACTGGAAAATATTTAATTTGGATTTTACCATTTTTAGCAATTCCATTTATTCTTCCAAGATTTTGGTTTAATGCATTTGCATTTAAAGATGTAAATGGAGTTTTACAACCAACTTATAATGTTTCAGCATCTTATAGGGTATGTTTGTATTAAAAAAATTGCTAATAAAAAAAAATATTTTCAGGTTTTTACAAGTGTTTATTCTTCTATTTTATGTGTTTCTTCAGCAGTTTTAAGTTTTTTTCTTCAAATCTTAACAATTTTGCAATATAAAAATCTTTTAAAAAGTCATTCAATTCAAGGAAAAAAAGTTCAACAAGAAATTCGACTTTTAGGTAAAAATATTTTAATTATCGAAATCGAAATTTTGGGATCAATTTTTTGAAATCAAAATTTAGCATTTTGATTCTGTAATCCTTGAATAAAAAAAGTTGTTTTTAGTTCAAGCAATGATAGTTTTATTGGCACAATTTGGAATGGCATTTCAACAAAGTGGTTCACTTTATGGATTTCTTCATCAAGAAAATGTTGTTTTATATCATTGGTTTACTGCAAATTACATTTATTTTCAAAATATCTTAAATTTGACCGGTCCAATTTCACTTTTAATTGTTGGAAAACAAATTCGAAAAGATTATTTTGAATTTATGTTTGGAAAAACAAAGTCGACAAATTTGCCAATAATTTTTTCTTCGGCACAGAAAAATACAAAGGTTTTCACAAAAATCTCTTATTAGGTTTTTGCTATATATTTGAAAATTGTATAGATTTTATAATAGCTTGAATAAAGTTGGCAATTTTTTATTTAGCATCAAAAAAATAAATGAGTAAAACAAAGTGTTGTCGCGATTAGATTCGTTTCACAGCGTACTGTTTGTTGCGCTTTAAAAATGATCTTCTGAATGCAAGAACTTTTTCACCAGGTAAGATAAAAAAATTCTGTCTTTTCATTTTATATAACTCGATGAGACGAGCAAAATGTACAGACAGAATTTTTTTATCTGACCTGGTGAAAAAGTTTTGGCTTTCAGAAGACCATTTTTAAAGCGCAACAAACAGCACGCTTAAAGACAGAGTGGAAAGACTGAAAGAATAATTTAAAAATTTAAAACATTAAAAAAATGTTTGTAAGAAAATTTTAAATTTTCAAATAAATACGATAAACCATTTTTAACAAATATTAATTAATGTGATAAATAAATGTATTGTGTGGTTAAAAATAGTTTACAAACAAACTTCAATTTTTTACATCCAATTTTAAAATTCAAAAATCCAGTATTCTTCCATATTACAAATAAAGGATTAAAAATTCAAATTTTTTCGTTTATTTTTTCCTAAAACAAATTTTCATAAACAACTATGATGAAATCAGCTCGTTTTTAGCAACGCAAAACGTTGAAACAACAAACTTCTCGCTTTTTTCAACGAAAAAAGAAAAAAGATCGCCGTCTTTTTCCACATTTTCTTTCATTGCCTTTTTTAAAATTGAACTGTTTGGCATTGCATGTGGTTGAGCGTAAAAGACATTGCAAAAAATATAGCTTCTGCTATAATTATCGTTTTTAAAATTTTGTAAACTTTGAATGTTTTATTTTTTTTTTATTGATGGATAACA
This sequence comes from Panagrolaimus sp. PS1159, assembly GCA_963922195.1. Classification (NCBI taxonomy): domain Eukaryota; kingdom Metazoa; phylum Nematoda; class Chromadorea; order Rhabditida; family Panagrolaimidae; genus Panagrolaimus; species Panagrolaimus sp. PS1159. The sequence continues at coordinate 2,870,383 of CAWUHW010000008.1, forward strand.
AATATTGAAAAATGCATGAATTGCTTATATGAATATTCACAAAAAAATTAAAACGTTTGCAGAAATGTCTGCAGAATTCAAGTTGAATATGAAAACGTTATTAAATAAAAAATATTATTAAAATTTCAAAGATTATTTTGATTTTGCTATTTTAACATAAACTTTTACATTCTTAAACCGCAGCCATATAAGACTTTCATTATAAAACAAAACAAAAATCATTGTTAGCGTTTTTTGTTAAAAAAAATTGCTCTGCTAGACATCGGACGAAAAATGATGTTAGCGAAATAGTTGTTGTTTTAAAAGCTTTTCAATGTGTTTGAATATTTAGTTTTTCTTAACCTGGAAAAAATGAATGAAATTATAAATCATTCTTTTCACTGTTTGTTTACATAAGCTGTAATGAAGAAATTAGTCTGTTTTTTTGTTGACGCAAGAAATTGTTACGAAAGTTTAACATTTTATTTTCAGCAAAGGACCAAGAAAATGTCGCCGCATTTTTTCGTCCATTCTTGTTCTTTCATTTTTTTTGTCTTTGAATATTCGAAAACGAAAAAATATTGCAAATAAAATAAATTTGTTAGCGACACAAAAAAATCTTGCGCTATAATAATTAACTATTTTGAATATTTTGTTTCTTATTTTAATTGTTGATAAAGTTAACAAAGTTCAAAAACTGCATGAATCATTTAAACGAATATCCATAGAAAAGTTGAAATGGAACCGAAAATAAATGGCAACATTATTAAATAAAATATTATTAAAATTACACAGCTTATTTCATTTGACAATTTTAACATAAAATTTTACATCCCCAAACCGCAGGCAGCCATATTAGACTTTCATTATAAAATAAAAATCGTTGTTAGCTAATAATTTTTTTAAATGGTACTAGAAAAATATTACCTGACAGCTTTTGTTGTAAAATAAATTTTGTGAGCTTGATTTTTTTTCGCAATAACATAAAGTTAAAAAACAATTTATGCAAACAAATTCATTATTTTTACGGCAACATTTGTAAAGAAAAAAATTCAGTGCAAAAAAGACAAGAAAAACATCGATCAAAAAACGACACAGAAACTGCCGATCTTATTTCTTTCCTTTTTTTTATTTATGAATAATACTTTTTGAATATTTAATGACACCATTATGTTTCTGATTTAATGCAATTTTAATTTTTGAAAAGGAAAAAGTCTATCGAAAATCTAAATCATTGAAATATAAAAACCTTTGATTCTGATTATTTTAAACATTAATAATAATATATTAATAAAATGTTCCATGTAGCATAAATTATGAAATAATACTTCTTTTACTTTAAGTTGTATTTTATTTTTGGAGTTAATTTCTTTTTTCCTTCGCTGTTGTTTTTTGCATATTTGCTTTCTCGAATTTGAATACAAAAATAATCAAAATTTGCAATTTCTAAGTTGAAAGATAAAAATTTCAACGTTAGAACATTTTTGACATTCAAATCAGAGGTGTAAAAGGCGGCCGGCCGGTGTTTTTGGCAAAATTCTTTGTTTTTCGCCTTATTAAATTAAAAACAGAGCGGCCGACCGCGGCTGCGATTTTTTCGGCCGCTTTTTGCACCTCTGATTCAAATCCATATAATACAAGCAATAAAATGAAGCTAATTTATTGATTAAATTTTTCATTGATAAAAGTTTAACAATGTCACCCCCAAAAAATTCAATGTTGTTATCGAACAAAAACAGAAAAGGAACAAGCAATCCTTTTTTTCTTTATTTGCATTTATTCTTCCATTTTTCTTGTTCTTCGATTACTTTTTTGCTTTCAATAAAAAATAAATATATTATTTTATTTTATTTTTATACATAAATAATGTCACAATTAACAAATTCAAAAGACTTGGAACGCTTTACCGTTGGAAGTTCAATGATGTTCGTTCTTTTATATTATATCCCCCTAGATTTTATATATATGTTAGGTCCAGATTGTAAAACCGTCCAGATTGTAAAACGGACGTCCAGATCTTAAAACGGACGTCCACATTGTAAAGCGGACGTCCAAGTTGTAAAACGGACGTCCAGATTGTAAAACCATGTAGTAATAGTAATATATGTTAATTAAAAAAAGTTAATAAGTCAAATGAAGGTAAATCAGATAGTTCTAAGTGATACCTGCTATTAATATCTGCACTTATATGGATTTTACAGCTTATTTCAAACAGGTCATAAGACATTTGGTAAATGATAAAAATAAGAAACTATTGACTAAAACATATGTTTAAAATCATAACCTTCATTGTAAAAGTATAATAACTCCGAGTTATACTTTTTTTATGCCTAATATAAGTATTTGTTTATGCAAATATAACCATACACTACTATTACTATATGGTTTTACAATGTGGACGTCCGTTTTAAGATCTGGACGGTTTTACAATCTGGACGTAACATATATCCTCTTTTTTAGAGATGTAATTGTATTAATTGAAACAGTAAATTATCTTGATAATAAAGAAAGCTGCTATTGTAATGCTCGAACGGATGATGGAAAGAGAGTTGTTGTAAAAGGATATAAAAAATCCGCAATAGCTTTAAGACAAAATGTTAATCCAAATGCAAAGGTTGCATTCTCAGATTTATCTGCAACAAAAGTATATTTTCCACAATTTAGTGATCTTAAAATTGATCTTTTATTCACTGAAAATTCAACTGCAGATTTATTGAAACAAATTTCAAAGGTAATCAATAAAACACAATTTTTACAAAAATAATTACTATCGCTATTTTAGAAAGAATTTAATCAACTTCAAGAACCTGATGAAATTCCATTGTGTAAAGTAAAAGATTTTCATGGAAAAATTATTTGGACAAGAGGATATTTGAGAGCTCCGCTGCGATATGTTTCATATCCTCCAGGATCTGGGGATAAAAAATATGGTGGAGCATTATATGACGATAGTAATCCATCTACTCGAGTTGAAATGTATGTTACAAATGATAATGAAATGTTAAAAAGGTTTTATGAATTGGATGAAGTTGTTGTCTATGGGAAAGCTTTTTTTAAAGGTTTGTAATACTACAGCTGTTAACGGATTTAGTAATCGAAATTTTTTTCGGAAGATCGAAATTTTGATTTTTAATTTTCTACGAAGACAATTTTTGTGATTTTTGCTATTTTTTAACTATTTATATTACAATTTAAAAACCAATTACATTATTTTTTAGGAAATGCTTGCAGCATTTTGGTTGACACATATGCAAATGTTAAACTTGTTGCATCTGAAAATCAAAAAACAATTGCCCGAAATGGAGACTGCCATTCTTCACAAGAAAATTAGAAAAAAACATAACATACAAAACATAACATAATATACCAAACATATATTATATTTCTTACTTATTAACATTTATCTTATTTTTAATTGTTTTGAGAAACAATTTTAAAAATCTAAAATGATAACAATTTTAGAAAAAAAATCAAACTTAAAAAAATAGTTTCATTAAAAATTTTGTACCGAATTTTTGGTTTAAAGTTTATTGTTTGTTGTTTAATAGCATACTTTTAAAAATATGTCATTAAAAAATTAGAAACAATGAAAATTATGTTGAATTTAGTTTTAAAACGTATTTTTGTGAAAATTTAAAAAAGTAAAGTAATTTTAAATTTTTTTCTTTTTTTTCTTGAAGAGTCTCGTTAAAAATGTTTAGACTTTTTGAAAAAAAGCCATGAAACAAAAACTCATCAATGTTTCATGTTTTTCGGCTGTTGAAGCAAAAAAAAAGAAGATCCACATTCTGCTAATTTTGCTTTCAGTTTTTTTTCAAGGATCAGCTGTTTTGTTGAAATTTTTATACACTGAAAAAAGCCGGCGTCATTTTAGAAAGAAAAAACTGTGCATATTTTTGAGTTCAGTTTTTGCTGTTAGCTTTGGCGGAGGGTTTTTTTTCTCATGTAATACTTTTTTTTAAAAGAAAAAAAACGGCAGTCAAAGCCGTTATCCAACAAGAAAAAAGACTAGAAAGAAGTCGGGCATTCAGCCAAAGGCCAAAATAAGTAAGTAAGTAAAAACACTTTTTTTCTGTTGAGAGTCGTCGAACTGCCCAAAGACTCATTTTAGGAGTTTTCTCTCTTTTTTTGGAGTCCTCTCTCGTCTTTTACATATATAATATTGCATTTTTTTGCCTTTTTTTTCTTTCTTGTTTGTTGCTGCTGCTTGCTTTTGCTTGACTGCCGGCGGCTGTCTCGTGTGCTACTTCATTTTTGCTGTTGGTCAAAAAAATTTTGCCATCCGCCCGAACGCCTTCTTTCTCTTGTTTCTTTCTTTCTTCTTTCAAACATTTTATTTTATTGCTTTTTTTGCTTGTTAATCCCAGGGTTTTTATTCACCTTTTTTTTTCTTCTTCCTTTTCTTTTTTTTTACAATTCCAACATCTTTTTAATCTCTTATATAGTACATATATAGCTCTCTTCTAAATAATATTGGTGGAAGCTGACTACTTTTTTATTTTTGGATTTCAACAAAACTATATTATATTTTAACTTTTAAAAATTTTTCAAAGTTTTTTAAAAAACTGCCAAAAAAAATTTATTTCGAATGGTCGCCGGTTCTTCGGCGGTTATATCTTCTTTTCAAATTATTGTCACTTTTAGGTTTGTTTTTTTACCCAATTTTTTCTTAAAATTTTTTAAAATTAAATTTGTAAAAATAATTTTTTGGACTGAAAAAAATTTTTTTCTAACAAAGTTTTTAGTTTAAAAAATACTAAAGTATCTCTTTTTTGTAAAAATACTCCCCTGATAATCATAAACTTTTATTATTGCATAAACGTTGGAAAATATAGTTAACGATGCTTAAGTTTTCCGCTATTGAAAAAAACTATAAAAATAAAGTAGTATTCAAAATTATGAAAAAAACTGCAAGGTTAAAAAAATGGCATTTTTTATAGTTTTTGAACCATTTTATTTTTCATGGCTTTGTGAAATCCCCTAAGGCATTGAAAAAAGATTCTATAGCAAAAATGCCAAGGCATTTTACTTTTAAAAAAGCTACTTTTGCTGTTATAAAAGGTATCAAAAATTGAGAGTATCCGAAAAAGGGCTAATATTTACTTTTTCGATTACTCTGATTTTTTGCCTAAGAACAAACAAAAATTTCGTTCCAAGACTTTACGAAATTAAAATTACCAAATTTGATGTTATAAAATTGAATTTTTAATATTACAGAAATGCAGACAGTGGAGATCAGATAGCATTTAAACAAGATGGTGCAAGATTTGAAACTTCAACGCGAACCCTAAAATTTTGTTCTGATACAAAGTATAAAATAACACTTAAATGCACTCCGGCAGTTGAATTTCAGTATGTTTTTTTATTAGCTTTCATTTTCTCTTCCTTTTTTTGTGCAATTTGAAACCAAAATTGTTTATTTTTGCACTTTTTGAAAAACCAAACAAATAATGAATTTTTTGTTTATAGCAATTTGCATGTTGCTGGCAGTGATCTTGAATTACGATGTGATCGACCACAATCTGGAGAATATCAAGCCGTATGGAATACAACTGGAATAAATCCAACAAAAAAATCTGCTCGAGAAAATATTGTACTGGTTCTTCGAGGTCCGGGCGGGAATTTAAAACATATTTTACAATCAAAATTTTATCCAAAATCTCATAGTCATGCAGAATGGGGGCATAAGCTTGATTATATTCAATGGATTTGTTCAGTTGATCCAACTGGGAGTATTACAGTTGCAGAAGAACAAGTTCGTTAATACAATAACATGGTTACTGTAACTAGAGTATTACCCCCATTTTTCACACTTTGCCAGATTTCAAACTTTATCACTTTTTTTAATCACCTTCTCAGATCTCATTTTTTTAAATTGCAAAAAATACTGAATTCTTTCAAATATATATTTTTTTTCGTTAAAGAAAAAGCAATAATCCTCAAAGTTTCATGTACACTAAAAAGTACATTTTTTTGAGGAGGTAAATTGCCACATTTTTTTCTAATTTTAAAAAAAATAATAAACGAAAACCTTTGCATTTTTTTATTATTACTTTTTTTGCTCATATATCTTTTTTATGTAATATTCTTTTTCTCAATCCGGTGTGTTTATGCACTTTTAACAATAAATTAATGATATTTTTTTTATTTTTTTTTAAATGCAAAAAATACAATAAAAAAAAGTCATCAGTTCTTTTACAAATGTGTTGTTTTTTGGAAAATAATGAATTTACTAAAATAATTTTGCAAAATTTCGAATTAAAAATCATTTTTAAAATCTGCAATAAAAAAAGACAATTTTTTTTAAATTGGCACACAACAATCGGATTTGCAAAAACATATATTTTTGCTTGCAAAATAATGTTTTTTTAACAATTTAACACATAAATCATTGAAAATTAAATTTTACATTTAATCAGTATTTTATTAGAAAAACGGAAACAAACGCATAACATTTTATTTAAAAATCAAAATTTGGAAACAAAATTCAATTTATGTCTGATGAATGAGACAGTTACGATGAATTACGTTTTTAAGTAAAAACATTTTTTAATTAATTTTGAAATATTTCTGAATTATCAGAATTTAAAAACTATTAAAGGAAAATGATATTAGATTTTGATTACATCTTCTTTTTTATTTTTTGCTCACATTTAGAATTTTGCAAAAAAAATATTTTCTGCTTCATTTCCCATTCACTCATTTCATCATTTTTAATGATGACCTAAGATACATCAACTAATTCGTTTTCATAAAAGCAAGCGAAAGGTCAAAATTGTAACGGATGAATAAAGATACGAAATAAAAATGACGTCTTTTTTTGAATGTTATTAATACATATATTTCATTTTTTGCTTTTTCTAATTTCTAACATTATTTGTTTTGTTTTTTCAAATGTCTCGAAATTGAAAAGGAAAAAAAGCATTTCACTCTCTTTTTTTGGTCCCAAAAAACCGAGGGTCTTTCAATGGCATACAAACGTCAGAAAAGCAAAAAATGGAAAGAGGAGGTTATTTATAGAAAAAAATAAACATCTGTTGTTACTAAAAATGGAAAAAAATGTTTACGGCTGTTTTGAAAGTTGATTTGTCACATATAGACTAAAGAAGGAAGAAAAGAAATAAAAATAGATGGTGGCCGTTTGATGTCATTTGAAAGCGGTTAGCAAAAGTTTAAGAAATTAATTTTATTAGAACAGGTGAACAATTAAAATCTTAATTTCATTATATAAGAGGAAGGGCTCTACGATATCAAAATCAGTTTTTCATTGATCGAAATCGAAATTTTCTTCACAAAAAATTCTGGAAGCCTTTTGTAACATAAGAACATCGCTTTAAAACATCATACAAACTGTTTACACTGAAAATAAAAATGCTAGAAATAAAAATTTATTTAAAAAGGATTTAGCTTCATCATCAAAGTAAAAAGTTTTTAATCAAAATTTTTTTCCGAAATCTAAAAACATTCTTTATAATATAATGTAATACCAAATATATTCTGGTAAATCAAGATGATTCAAGCTTGAATATCATTGTTTAAGTTCCAAGTTGCCTGCTCGAACACTGTTTTAAAATCGTGATAAGAGTAAATAAAGACAAAGCCAAAAAATCATTTTAAAAAATAAAACTGACAGCTTTGAAAAAATGGAATAAATATTTTTCATACAAAAAAATCGTTGAACATTTTTTGCTTTTAAATCGCAGCAAACATAGACACATAAAAAAGGAGAAACATTCGTCCTTTACTTATCGTAAGCTTTTTTACAAGTGTCAATTTAAAACAAATCACTTTTAATTGTGAAAAATTATTTTAATATCGTTTTTTTTTTCACATTTTTTTTATCAATGATTTTGAATATTTTTGTCATTATTTAAATTGTAAAATGTTCAAATTGATTTAAGTGAATGTATTTTTTGGAAAACAGAATGTACTAAATTTACACAATGAAACTAAAATGGATGGTACCGTTAATAATTTTTAAAACATGAAAGAAACGACCTACAAAAAGTATTAAAAATGGGAATAAATTTAAAAGAAATGCTGTTTTACAAAATTTAAACAAAATTTAAATAAAAAAAAATTTTTTTTGTTACTGTACTATGCTTTTGTGCAGTTATTAGATTTTATACTCATTTTTACTTTTGCAAAATTTATATCACTAAGAGTCAATTTTTGTTAAATCTTTACATCAGACTTAGAAATTGTTGCCTTATTTTTTGAGGTCACAGATGAATATGAATTATAAAAAAAAGTTTCATTTTGAAAAACAAATATTTAAAAAATATGATAAATAAAAAGCAAAAAATTTAAAAAAAAACGTTAAAGACATAAAATAAAATAAAAATTATTCAGCATCAGCATTTTTTAAAAAATTTTTATTGTTCCATTTTGGATGTCATTTTTGGTTCTGCTTTTTCAGCATTTTTTAAAGCATCTTCAAAATCTTCAATTGTTGGAAAATAGAAAGAATAAAAAGTAAAATCAATTTCAATAATCTTTTTTCCAAAGAAACATTTTTCTTCTGCAGTAATTTCAGCTGTAAAATCAAATTTCATCCATGCCACGGCATTTTCTTTTGTAATTAAAGGAACATGAAAATGTTGTTCCATTTTATCTTTTAAAGATTTTGAATCCAAAATTGCATTAAAACTTTGGAGTAAAGAAGATTTTAAATCTGTTGAATTAATTAAAAGTGCAATTGGGCCGCCTTCAGAAGCCGTAAAAACGGTCTTTAAAGATACAACAATTTCTTCAATTAATTTGAAAACATTAGAATATGATTTAAGTTTTTGAGTAAAATTTCTTGAAAGTTTATTTAATGGCGGACATTCGCCAATTTTTATGAATAATAAACCAGCATTATTAATTTTTGTTATTTGAATGGAATCAGATGAAACAAAATCTGCAAATTCGGCTTCGATGGTTTCTTTTGGTTTTACAATAGAACTAAAATATTAAATACTTAAAAACATTAAAAATAAATTCTAAAAATTACTGATTATAGCTATCTGTTGTCGCATTTGTTGAATATCGTTTATCTCTTTTCTTCCAAAATTTGAGATACTTAAACGGAAATGAAAATGTTTGACGACATAAAATAGAATTTATCTTTTTTTGAAGAGTTTCATTTTCTTCTTCTAATAATTTAAATCGGTCTTCGTTAGTTCGTGGAGTTAAATTCATTTTTATTGCAAAACTTTGAAAGGTAAAAAATTAATTCGACAGTCAAGAAAAAACAAGATACAATTCAACAAAAATTTTGAGTAAAAGAAAAAATAGTGTGCCAAAAAAGCCAGAGCAATAAAATCAATTACAAGTCTTTGCTCATAATCCCAACATGTTTGCATTCCAGGAATTCTTTTCTCACCTCTTCAGAGATAATATGTCTACCCTTAGAAAAATGCATGTTTTTGCCAGTGAAAATTTATTCAGTCTATCAGTAAAAAAGTTTTTTGTAAAATTGTGCTACAAACAAAAATTTTTTTCCAAAAACAAAAAAGCAAAATTCAAAAACAAAAAAAAAATTTATAAAAGAGTTCCTTCTTTTTTTTCATTCTTTTCAGCATCAACCAAAGCATTCCCAAAATCTTCAATCGTTGGAAAATAAAATGAAAAACAATTTAATTCAACTTCAATCATCTTTTTTCCATATTTTTTTTCCTTTAACAAAAATTTCTAAATCACATTTTATCCATGCAATTGCTTCTTCATTTTCTTTGATAATTAACGGAGATTTCCATTCATATTTCTTTGACTCTTTTGATGGCTTTGATTTAAAAAATGCTGTAAAACATTTGAATAAAAGACTTTTTAAATCATCAGAATCAATTAAAACTCCAATAAAACCATTTGAAGTTGAAACATTTATTGGATTTAATGTTGAAATAATTGTATCAATTAAACATCTCATATTTGATAAAGGTTTAAATTTTTGAGTAAAAGTTTTTGAAAATTTATAAATTGGTGAAGTTTCGCCAAGTTTAATAAATAATAAACCAGCATTATTGATTTTAGTGAAATGAGATGAATCAGATAAATTTTCGTCAGGAATTTGAGCATCAAAATTTGTATCAAGTTGAATTAAAGGTCTGAAAAAAGTTAAATGTTAAAAAAACAAAATAATACAAAATTCTTACCGATCTATTTTTTCTTCATTTCATTTCTTTTTATCATTTTTCGAGAATAATTTTCTGATAAATCCAAAATTTAATGTGGATAAAGGTGAATTATAACGAGATGATTTTACAGCTTTTTGTAATTCTTCTAATTCATTTTCCAAATTTTGTTTATTTTTTGCAGCAACTAAATTCATCTTTTTTATTTAAGCAAAGTAGACAGCAAAATTTGAAGTAATATAAATGAAAATGAAATAAATCTTTCTCAATCACCAAAACTGAAATCAAAACAAAGAAAAAAAGAACAAATGCAATTATTTGCTATAAAAGTTTTGAGAGAATTGCTTTAAGGATTATTAATAAATGGATTAAGTTTTATTAATTGGCATTGAATAAAAAAGAAACAAAAAAATAAAATACAATACAATAATAAGCAAACTATTATAATAACTGAATTATTTTGTTGAATTTTTTGGCATTGTTGAAGTTACAGTTGAAATTGTTTGTCCCCAAAAGCAATTAATATCATATGGCTTTGAATCATGAATTACATATTCACCACCTAAAAAGATGTTGAAGAATAAAAACAATGTAAATTAGCAAGAAGTTTAAGCTATATATCTGATTTGAAAATTGCAAAAAAATTTGAACTTTGGCGTTTTTAGCAATTACAGAAGGCAACTTTTTTATTGTTAAAAGATTTTAATTAATTTTGAATTACTGTTTATACCATATACTGCCAAAGTTTGTCAAACACACCCTAACATTCTCTACGTAACTGTATAAACGTTTTTAGATGCTTAAATATATCCAATTGCTCTTTGCTTTGTTTATCAAAAAAAAGAATATGTACAAAATTTGGGAATCCTTGATAAAAACATTCTTAGAAACTGTTTGTGCTAATTCTACTTGGCGTAAATCTCAAACTTTTTAAGTAAGTTTTATTTTATTTTAATCTTTAAATTGATTTATTTATAAAAGTTCATTAATAAAATAAAAAAAATACAAACCTGGAAATGGTTTATTGCATCCAGAACAAACAAAACAATCCAAATGATAGCATTGATTTTCAGCTCGAATAAATGTTTCACCAACAAATGTATTACATCCTAAAAAATAGTTGTTAAAATAGTTACAAAAAAAGATAAATAAGAAAAAAGCTTACGTTTACAAATTGGATGTTGAAGAGATTTACAAGAATAACAAAGAGGCTTTTCATCAGAAGATAAATAATAAAAATGACGAATTGATAGTTGACATTCTGAACAACGAAAATGATTTCGATGATATACTTTTTCTTCAACAAAAAGTGCACGGCCTTCAACTTTTTCTAAAAAATTTATCGGATAATGTAAAATACATATAAAACTTGAAGGGATATCATATATCCAGGGATATGTTATAGCCGAATTTGAATTTCAGATATATCCGTTTAATAAAAAATTTTATACAATAAAAAGAAAGATTTTTCTAGTTTGTAAGATGTCAAAAACTTCAAGAGATATCATATATGTTAACAAGATATACAATACCCCGTTTCGAATATATAAAATCCCAGAATATACAATATCCCATCTAATAACATCCATAATCCAAATATAAAAAAGCAACTTACGATCACAATCTGCACATTTAACATCCATTTTTGAATCGTTCGTTTGCAACTTCTTGTTCTCAAAAAACTTTTCGTTTATAAATTATTTTATTCTTAAAAATATGCAAATTTTAAAATTATGTACATAGTTAAAATGTTAAAAAAGCAAATTTAACAAACGTTGGGATGCAGTGTATTGTGCAATTTCGGGTGTCTTTGCTTTAACATTTTCTTGTTGTCTTGGGAATTCAAATGGATTCTATAAAACGAACTTTATTATCCAGAAAAAAAGTTCTGCCAAAATTTACTTGAATAACTGATTCGAAATCAGCAAAAAGTTTCTTTGCATTTTTCCGAATTAAACCATTTTGTTTTAAAGACTTTTTAGTTTCATCAAATAAACCAGAAACAGTTGAATATTCGTATGCTTCAATATGAATGGAAAGGATGCATTTACTTGAGCTTGAAATTTTTCCACCAATTTCTTTTTTCATCAATGGATCCAAAAGTTGGTAATAAATTTTAAATTGAAATTGAAATTTTTGTATTGGCTATTTAAATGAAAAACAAAACCTTGTTTAGATTTAAGTGGTAAAGAATAATCTTTTGTTGCCATCTTAAAAAAATGTTAATATGTTAAAGGAAAAATTTATTAAAAACAATACACGTAATAGTGAGAAAGCCTATTTCAAAAAGCCTAAGCCTAATACAGTTCTCAAAACCGTTTTATTATAAGTAAACTCAAATTGCAAAAAAACAAAGCCAATATTTACTGGTTTTAATCGCTTTCTTTAAATAGACTGTGAAAGTTTTGTAATCTTTAAAAATGATGCCTTTGTAGACACTTCAAAGAATCATAAAGTCTTTCGGGCAGTGATAGACAAAAATATTTTGTCAACGATATTTTCTGTCGAAATAAATTTCAGCGAACTGTTTTTCTTTGCTACGAGCAAATTCGTTTTGTCTTTCATTGCATTATTCTTATTTTTTGTCAATAATCGTTAAAAAAAGAGATCAATCAAATTCAATATTAAACATTGTCTGCCGAAAGTATATAGAGAAGCTAAATAGTTTTAGCAGCTTTTTTGTCACCAAAGATTAAAACACCGGCAAAGTTTAGGGAAATGAAATACGTAACAACTAAAGCAAAAGCTAAAACTTGTTAGGTTTTTCTAACCACAGAGAAATAAATATGGCTTTAAACCACTCTGGTATTGATCTTACATGTGAATTTACTTTAACTTTTAGAAGAAAATAGTGCCAACTTTTAAAACAACGAAACAATACAATTAAACATAAAAATTGATAAAAAATAAATTTTTTGTAGTTTATTTTTCAGAATTATTTTTTGAAAGGCAAAAATAATTTTTCAAATAAGAATTTTTAGAAATCTAAAATAACAGAAATGTGAAAAAAACCACGGAATTTAAACAAAAAGCTTTTCAATTGTTTTTTGAAAACTTTTTTTTAATATAAAAATTTAAAAACAAAATATTTAGTATTTATTTAAGACAGTCAAAAACACTATTGTTATCAAACATTATAAATAATAAATTAATTGACAACAAAAAAACCAATACCATATTCAATTTTGAACCGAGTTAAATTCTTGAAGTAACAGATTGTGAAGCCAATGAAACTAAAGAAGTCGAAGAAGAAGTACTACCCAATTCTGGAGGAGGAAATGTTATCTTTGGTGACTTTCTTCTTTTCCAGGTTTTAGGAATTTTTGAAATAGGCTTTAATAATAATTTTTCACTACCACTTCCATTACCATTAATTACAGAAGTTTGAGTAGAAGTTCTTGCAGGTGGAATTGATGAAGTGCTTCCATTTGTTGATGAAATCGTTTCTGTAACAGTTCGAGTTTCGGTTATTGAAGTTGATTGACTAATTTTTTGAAAATTATTTGATGATGGACTTCTTTTTGTTGTACGATTCTCATTTGGAAATATTTCAAAATTTGATGAATGAGATGAAAGATTTGATTCATTATCGGCAGCAGGAGTTGAAGGTAAAGATGATGACGGAGGAGTAGATGATGGTTTTGATGTGGATGAAGCAGCTATTGCTTTCGGTGTCGATGGAACAGATGATCTTGCTGTTGAAGTTGGTGGAGATGAAGTCTAAAAAAATGTTAATTTAAGCGAATAATAAATGTTAAAAGTATACAAATTTAAAGATTCAAAACAATTTGGTTGCTGTAGTTTATCGACACTTATTAAAAACCTAACCTTAATGTATACATCAGTTTGAGTAAAAATTTTTGAAGTTGGAATTGATGAAGTATAACCATTTTCACTTGTTGATGGAAACGTTTCTGAAATAGTTCGAGTTCCGGTTGTTGTAGTTGTTTGACTAACTAATCGAAATTCATTTGGTGTTGGAGTACTTCTTTTCATTGTTCGATGCTTCTTTTTCTTTTTTGGAGAATTTTTATTAAGTTTTGATATTTCAAAATCTGATGAAAGACATGGAAGATCTGATTCATTATCGGCAGCAGCAGTAGTTGAAGAAGATAAAGATGATGGTGGAGTAGATTTTGTTTTTGATGTTGATGGAACAGATGATCTTGGTGTTGAAGTTGGTGGAGACGAGGACTAAAAATGATTAATTAAAGCGAATTTATAGATTGTCACAATAATTTATCGATGTCATCTTTGAAAAAAACTAACCTCAAATTCAACATCAGTTTCAGCCATTTTTTTAGAGGAGCTTTCAGTTTTTACATTCCTCTTTGATTTCTTTACCAGATTTTTCTTTGGAGAATCTTTTCTTTTTGGTGACTTCTTTCTCGTAGATTTCTTTCTTGGTGAACGCTTTAATGAAGGTGTTGGAAGTTGATCAGGTTCATGCTTTTCAGAAGATGGTTGTTCTTGTTTCAACAGTTGCGGTTTTTGTCCAAAATAATTTTGATATTGTTGAAATCCGCTACCATTTTGTTGAAAATATTGTGGTGGAAATGTTTGTGATGATGGTGGATAAATTGGCTGCGGAATAAAAACAGTTTGAACTAAAGGTTGTCCATTATTATTAAATGGAAGTTGTGAATGATTGCATATTGATTGTTGTTGCGGCTGCTGTTGTTGGTATTGTTGAAAGAATTTTGTTGGAGTTTCCATTTTAATTACAGTTGTATGAGGTTGTTGAGATTCTTTAGATTCATATTTTCTTTGAAGTTCTAAAAAAAAGTAATAAAAAACATTAACTTTAAACAATAGGTAACAAAAGCTTCAATACATTTTTTTTCATTTTTATTTAGCAGGGGATGTGGAATACTTATGGAACGCTTTTTAGGATTTTAGCTAAAAACTTATAAGTTTGTCGTTTTTCCCTATGTTTTTTCAATGGAAAAAAATTAGCGATGTGCATGGACATAACGCCAACGCACTTTTCTTCATAAAAAATTTCGGACAAATTTTTTCTAAATTGGTGCGCTTAATTAAATCTCACTGTTTGATGTTTTATTTAATTTTGTTTTTCCATCTGATGTATTTTTTTGGGTAGCATTTGAGTATCCGGTTTTTGGACGAAATTTTCCTTGTGATACCCGCCGTAATTGCGTTTTTTGTTGTTTTGACCCCTCCCTCAAACGATTTCGCGAATTTTGTTACATCTAATCGATGCAGAATTAAATTCTGCATCTAATAGTTGTAACCTTTTAAGCGCACCTGGAAGCATAAAAAAAATTTATCAAAAAAACTGATTTTTCAGCAAAAAATTTTTTTTCTTGGTTAGTCATGGATTTCCATAGCATTTTTAATGCCACTGTAAATTATTTAATTTAATAAATATAATTACTAAATACACCATTAAAATTTATTCATTTACAAAATTTGGTTTTTTTCTCTTAAAATTTTATAAGTAACCAAATTGGTGATTTATAAGTATTTTAAAGGGTGTTTATGGAGCAAGCACATTTTTTTGTTGTCCGAAGTTTTTGATATTTTTAACAAATTTTAAACAGTAATTTAATACTAAAAACATTTATTTTTTTCTTTTTTATTTATCCATCGTATGGATGAGCTCTATCTTTTAAGACCAAAATTAGCGCGATCAGAGAACTTTGAAAAACCCAAGCACATCGCTAAAAAAAATGGAAGAAAATGTATTGAAACTTTTGTCACGATTGGTTCTTAAAAGAGGTGGATTCTTTGTTATTAACACATTGAACGTCCCTGAAACCACAAAGACTCTACCTCCTTTAAAACAACATTTTTATGTCGAAGCTAAATCTTAAATCCCACAAAATTTATACAAACCTCTTTCAAGTGCTCGTTCATTCTTTCGTTCCGCTTCTTCTCGAAGTCTTTTTTCACATTCTTTCCACGCTTCTTCTTCTCGTTTATGCTTTTCACGTTCTTCATCAATTCTTTCTTTTATTCGACGCTTGTATGTCCATTTTATTGCAATTAAACCACCAATACAAAGTAAACAAAAGAATATCAAAAATACAAATAATATTGCCAATAAAAAGAAATAATCCGCATATCGTACACCTTTTTCATCATTTTCTCCCATTATTAATAATGATAAAGTACTTTATAATAAAGAAAAAACTAGTCCATTGGATCCAAAGTTCAAAAAATATTCCAAATAAAAATTCCAAGAAAAAAAAAACTTATCGTTTATAAATTTTTTTATTCTTAAAAATATGCAAATTTTAAAATTATGTACAAAATTAAAAATGTTAAAAAAGCAAAGCAAAATATTAAAATTTAATGAAAAACTGGACAATGTTCAATATTACTATTTTGTGGGGTAATACTTAGAGATGTAAAATGTCCTGAGGCTCTAGTAATTGATTTTCTTTTACATTGTGCCATATATCCGCCTCTCATACAATCAACCAAAAAACTTATTAACGAAATCCAAGCTTTTAGAGCTTCACGCTTTCCACGAACAGGTTCAGTTCGAGAGATTGCTTCTGTCACGGCATTTCCCAAATCATCCCATATTCCTGCAGCAGTTGATCCACACATATTATAATGAATTTCACCAATTTGTATACATTTATCTTGAACATGTTTTGATGGGCTATTTAAATCTGCTACAGCAAAATCAAAAAGATCAATAAGACATCGAACATGCTCTTTCATATCACAACATTTATTTGCAGAAAATCCTTCAACAATACACATTTTTTGAAAGAGTTCTTTTGCTTTTGCATTTCGATATGAAAGTTGTCTAAAAAGTTGGAGGATAATAGAATCAAAGAATCCCAAGAGAGAAAGAAACTTGCCTAAAAACTGTTGAAAAAACAGATGATTTAATTTTTGGCCATGTTTGTTGAAGGACAAGTACTTGATAGCTGAAAAAAAGATAGATATAAAAACACATCATCGAAAAATGCAACACAAGGAAGTAATATTAACTTTTTAACAAAAATTTAACATCACTTTTAAAACAACAAACAATATATAAAATCATACCTTGTAAGTTTAAGCTGTTCAACCAATGTAAACCCAAAGTCACCAGTTTCAGTAAAATGTATTGCAGCACGTGAAACTCTTCTTGAATTTATTAAATCTTCTTTAGAAGCAAGTGAAAGTTTTGCAGTACGAGATATTCTTCGTTGAATATTATTTGCAGATTGTTCATCCACGCTCATTCTTCGCTTTGGTCCAAGAAATGATGGATTCCTTTTTAATTCAGTTGTTGAAGGTGACGGAGGTCCAATTATAGTAGTAGCAGCTGTAGTATATATTCTTTCAGATGAATTCTTTTTTTGAGTAGATTCTATTGGACGTGGAGTTGATGTTGAAGAACGAATCTAAAAATGGAAGCAACTTTAAAGTCTTTATATAAAGAAAAAAAGAGAGAGACAGAAAAGTTTCACGGTCTGTTGGTAGCTAAAAGAAGAAGAAGAAAAAAGTTGTTGTTGAAAAAGCAACGAAAAAATGTTCTTCCCAAAAAAAGGTTTTAAACGTCAAAAAAAGCATAAATATATATATTTTTATCAACATCATCAAAAGAAAAAGCAACCACCTCCACGTTTCATATTTCCTTCAATGAACATCCATCAAAAACAATTTTTATATAAAAAATTGAAAGGCAAATATTAAAAAGGCGGAGTTTTTCCCCATCAAAATGCCCACAAAAAAAGGTAAACAAAATAAAAACTAACTTGTCGAGGTGAAACTGCATATTCAACACTTTTTCGATTTATATTATTCCCACCACCACATGGTGATGGACTTCGATGAGGTTGTTGTTGCTGCTGATGCTGTGAATGTTGATTGTCAATAGATTCTAGAGGAGTATAAACTTCAAGATGATGAATTGTAGAAATTTTTCGATGAACAGGTGATGAATTTGTTGAAAGGGATTTTTTTCTCCATGCATTTTCTTTATGAGTTCCAGTGTGCGTCGGTGTAGTTGGGTAAGTTGTTGGAGATGAACGGCCATTACCCATTATTGAAAGAATTTTTGAGGAATTTTTTAACTTGAAAATAACAGCAAAGATTCTAATTTTACATTTAATAACTTTTTTTATAATCCAAAATCTTGATACCTAAAAAGTTAGTAATTTTTATACAAAAAACGTATAAGTAAAAAATGATTCAACTACAAAAAAGCCACGTTTTTAGCGTCAAAAATAGAAACAAGGAAATCCCAAATGCCAAAATCTTATGGTAAGAAAAAAAAGATGCCAAAAAAATATATAACACAAAAAAACCTCAAAAATTTGTCATTTTTTGGTCTTTGTTTAATTAACGCTTCAAAAGTAAACATAGTTGTTACATTTTTTTTACATCCATGTGATTTTTAGAAGATGTTTTTGACTTAAAAAAGACAAGGATGTTATTGGAAAGTGATGAAAAAAGGGATTTTTAATGAAAATATGTGTTTTGTTCGTCTCAAAAAAAAAATTTAACATTAAAATTGTTATGAATTTTTTTATTTCGGAGAAAAAAAAGTCATAACGCTATAAGTTATAGCCTTATAACTACAAGAACGAGGAAAAAAGGATAAACAACTCTTAATATTTTTAAATTCAAAAAATAGAAGAAAAGAAAGCGAGACACTTAAAGTCAAGTTGTTAAAAAAAAAGATGTGTGAAATCATAAGATGCCGTTTTGAAAGCGGCATTTTTTGGATTTAAAGAAAATTTGTTTTTGATGCAATAAATGAAAAAAAAGGATTTTGCAATTTGTAAAATGGTTTCATAAATTTTATATTTTAATGAGGTCGTTAAATACGTAAGAGAAATGTTTGCATTTTAATAAGGCAAAAAATAATTAAATAAATTTAAAGTTCTAAATACGAGTCTAAAAAGTTCAGAAAGATTTAATTTGTAATCTTTCAAATTTTGGAAACGTTTGGAATTTTTGATACAATTCATGTAAATTCTTGGAAATCGTTTTCGTAACACCGAATAAAAAAATGTGAACTTTTTAAAATACAACCCTAAAAAAATACAAGTGCAGCTTCATCGCAATTTCGAGCGGTAAACTTATTCGTAAAGTTCCAAAAGTTTTTTTTATAAATTTCAATTTAAGGTACAAATACGAAATTGGGAAGGAGACTAACCCCATGTTACTCCTCCAATTTGTTATAAGAAAAAAAGCTAAAACAAGTTTTCCACTTTTATTATCGAAGCACAAATTTTAATTTTTTTGTAGCTCAAGATTTCAGCTGTTTCAATTTCTCGAAAAATCTTTCAAATTTAGAAAAACAAAAATTCAAGAAATCACAAAAATATTTCATTTAAAATTTTTGTTCCGTATTTTAAATTCCGTTTTTTGGTTGTAGTTTAATAAATCAAAACAGAATGGACTATTTTTGATAAATGCAATATTTTCAAACATTAAATATCTGAAATAATTTCATCTTTTCTGAGAATTTGAAATTAAATCGAAAAAAGTCAAAAACAAAACAAGTGAATAAACTGTATCCGTTTCTGCCAAAATAAATGTCTCCATAAAACATTCAATGACTTCCTTTTTTCTTGTATTTGAAACTTTTAAAAAAAGCAAACGATAGCGTGAAGAAAAAATTTTTAACATAAAAAAGATTCAATATTTGAAATTCTGTTAAGTTCTATTTTTCTATCATAAAAACAAATTTTTTCGAGAATTTGTAACAGTATCTCTCTTTTTTTGCTTATTTATTATTTAAACAACAAAAAAATAATTAACTCTTTTGGGGCTGCTTTATTTTTTGAAGGTCGATGAACTTTAAAACTTTCATCATTTCTTTCCTTTTTTCCGTTCTTTTTCTCTCGAAAGGAAATCAATCCTTTTTCGTGTACTAAAAAAAGGTATGCAAAAATGCATGTTTCCGGTAAAATAAAAAACATGCAAAAAACTATTGTTTGACTTTTTTTACTTTTAATTGAAGTGTTATTTTTCGGGGGGAGTCCCAAAAGCCTAAAAAGTTGAAAATGAATTAAACAAACAATGGCACAAAAAAAGTCTCGAGGGATCCAGACTTCAGCAGCGCCGATGGTTGCAGGTAAAATTCTAAAGAACAAATTTTTATTTATTTTTCCTGCAAAAAAGAAAAATTAAAAGATAATAAAAATATGGAAACAAAATTTTTTTTTGTTGCAGCAATAAATAAAAACATGTCAAATGCAAAGGGTTTAAATAAACCGCCAAAAAAAGAAGAAGCGCTGTGTGTGAAAACGCTCCAGGGGTTCCCAACTCTTTCGTCACTTTTTATTATGACTTTTTTTTGCCTATCATAAATTTTTTTGTTAAAAAAGCCAATCTCTCTTTATTTTTTTTTTTCGTCTGTCAAGAAAATGAGTGGAAAATAAGTACCCTTTAAAAAAAAGAAGTGAGGGATATTTCGAAGAAAACAGATTGAAAAAAAAAGAAAATATGTCAAAGACAAAATTGAACGGAAGTAATCTGTTTTAGAAAAGGTTAAAGGGTATATATCAAGAAAAAAAGAAAGGTAGAAATAATTTATGAGACAGAAAAATTTTTTGAGACTTGTTTTATTTTTGGGAGCTTCGAAGAAATTTATATACCTTTAAAAAAGCATGTATTTTACCAAAAAAAGTGAAAGTAGCAATTACTGGGTGAAATTTTTTTTGAGTAAGTGAAAGAGCAAAAACGGTGGAATTCAACGCCTACAATTTAAATAAAAAAAAATAAAAAAGTGATAATTAAATGATGGCAGAAAAATTGTTAAAAAATGATATTTTTAAAAATAATAAGGTGTTTTTAGGGAAGCAAAAATTTATAGTATCGGAAATTATGTAAATTTTAAAATCCCGAAACATTATTTTACTGATCAAAATTGGTCTCGAAAAGAAAACGAAAAAAACGAATTTTTTTACTTTATAATAAAGAAAAAACTAGTCCCAACATTATTTTCCAAAGTTCAAAAAATCTTCCAAATAAAAATTCCAAGAAAAAACAAAATTTTCTTGTTTTCGTGAAAAAAAACTATCACAAATTTATATATTTTTTTGATAAAATTTAAGTTTAACGCTTCCAAAAAACAGATTTATTTTCATTTATTCAATTTGTCAAAAAAGCTGTAGGCAGAGATTTTGAACTAAAGCAACGATTCCATTCCCTTCCATCACATTCTCATCGAAAAAGAAAGAAAGAAAGAGAAGTCAATGATAATCAAATCTTTCCTCTCCGTTTTTTCAAACAGCAAAAAAGCAAAGCTTTTGCATTATTCTTCTATTTTTTTTTCTAAAAACACGGAAAAAACGATGTAATTTAATCAAAAAATATATTGAAAGAGAAAAAAAACTTGGCAAAAAACGAAAGAAGAAAGTTGTTTCTTCGACGGCGACGATTAGCTCAACTTTTTTTTGCGCGCAAAAAAGTTTAAATCTTTCTATTTTTCTCGTGTGTTCGGAATTAGCTTTGCAAAGAAAGGAAAGAAAGAAAATAACAGTGGTTTGCAAACGGAAAAGTAATAAAATTTAAATAAACTTTTTTTATACAAATCTTCCGAAGGAAAGCGGAACTGTTTCGTGACAGTAAAAAAAAATATTTTGCAAAATAAGCTAAAAATAAAGATATGAATAAAAAATGACATCAGCTGCCCAACAACGTAGTTGTTGTTAACAACCATGTCATCTTCTTTCTTTTTTTCCTTCAAGGCTTTAAATCCAAGGAGGCTAAAGCCTTTGGTTATAAGCTTATTAACTTTTAAAAAAGATGAAATTTACAATGATTCAGCGTTTGCTGCATTTCTTTTTTTGATATCAACTAAATAAATCTATGGTAGTTTAAAAAAAACATGTTTGTAAAATGTTAAAATTGTTGCAATAAAACATTTTTTTAATTTAACATTTTTAAATGTTAAATAACATTGTTAATGAAAAAAATGTTAAACAAAAATAACCTTTTAACAGGTGATAAAAAGCACAAAAACATTTTTTTAATTTAAAAAATGCAAGTGGGAATACAGAATTGTAATTAATTGACTATAAATTGGATATACGCTTTTTACTGAAAACAACAACAGTAACAAACATTTAAAAAACATGGATTTTCCTATTTCAAAAAAAAGTTTTATTTTATTATTGTAGTCTTTGAAAATATTTTAGATGTAAAAAAATGTCCTGAAAAAATTCCATTAAAATAAGCTTTTTTATCAATCGAAAATAAAACTTAAAAATGAAACAACAGAAAAAAATTGAATAATTTGTGGAACAAAACCGATATGTCTGAAAACTTTTGATTTTTTCTGTTTTAAAATTTTTGACTGTCATCTTTCGAATTCCTGAGAATTTGTTGGCATATCCAAATTCTACGTAATTACACTTATGCTTTTTCAAGTGTTTTAAGCAGTAAAACATTTTTTGTTTTTTTCTTATCCACTTTATGTTTTTTTATCAACATAAAAAAAACACAAAGTTCTGTGCTTCAACTATGCTTAAAAATCACCAAAGTTGAAGCACAGAAGGTGAAATAAGCAATATTTAAAATGATGTGAGAGAATGTGAATGAAAAAAAACTTCTTTGTTTTAATTTGGTGACTTCGAAATACCGGCTCTGCCGGGACTTTGCTTGTTATCACTATTTTTGAAAGCGAAAAAAAGTAATTTGAAACGTTCTAATTATTCTTTTGTACTCCTTTTGTTAAAATTTAACTGGTAAAATATAAGAAATAAAAAGTGGCTAATTTTAAACAATATTTAAGTTTTTCAAAGTTATCGATTTTTTTCTAATTTTCAAAGGAAGGGAAAATGCTGAAAAAATTAATTTTTATTATTTTGTTTTTAACGGTTAAAGGTTCATGTCCAAATGGAAGTTTAGAATACAAAGATAACTGCTACTTTTTTCAAAATGAAACAATTGGGTTTGTGGCAGCTGAAATTGATTGTGTTGAGAAAGGTGGACATCTCGTTTCAATTCATGATGCATTTACTAATGCTATAATTGCCCGTGAGTTTTAACGTTAAATATTTTTGGGATTTCAAAATAAATATTTTTAAGAAGAAGGTGGAGTTCATTTTCAGTCAACTGATTTTTGGATTGGATTAACAGATATGATGCCGGGAGGGAATTGGACATGGACAGATGGAACACTTTTTGATTTTTCTGATTGGATCAAAGGAGAACCCAGAAATGTTTCAGGAAATAATTGTGCCGCTTTATCCAGTATTGATGGATTCTGGCGAACAGATGATTGTTATAAAACAAAGCCTTATGTTTGCAAAATTGAGGAAATTAAATATCCAATTTATGCAGACTGTCCATTTCCGTTTATATATTTTCAACCAACCCATTCATGCTATGGTGTTGGAAATTACACAGGACCATTGAATTGGACACTTGGAGAAGAACACTGCCAAGCTTTTGGAGCACATTTAACATCAATTCATAGCCATATAGAAGTTCTTTTTCTGACATGTAAGTAGTGTCACCCAAAATTCGACTCCGACTCCGTAAGCGAAGGAGCATTTTTGAAAATTTTTAGAGTTTGCAAAAAATCAAAGGCGTTTAAACGTGTTTTTTGTTTAAAAAAATCCAAAAAACTTTCATTCTAGCTTTAAAAAAATTATGGTGAAATTTTTAAAATTTAGCTTATGTTTATATCGGTCACCATTACTACTGGACTGGAGCGTTTTCAAATGATGGCGGAAATACATGGGAATGGTCAGACCGGTCACCGTGGGATTTTGATCCGTTTAGAAACGGATATCCAAATTTACACCAAAATGCATGCGGAATTATGTGGGGTGGTGACATAAGTGATGAAATTTGCAGTGATACTAATCAAATTATTTGCAAAAAACCTTTGAAGAAATAATCCAGCAAGTTTAAAAGATTCTGTTCATAAAAGTTTTTACTTGAAAAATAGATACTATTTTGCATTTTTATAAACGAACCTTCTGCAATTTCGCATTGAAAATAAATATTACTGAAATTTTAAATATTTTAACGTTCAAATTTGCAAGATTCCTCGGACATGAATTTTTTTTGTACTACATTACTAATCTCTTCTATGAGCCGTCGAGAAATATTCAGATTATGTGCTTTTTTGTTTGTATTTAAAGTATGTCTTCTGATAATTTTGAAAAAAAATTAAGATTTTTTTTTCAAAATTTCAATAGAAAAAAAACCATTTTCTTCAAAAAAGTAGCATTATAAAATCTTTATTTTTTTCAATCAACAAAAAATACAAAAAAAGAAATTACTTTCAATTTTATTCAAGAGATAAAGGCTTTTCAACAAGTTTTTGAAGTTCTGCATGTGAAACAAAAATGCAATGATCAAAAAGTTTAAGGTTTTCATCTTCAGATGTTGTAGATGCTGGAATTTCTTTATATTTATCCAAAGTTTCCCAATCATAAAAATCATCAAATTTTACGCCAATAATATCAAGTAATCTTGTAATAACAACATAAAGGCCATCATAATCTGGCATTGTATCAAATTGCCATCGATCAATTACATCCATCATTAATTCATATAAGCTTGGACAATGTGATAAAAATGTTCTTCTTTCTAATGTTCGAGCTTTGCCTCAAAAAAATTTTTTCCATTTGGATATAAACAAATTTTTTTATCACTTTTCACAAAAAATAGTTCGTAAATAAGCAGTGATCAATGAAATAAATGAATCCAATCAAAATCAAAATTGAAAAAGCAAAAAAATGAATTGATAAAAATTGTTAAAATGCTTGAAGTGAAAGCAGTGTAAGAAAAAATGCCATCGAATTTGATTTTAAAGTTTTTGTTTTTCTTGATACATTTTGATTTGGGCTTTTTTCCTGTTTTTTAAGACAGTTAAGGCTTTTTTTTGCAAACAACACATTGATCCAACTTTGATAATACAAACATTTTTTTTTATCACAAGTGTGTTTTACTTTTACTTTAAATAAATTAAAAATTGCCTACTCTATGAGAAAAAACAAAAGAAGATGCTTGTCCTTTAAATAGAAGCTTTTTTTTGCATGGAAATTTTTTTCTTTTTCTTCAAAGCGGACGTTATTTTCCTGCTACTTTTTTGTTGCTGCTGTTAGCCGAGCTAAGTAAAAGCAATGGCATTTTTAGTATTAAAAAAACGGGAAGTTTGCCAATGGCAAAACACAGAGGAAAAAATGAGACATTTTTCTTTTAATACTTGCGCGAAAACTCTTTTTTTTTGTCTACTTTCAAAGAAATGTTGCTATTTTTTGCACAGATTTTTCGAACAAAAAATAGTTAATTGAAGAAATCACAGACAAAAATTTGCAAAAATTTTCAAGGTCATTTTCGGGTTTTTAATTGTTGAAACTTAAAATTTTGGTTTTAAATTTGAAATTGAAACTTTAAAACAGATATAATTGAATCAAGGCTTCCTTTTGTTGATTCTTTAATTATCAGTGATGCGTATTTTTTTCAGCTTCCACCCAAAAATTTATTTTCCCATAAATTTATTTTCGCCGGAACTTTCAGTTTTTTATTTTTTTGAAAAATGTTTAAAACCCGCCACCTAAATTTTTTTTATTTATTTGAGTAAAAAAACTCTCCAATGTTTTTTTGTTTTTCCGAATCTCGCGTAAAAAGTAGTTTTTTCTATTCTTCAACGATTTTTTCTTCTATTTTTTCCCAACAAACTGCGGCCAAAGCTCTTCATCTTTTTTCCTTTTATTTTTTTTTCAAAGTGTGTGAAGCTTCTTTTTTTTGCTTTCAACGTTTTTTTTCTCTGTAAAAAACGGAATAAAAAATCGCAGACATTTTTGAAAAAGAAAAAAAGGTGTCGGCTTTCATATATCTCTGTTTTTCTGATGACAAAGAAAACTTTTTTTCATCTGTTTTTTGGCTTTGAAAGTAAATTGTATGTTTTTTTTGACCGTTTTCAAAAAATAACAACAAACAGCAGCAGCAGTTTCCTTTTTTTTATTTCCTGCCACCCGGTTGTCATTTTTAATGAAATATATTTTTTAGCTCCTAAAAATAGTTGTTTTTTTGAAGGACATTTTTTCCTGTTGCAGCAAAAAAAAAATTGAATAACTTTGGTTATTATAGTTTTTTGGTTTTTATTTGGTATTAAAAAAAAGAAATATAGCTCGCGTGTTATTAATATTCAAATAAGGTTTTAATTCCAATATTATAGCAGTCAAAAAATGAGGAAACCGAGTTTTAGTGCGTAAAAATATGACTTTTTAACAAAAAAATTTGTTAAAAAATTTATTTTTTGGCTCAAAAAATGTTTTTTTTAACGCGAAAAAAAATGGTGCTATAAACCCAAATACTGTATCACCAATTCGTTTCAAGACATTTTTAAAAAAAATATGCAGCCACCAATCAATTGTCCTAAAATGTTTTTCTTCTTCTCTCTTTTTTTGTTAGCTTAAAAAAGTTCCTGAACGCTTGTATCAAAAAGGAAAAAAAAACAAGTCAAAACTCTAAAAAGCTTTTTTTTCTATGTTTTTGCAAAAACGACGGCTCTGTTTTTTCTTTTCAGTTTTTTTTGCTTCAACTACTTCAAATAAAAAGAGAGAAATTCTTTAATTGTTTTCAAAAAAACCAATTTTTTAAAAATCATTTTTCCATCCTCCATTTTTTGCTACCCCTAAAAATATGACAAATCTGTTTTAAAAACGTAAAAACGAAAAAAGAATCTTTTTTTTGAATATTCATTTTTTTGGTTTTTGCCAAGGTTAGGTTTTTTTTTCTTTTTCGAAAAAATGTTTTCTTTCTTTTTTGTCAAAGCTTTTTTTTTTCATGGAAGACACATTTTTTTTACTTTCAAAAAAGGCGGTTGCATTTTTTTCAAAAGAAATTTTATTGATCGATTGTTGCCCATTTTTTTCTGTTGCCTGTTGACACTAAATAGAAGAAAATTATAGAACTGAAAAAAATCAAAGTGAAAAATAGGAAGAGATTTTTAGGATGATTTTTTATTTTATTGCGCATTTTTTGTTCTTTTCCGTTTTTCAAGTCTCATGGATTATTTATAAATAAAACACAAATGCATTATTTGCGTTTACGTAAAACAACTTTTTTTTGACGGTCAATTTTTGCTTTTACTTTTTTATCTTTTCCCGACTTTTTCCGCTTTTTTCAGCGATCAGTTTTTCCGACATATTTATTTTAAACGATTTTGAGTACTTGCAACAGACAAGAGAAAGAAATAAGTAGTGGAAACATTACAAATAATTGTTTCAATTTCAGATTAGTGATTTTTCGCAAAAAAATTGTCGGTGGGTGTAAAACAATTTGTGTGTTTATCCACCGACCCGCCGGCGGTCAACAATCATCATTATAGTTTCCGGCTGATTTTTTTCATGGACATAATATTTTTTTTCGTCAATTAGTAACATCGTTGCGGTGATTTATCCTTATATTATTCCAAAATTATAATTAATCACCTTAAGTGCCTTATATATTTTTATTAATTAATTATGTCATCATCCACATTAATTCCATATGGGACTTCTGCATTCTCGGATGCACTTCCAATATTATTTTTGGAAGCTCGAGTTCATGGAAATACTCATCAATTAATTACTCAAATGGGGGTATCAATTGATGCTGATCAATGTTCTGTTGGAATGTTAAGTAAGTTTTTACTTTTTAAAAAACATTTTGTAAAAATGGGAAAATTTATTTTTTATACGAAAGTGGGACAAAAAATGAAATTGAGTTTAAAGTTGTTTTTTTTTAAATTAACTTTGTTTCTTTCGATTTATCAATATTCAAATATTTTATTGATTTTTTCATCGTTGACGAATAGGAAAGTGTCAAATTGCATAATTTTACAGTTTATCAAAAAATGACTCATTTTGTATGAGTCAAATTTTTTAATAAAATTTTTGATGAATGATTAAAATGTCAAAGCTATCAGTTTTAAATCCATTTAAAATTATTGCTATCGAAATTTATTTAAAAAATCTCTTATTTGACTTTCCAATTAAATTGTTTTTTCATTTGTTAAATTTCTTAAATTTCCTAATTTTATTTCTTTTTTCTTCCTCTTTTTTCAAGCTTTTAAACCCTAAAGCACATTTTTTTACGAAAACTCTGTTTTTTGCAGTCAGCTTAAAAAAAGTTGTAGCAGTTTTTTTTCGTTTTTAAACTTCCTCATTTGTAACGCCTTAAGGAAAAAGACAAACGACTGACTTTATTGGAAGAGATGACAAAGAAACTTTTTATACATTGTCTTCTTCAAAAAATGTGCCGTTTCAAAACAACATTTGCCATTTTTGCGGTTACATTTTTGTTTCATTTCTCATTGAATGTCCATTTTAGTTGTATTACTTTTTTTCCTCAAACATAAAAAAACAAAACCCAAGTGACTTTATTTTAGTATCAAAAAAAAGAGAGAAGAGGAATGACAAAAACAAGGGAACGAAAAAAGAGAGAAAATGAAAGAAAAGCGGAGAAAAATGTGTAACTTAACCAAATTTTTTTTGAGGAGACATTTCTGCATTGGTTTTTTTTATTGCCATTTTTGAGCGGCAGCTGAAAAAAGGAGATGAGACTAAATATTTGTGTGTGTTTTTGAGTTTAAGAAATGAGAGGGATGGTCAAAGAAAATGTGTAATGGAATGGAGAAAGAAGTGACAGCCGTAGCTTCACTATTAGCATAAATATGATGTTTAATGACTTTTTATTGGCAAAATAATAAACTAGAAAAAGGCTAAAAGCAATAAAAAAGTTCTTATTTTTTAAAAAGATAAAAAATGGCAAAATTTTGGGAACAAAAATAATTTATTGAAAAGTTTGAAAACAATAAGCAAGCAATAAAGAAATAGAAAAACAAGTTAAACCAACTTTTACATTGATTTTGAAAAACTTTTAAAACTTGCCATTTTCGATTTTTTTAAATCGATAAAAAAGTACAATACCAGTTTTTCATTTTTTCTAACAAAAACTCTTGATCTTAATTGCTTTAAGCATGTATCAGTCAATGTTTAACAATCTTTTTTGTTGTCTATGATACCCCTTGTAAAACACGTTTTACATCTGCTTTAACAAAGATTTTTTACTGCAAATGATACACAAATCCTTCTTCGACAAAAAAGAGAACCGCTTTAAAAAAGGTTAAAAAGGAGAAACTCAACACGTGCAAAAAGTTATAAACCCAAAACCGAAAGAAACTTGCAAATTGCGTAAAAATATGTTTACTTTGGAAAAAAGACAGGTCAATTTCATCCTTCTCTCTCTTAAAGATCATCATTATGTTGCAAAAATAAAACAAATTTCACAGCACGTCCCCTTTCATTTAGCACGAAATAAGTGAAAGAACAATGATTTTTTTTGAGGAAGAAAAGAAAGAACATACATATTTATTTTAGTGTCTCTGAGAGAAAAAAATATTTTAGATCATCGTCATTAGCATTTTTCAAGGATACTACCCCTCTTCTTTTTTCTTATGTCATTAGATGAGGACGGAAGAGTGAAGGTTAAAAAGTTATTTCTGGAACTGTTGGGATTTGAGTCGTTTTAATATCTATCACGATTTTGAAATAATTCAAATACGAGTCAATGATATAAAACAAAAAACGTGCCAAAATCACTTCTTTAATTTTTTTGTGCGGAGGATTAATTATAGTATTTTTGTATCTTTTATAGGTTTAAAAAAAAATAATGTTTTGTTTCTGATATGCTTTTTTTGTGTCTTTTTAAGAGTTTTCCACTCAAATAAATGATAAAATGAAAAATGATATAAAACAAAAAGTTTTCTTTTGAAGTTTTTTGTGTTTTTTATACACTCGAAAAAAGTGATCAATTTTTTTTGTTTCCGCTTTTTTCTTTTTCAAAGCTTTTTGAGGCACTTTAAAATCTTAGTTGTTTATTGACGTAATAATTTTGATTTTTTACATGTTTCTTTTCGCTTTTTTTCAATCGATTTTTTTGTTAACGGATTTTGCTGGATTTTTGAACTTTTAAATATTTTTTTCGAGGTCACTTTCTAATCCGCTGATATTACACACTTATGATGGATCATTCATATTTTTTTGAAAAATGAATTTGCAACTACTTTTTCCGTTATTATTTTTCGTTGATATTCAAATTTTCCGCCACTTTCTCTTTTTTTGGATCAGATCATTTTCAAAAAAACCATCACCGCTCAAAAAAGACATCCGATCTGTTTTCCCTTTTTTCCAAATTTTTTCTCCCAAAATTGAATGTCCACTAATATTTTTTCATTTATTTTTGTGACATTTGTTTCTTTTGTGTTTTTTTCTCCGTTATTTCTTTTTGATCAGCAAAAAGTTTTTTGTTTTTGGTTTCGTTTATTTTTTTGTAAGCATTCATTTTCATTCATTTTTGTAACCAAAAAAACATATTTATTTCTTTCTTTTTTGCAAACAGTTTTTTTCAAGAGTTTTTCTCCTCAAAATTTTTATGTAATTTTTCATACAAAAAAGTGACCGATTTTCTTTTCTTTTGTAATTTGAGACTTTTTTTTGCTTAACACATTTTTCTTGTTTCATTTAAAAGAGTTCTTTTTCATGAAAAAAAGTTTTTTTGGACGTAGCGATGAACCACCGATGTGGTTGAAATAGCATGGGGGAGGGATATCATATAGCTCATGTTGATCGAATTTTCTCACCTCCACTTTTTTTCTGCATTTTGCTTGATCTCTTTTCTTTCTTTCGTCATTTGTGTCGTTTGAATGAATGCCGAAAGAAAGAAGAAAGGGTGCTATTTCACTTCCATTGATTTATTGTTTGCCATAGGCTTTTGTCAGCTGCCATTTCCTGCTTGATCAATTTCATTAAATGAAAAGCAATCACAGACAAAAGCATATTTAACAACTTTCCTCTCTTTTTTAAATTTATTTGAAAAAACAAACGAGGTCGCGATCGACAACGAATGTTTTATTTATTGCTTTAATTTCGATTTATATCTTACGACACGAATTTTATTCACTTTACGATTATATACAAATTTAGCTTATCATTATTTTATTTTATTTTATCCCAGAGAATGTAATATAGTTTTTACTATTATATAATTTATTACTACCTGTATTATTAAACATGGGTTTCAAATCTCAAATTTTTGTTGACTGTTTTGTTTTTCGTTTATTTTCAAAAAATTTTTCTTTTCCTGGTAAGATTTAAAAAAAAAAACAACTTTAAACTCAGTTATATAATTTGCTTTTAAAAATTAAAAAAACTTTTACAAACTTTTAAATAAATTTTTTTGTCAAAAAACTTGATTTCGGCAAAATGTTAAAGCTATTTTTAAATATTTTTTTTTATCAAAAATCACTCAAATTTTTACGTGCCACTATTGATTTTTGATGACAAACTTACTTTTTCGATCTCTAACTTTTTTCGAGAGACTTACTTTTACATTTTTAACTTTTGACACTCACATTCCCTAAAAAACAACATTCTAAAAAGAACAAAGCGGCACACAAAATCTCAAATTACTTTTTTGTTTTTTAGAACCTTTTACTTTAAACATTAAACTAAAAACTAAACTTAAAAAAGCTAAATTATTACTAAATATAATGATGAAAATATTTACAGCTCGAACATCTGGAGTATTATTAATTGCTGGATTTGGTTCATATTGTGCATATCGGATTGCGAATCGATATTTGGGAAAAGGATTTGTTTGGACGCTATTTGATGCAGCGCATTGCGATTTGTTGGCTAGAGCAGATTCTCGACTGCTAAATCCTGATCCATGTTGTTCAAAAGATTCTGAGCGGCGATCTATTATAAGTATTGATGAATTTGATGATGAAGAAAATGAAGATGGTGAAAAGACTCCAACTTCTTCCATCAAAGGATTCAGTATCAGAAGATCAGATCGAAGTTTTATTCAAATACCAAAAAATTCAAGAATTCGAAGAGCCCTTGCTGCTTCACCTTCAATGAAAGAAGGATTAGCAGGAATTTCATCGATGGCACATGAAAACAATGAAGTTGGAAGAAGTAGAAGGAATTCAGAATGTAGCAGTATTGCTGGATCATCATTTTCTGAAGCTTCTAGAATTCGAAGAGGTGGAAGACAAAAGATTCCAAGGCTCATTGCAAATGATGATGGAGATTTGTATAATGATTTTGATGATTCTGCAAGTTTGGCACCAACAGAAGCATCAGAAATTCGATTGTTATGGGATGGTGATGCATGTTGGGATGATGAATTTGCTACTACAGATGGGCCATCAACATCTGAAGGTGATAGAGGTGAGCATCTAACTGGCTTTAGATATTTTTTTTATCGAAAAGCCGCCTTTAATCTTTTAAAGACTTTGATGGTACTATGATTTAGTAATCGATGTTTCTCACCTAATTCCTTTAAAAATAAAAATTTGCATAATTTCAACATTAATCCCATTTTAGGCATTCACAGTCCCACTCCTTCCGACATCTCTGAGCTATCAGCATTTAAAACCCTTAAAAATATGTTTGAATCTGCAGAAGCTGGCCCCTCAAATATTCCAGAAGAAGATGCCCCATTTGGGGATGCAGCAGATTTGGCACAATTAATTCATGCAAAATGTATGCGATCAACAAATTATATGTATCATTCGGTTATTGTTGCTGGTTCAGATGGTGGTGGATCGGATATTGTTTCGATTTGTTCTGGACGATCTACAAAATCTAATTTATCTGCTTTACGTGAGAAGTACGCCAAGCGATCCCATGGGTTTGTACATTATATATTGTTGGATTCAATTAATTACGAAAGAATGTTTTAGTTTATGGGAGTTAGCAAATTCTCGAACAAGGCATGATGAAAAAATTTTGTTATTAGAGCCATCAACTTCTAAATCACCAAATCCAATGACTGATAGTGGTATTAGTAAAATGTCAGGATCTTCAAGTATTTTGCAATTAACTGCGTAAGTTTTGTATCTTTAAGTGTTGTCACAAGTCTTCTGTTTTAAAAGTATTGACACAATTTATAACTCAACCTGAAAATCAGGGAAAAAGGCCTTACAACTGCACATGTGATGAAATTACCCCTGAAACTTTATTAACATTTGCTTTACCAAAAAGTTATCATTCTAATTTACATATTACATATTTCTGCCAGTTGAATATCATTTTGAACATTTCTGGCATTTTTTGCACCGCTGCACCAAAGCACATATTTTAATCCGTTTTGAAAAAATTTCATTTTAAGATAGAAATGTATCAAATATTTGTTTGAAAAGTGTCGGAAATGATTCAACAGTTTTATTTTAACTCCACTAAACAACCCTTTTTGTGATGTTTCTGATTTAAATGTTTGTGTGTCTTATATTACAAAATATTGATCATTTGCATATTTCTTTTTTTTTGTAGTCAACCACAACAGCCAATGATTGATTCAGCCATTGATACGGGTTTTTTATCTGATGATGATGGTGGAGTGTCTTCTTCTTCAAAATATTTGTTATCGAAATCTGATGAGCCATTAACTTCTTCATCAACAGCTGCAACATCAACGTCAACGGCAAAGCCAGGAATTATTAGGTTGGTCCCTTTTATATTTAAAACTAGTTTGAAACTATTTGAAAAGACTATTTTGTTGCAAAAAAATGTAGCCCCAAAAAACCCACTCATTTATACTTCCAAAAACTATGTACTTTTTTGCTTAAGGCTATTTTAAGGATAAAATTAAAGCTTTAACATAAATGGTAAATGCTTGATTGGGCATTTTTTCACGCAATTTTTCCCCGTTCCATACATTTTTAACCTTTTTCTGCAACATTTCTATAAATTGCTCAAAAGTTGCATAATGCGATTTATGCCACATTGGTGGTCTTAAAGCCATAAAAAGTGCTTTCTTTAAACCACCTCCTACGTTTCTTTTTATAAAAATTTAAAGTTTGACGTAACTTTTCCTTTTTAGAAGAACTCAACTTTTGGCAGAAATAAAAGAGCAACATGATTCATCATCCAATTCATCCCCTCAACATCGGTTAAGCTCTTCAAGAGCATCAGAAAGAAGTTTAGAATGGTTTGATGATCCATAGCTTTGTCTCCCAAATCTATTTTTTATGCTTCATTTGAATTTCCCGGTGCCTGGCAATAATATCTTTCATATATATTTCGTACAATGGTTATTTTTAGTATTTTTTATTTTGAACAAGTTCTACGGTAATAGAATGTATAAAAATTAGGAATTTTTTCTTTTTGTGGCAGAAACTGGTATAGATTCTGTCAAAAAAAAATTTATTGCTGGTTATTATTAATATTTTATGAAAAATAAACAAATATTATAGTAATTATTGAGTTTTTGGGATATTTTTTTACCGGATAAAATATGTCTCATGCTTTCCGTTGAAAGATCAAAAAATAATGATAAAAAAAGAGATAACAAAAGACATAAAAACAACAAAAAAAATGTTTTTTTAACAGACAGAACAGAAGCATGGAATTGTGGGCATTTGTGGAAGATTTAAATTTGATGAACTACTTTGTGATGTTGAAAATAGATTACTCATAAATCCACTTAAACTTGTTTGAAGCTGTTGACTATATTGTGACATTTGTTGATTAAATTGTGTTAATTGTTGTTGTTCGGATTGTGTTAATGGACGAGTTTGTCCATTATCATGTAATTGGCCATTCTAGAAAATATATTGTATAAAAAGTTTTTTGTGTGGAAAAAAACTTACAGAATAATAACATCTTCCATTATTAAAAGAGAATTGTTCTGTATTATAATTACCACTTCCAGTATTTGTGCTGGAAATTTGATAAGAAGATTGTCCAGAATTGTTATTTCCTTGTCCATTGCTTGATTGATCATATTGATATCCGTTTTGATTTCCATATTGGCCTTGTGGTTGTCCGTATTGTCCCTGCTGCTGCCCATATTGTCCTTGTTGTTGATTGCCATATCCTTGTGTTGAACTTCCTTGATACATACCTTGTTGTTGTCCAGCTTGTCCATATTGGCTTTGATCATATTGGTTTGTTTGGCCATAGGGTTGTTGTTG
The DNA here is from genome assembly GCA_963922195.1 of Panagrolaimus sp. PS1159. NCBI lineage: Eukaryota > Metazoa > Nematoda > Chromadorea > Rhabditida > Panagrolaimidae > Panagrolaimus > Panagrolaimus sp. PS1159. Next base: position 2,905,387 of record CAWUHW010000008.1, read on the forward strand.
TTGACCATATTGTCCACCCTGTTGTTGTCCGTATTGACTTGAATTTTGATCATATTGTTGGCCATATTGTCCTTGTGTTTGACCATAAGGGCTTTGAGTAGAGCTATATTGGCCTTGACTTGCATCATATTGTTGTCCTTGTCCATATTGTCCTTGTTGTTGTTGGCCATATTGCCCTTGGCTTTGTCCATATTGGTTTTGACTGGGATCCATATATTGCCCATTTTGCTGTTGACCATATTGGCCTTGTTGTTGGCCGTAAGGACTTTGAGCCTGACCATATTGGCCATTTTGTTGTTGGCCATATTGGCTTGAATTTTGATCATATTGTTGCCCTTGCCCATATTGACCTTGTTGTTGGCCATATTGCTGTTGACTTGGATCTTGGTATATTTGTTGTTGTTGACCATATTGATTGGCAGCACCATATTGGGATTGACTTGGATCTTGTCCATATTGTCCCTGCTGTTGCCCGTATTGATCTTGTTGTTGTTGTCCAGCATATCCTTGTTGATTCATACCATATTGATTATTATTGTAACTTGGTGTTGTGCTGTAAAATTCTGAAGTTCCATCATCATAGTTTAAAGTTCCAACAGACCCGGTATATCCGCCATTTTGCGGTGTAGATTGCCCAAAAATTGATACAATACAAATAACAAAAAATACCGTAATTTGTTTGAAAGAATTCATCTGAAAAATTTAGAAATCTTTTGAGAAAATAAAAACTGTCAGAAAATTTTCCCGGAAAAAAACTAGCGTTGATTTATTTGTTTTCATTTTTTGTTTCAACTATTTTTATTTATACCTTTTTTTCCAAAAGTCAAGAAAGTTAACGCCTCTTGCAAAAAAATATAACCCAGAAAAATTTTTGAAAGAAACTGTTTTTTCTTGCTTTCTTTTTTCACGTCAGTCAATCATCATCGGTAGCTTTTTTTGCTTATGCTTATACTTTTATATGCTTTATGTTTCACGGATTAAAAAATGCTCCTTCTTTCTTTTTTTTATAAAAATAACTGATTCACAATGCAAATATTTATCAAAACTTTTGACTCTTTTTTTCAAAAATCTTTGATCAACATCAATTTTTTTCTAAAAATATTTTTCTGTGTTTTGAAAAACATTCGATTTGCAAATTTTACTCGAATTACTGTTATTATTGTTGGAAATTTGATAGTTTCATGTTTATCAACTTCAGATTTTAAAGTTTCTCAGAACATAAAATTTTGAAACATTCATTTTTTAAATGAGTTTTTAATTATTTCTTAAAATTTTTTGAGACGTCAAAAAATTACACAACGCACGGAAAAACATAAACAATAATTAGAAAAAACCTCATTTAAATTTTACACTTTTTAAGTTTCATGGTTATAGTAATATATAAGGAAGTTATATTCAAAACGGTGTATTATTAACAAAAAATGACTGTTGAAAAGAATCTTCTAATTTTAGAAATTTTAAATAAATGTACTGTATGTTGCTCATATAACCGGATAAAAATGCTTTCATGTATCCATCCAAACATGGATTAAACTAAAAAAGATAGTGACTTTCATAATAAAAGCAATGTAAATTTATAAAAAGATTAAAATTTGTATCATTTTTATATAGAGTCACTTAACACAATAAACCCTAAAATAACAAAAAAACGCATCCATGAAACACTTTTTTTTCTGTGTTCTGTTTTTACTTTTTTTTCTCTTTGTTTGATGACATTCAAGAAAAACAGCTTCAAAAAATCAAAAAATACGCTTAAAACAAGTGTAAATAAAATGCAGCAAAGTTCCAAGTTTAAGAAAACAAACGTACTTGAACTCAAAAACCTTTTTTTTACAAACATATATAACTAATTTTTTGTTTATTTTTCTTTCATGTTTTTTGCATGGGTTGAAAAAGCGGCCTAAAATCCCGATCGGTCGCGGCCGGGATTTTGAAATTTAACAAATTTGTCAAATTTGTTAAATTTCAAAAAAATTTTATTGTTTTTTGGAAAAGCCTAACGGGGAGCTTATTTTTTTAGTTTAAAATTTTTAAACTAAAAAAATAAGCACCACGTTTTAATTAAAAACGCCATTTGTATAGCATCTTTTCAATCCGTTGTCAAAAAATTTTTGGAAACAAAACATAAAAGATTTGAAAAATAATATGAGGCCGGCCGTGGTCCAAAATATTACGGCCTGGCCGGCCCAAAAATGCTGGGCTGGCCAGCTTTTTTTTCAACCCCTGGCTTTTTATTAAGTCTTCAACGACTATAAATTTCATGACCTTAACAGGATTAACAAAAATCCAGAAGTCTTAAAAACAGAAAATTTGAAAGACTTCAAAATGAATGAATGATTTATAAACCTTTTAACCTTTTTTAGTTTTAGATTTTTAATCTGCCATTTAATCCAATGAAAAATTAATAATAAACAAAAAAAATATCACAAATCTCAGAAAAAATAGATAAAAAAGAAATTTTTCTGTTTGTCGGAACAGAAACCAAAAGAAGCCTTTTTTTGTAGCTTCTTTTTCTGTTTTCTTTTGAATGATCGAAGAACTAACTTAGAAAAATATGATTTTTTTATGAAATTTTGTAGAAAAAAGGTATCTTTAGAAATTAGGAATTATTTAGATTAAAGGATTTTTTGTACAATAAAATAAAAAAAAATATTGTGTTATGGGATGTTGGATAGAAACTATAATGCTATTTGAATAAATGTCACATTGACAGGTATTTTTTTTTAAAAAAGTACTTTGATCAGTGATATTTTATTTCAACAAAAATAGGATACGGTATTTAACCTAAAAATAAGTTTAAAAAATACATAATTCTGTTACAGTTTTTAAATGTGACAAAATAATTTTAATTTAGACGAATGTGGTTGTTCCAAACGTAAATTATAAAATGCAATTTGAAATTTCAAAGTTAAAAAAAACGTGATTTTTTTAAATTTGCAACAGCTCTGATTTAATTTATTATAGAATAATTTGAAAAATAACTTTTAAAACTAATTTTACTTTAAAATATTTTTTTTGCTAAAATAATGATGAATGTGTTCTTTTAATTCGTCAGCTTCAAAAATATATTAAAAAGAGTTTGCTTTACTATTTAAAAAATGAATATGTTTATAATTTAAGCATAAGTGACTCACTCATATCATTAGCACCAACCTGGTACCAAATGACATTTTATGATTATATAAAGCTACATTTTCCGCTGCCAAAGTTTATTTTTGCAAAAAAAAAACTTCTTTCACATTTATTTTGCTTTTTACTATTTATTCTTATAGTATAAAATTTGTAGGATTGCATATTTATCCATAAATTTTTCAATAGAAATTTCAAAGATAATGAATTCTTTTGAAATTTTTTTTTCAATAAAAGCTTCTTTCAAAAGCAGTATAAAACTTTGTGACTTTAAAAAAATATAAAAGTGAGTAAAGTTGTTTACTTTGAACCTTTGAAAAATCTTTTTTTTTTGAAAAGTTTGCTTAAAACAATTCATTTATAAAAAAAGAAAGACTTGCAAAAAAAAATGTGTCACTTTTTTATGCTCGTACTTTGTTTCTGTCTTTTTTTATTTTTTGCATCTAAAAAATAGTAAAATTAAAAGTGCAGAAATTTTAGGCTTTTTTTAGACATAAAAAATTACTGTCATTTATAAACTTAAAAGAACATGTGCTTGAAAAAAAATGCATAATTAAATCAACTGAAATTTATTTTTTATAAGTATTTAAGTAATGACATAATTTATATGTCCTTTTGAGCAAATGTAATTGCAATTTTCTAAAGTTGAAAACCGAATTAACACAAAAATTTCATCATCTAATTTTCGTTTTTTTCAAATTTTTAAGTTAAAAGTTAAAAATTGCATGAAACTTTGGCATTTGTTTTTAATCCCATCAAAAACGAGAAAATATCTAAAAATTGGACCACATAATTGGGATTACTTGATGTCACTTATTTTGGACGACTTTTTTCTGCAAAAAAAATTGGTTCTTATTTTCCCATAGGAATTAATTTTTTGGGGTGGTTTCATGTGGTCTATTTTCTCTGCAAAATAAAATAAGAAACATCTAAATAAATAAAAACCAAAGACATTTGAAACAATTTTATTTTAGAAATGACAGATTTTCATTTTTTTTCATTTTATTACTGTTACTGTAAAATTCAGAGACTCCCATGAGAAAATATTATTCATAATTTGTAACCTTTGAAAATAGAAAAAAACAAAAGAATTTTTTAAGCATTGAAATTTTATGCTACAAATCTTCTTCTTTTTTTACTTTTCCCCTGCAAATTTATTACTTTTGTTTTTTAACCCTTGGGATTCTTGTTTTTTTTTTGAAAGGGAAATAAATATTGTTAAAATATGTCTAATTTTTATCAGACTTGAAAAAGTTTTTGTTTGTTTCTTTTCCGTTGTTAAAAAAACAAACAAATTTTTTGATTGACATGTTTTTTTTGAAACTTCCTTAAATAGCGTCATTTGTCTATTTACGGTAGTATTATTTGTTTCATACTGTTGGTGGTTTTATTTTTTGAAAAACATGTGTTGCCAAAAATTTTTTGGTAAACAAAACAAAATTTTTGAGTGGCATGTTTTTTATTAATTTCCTTAAATAGTGTTAATACTGTAGTAAAATAGTATTTGAAAGTATACTGTAGATGTTTTTATTATTTCTAAAAATAAAATTTTGCTTTCTAATTTTAGAAAAATAATTCTTTATATTTTCTTTGAAAATATACTGTAGCTTTTTTATTGAAAATACGCTATTTTAAAGATTTTTTTTAAAAGATATAACTAAAAATAATTTATTCAACTTTTTCAAATTCGTTTTAAGAGCGTTTATAATGCTTTGATATCACATGACAGCTCTCACATACCATTGAATGAGAGTTTATTTTGGAATACAAAAAACATTCTTCAAACATTGTTTTTGAATGCAGTTTTTCAAAAATAAATTATACCTAGATTTGTCGAATTCCAACGAAAATATAAAAGTTTATCGTTTACTCATTCAAATATATACATTTATATCCAACAACAATATAACGCCACACATGTATTATCTATCCTTAAAATGCCAAGTTTAATAACTCCAAAAAAACCAGAAAACCTTGCGTGTTTTTTTTCTGCTATTAAACTTTAATACTACAACTACAGTATCCCACTTAAAAGTTTAAAACGTAGAATCACATGTTTTATTTTAATACATTTCTGCGAAAATAATCTGATAAATTCGTTACTCATTTAATATTTTTGCCAAAACAAAAGGACAAAGTTTAATACAATTTTTTTGACAGGTGTTTTTTTTCCGTTCATTAAAAAAAAAGTTATTGGTCCCCCTCAAAAAAAAGCATCGTAGGAATATTTAAAAAAATTTTGTTGCCCACGTTTTTAAATTTCGTTACTTTTAATAGAATTTTGATCAGCGTCTGCTATCTTTTGTTTCCAAAAATATATTTGATTCTAATTTAGGAAAAAATTATTTTCTTATCTTTCATTCAGCATTCTTTCATCATTGAAAAAGTAATTTTTTTGGCAATGTCCGTTTTTTCACTTTTGCCCAATATTGATGCTTCTTTGCTTCTGTCTTTGCTTGTTTCAACTTCAGCAAAGATGCATCAACAAAAAAAGAGAGAGAGATAGTTATTTCCGTGTTTCGCGTTTTCCATTTTTTGCTGTTACTATCGCGCGCAGTTGCGTCATTTTTTTTTCATTTAAAGCTTTAATTAAACTTTTCTCATCTTTTTTTATCTCCCATTGATAGAAATTAGTTATCTCATCCTAAAAATGGCACACAAAAAATGTGCCATCCGTAAGCCAACTACTTTTTACCGTCGGCGTTGCCTTCGTTTTTACTGCCGACAAAAAGTCTATGACACAAGTGTTTCCGGCGGCAATGGCAATGTTGTTCCAGACTACACAAAAAAAAATGCTGTTTAACATGTTTTATCTCCATCACATTGGCATTTTGCCCATTTCAACGTCATCAAACCCGTCAGCTGCCATACTTAGCAAAAAAGAGTGATTTGCAAATAATTCAATTGCTTCTGTTCTTTTTATGGGTTTGAAAAGATGAAAAGAAAAATTACAACAAAAAAATAAAAATGTTGCAAAAGTATAAAAACGTGACTAAAACATGTTCCGTCGCAGAAATGCGTGTATCTTTTTAATGCGGAAGAAATTTTTTCATTAATAAAAATGCCAGATTTGGACACATAATTAATAAAATTAAAAATGTGATGAAGTACGACATATAAAACGGATAAAGCTAGAAAGGTCAAAAAATGAAATTATTCTATCACGTTTTTCATGTATCTCGTTTTAATACTCTTAATAAGTACAAAAGTCGTCTGAAAGCTTTTTACAAAGTTTTAAAGTACATACATGAGTATCTACAATTCTTAAAACGTTTACCTAAAAGTATCAAAACCAAAAATGCTATTTATCTCATTTATTAAATCTTTTCATATAAAAAATTACTAAAGTTACGGTAGTTTTAAAAATTTTTTTGTAAAAAACAGAATATTAGCTTTATATTTTCCCATGAGAAAATCAGTTGTTTTTTTAACAAATAAAAACAAAACTGATGTGTGGCCGAAAAAAATTGTATTCACCTTTTAACTTTTCAATTTTTGGTCGATGTGAAACCTTTTTCTCAATTTTGTAGTCGGAAACAGAGACTTTTTTATTTTGATTTTTGCTCCGTTCTTTTTGAGACCAAACTTTATATTTTATTACATTTTTTAAAAAAGCAAAATTATTGTTAAACTTGTAAAAACAAAGGCCACCAAAGAGCTTTGTGTCCTTTGAAATTTTGTTTTCTTGATAAATATTAAAATTTTAAATTTCGGTGTAACACACACTGACTGTGTTCATGAAGATTTAAGTTTTTTCTTATTGTGCAAATATCAAATTCTCTACAACTTGTTTTTTACCCGGTGAAAGCACAATAGTCAAAATCACAAAATTTCCCATTTGCCTCAATTTTTTTGCCAGTTGATACATGCTACGGTACTTGTGTAGCCATTTCTTAAGTCCTATAAAAGATATAAAAGTAGTCCCAAGAATGCTTTTAACAAAGAGTTAAAGCTTATAAGCTATGTCTATAGATATATACTGTATATGCTTTAATACTTTTTTAATATTTAAAAAAAAAACAAAGTATATTTTTTTAAGTTTAAAAAATTTACAAAGCCAATGATTTATTCTAATATTATTCACAAAAAAAGTAGATTAAAGTATTTTTTTACATGTAAGTAATATAAGATGGTAAAATATAAAAGTTTTCAGAAATGGACCATTTTAACCGAAAAACCTTCCAAATTGTAAATTTTTCCTTACGTTTTAAAACCTCTTCTGCTAAAACTTTTTAAATTGTAAATTTTCCTTACACTTTAGAACCTTTTCTATGAAAACCTTCTTATAAGTAATTTTTTTTTACATTTTGGAACCTTTTCCATTTACAATTTTTCATCATCATTTTTTGTAAATGATGATTTGTAAACACTAACATTTCTGTTTTTTTTTAAGTAAAGCTACTTAAACATTTAATATGACAATTCGATGGATATATGCATATTTTATGTACACTAAATCTGTTTTTTGCCTAAGCTTAAACAAATATGTAATACGACTGGTACTTTCTTAGGTACAGCATGCCATGCCATGGCAGTTATGACTGTAATACAAAAAAGGGGGCAACTGGTACCAAAATTACTTTTTTTTGCATAAATTTTTTATCGTATTGTATATATTCCCATCAGGCTTAACAACACATTACACACTTTGAAACAAAAAGATGTCCCCCTCAGGGAATAGCAAGTACGCTTTGATAGCCAAGAATGACATGCCATAATGACTTTTAAATAGCTTTGACATTTTTCACCCCAAAAAAACCGCTCACACACACAAAATTGCCAAAAAAAAATACTTACCCCTTAATTTTTTTTGGTTCTTTCTTATTAAAAAATGGGATTAAAATTTATATAAATAATTAAGTTTATTACTCTCCGCTTTTTTTCTTGGTTTTTTATTTTGTGGGGGTAAAGTAAAAGTTAGTTTCTGCTTGAAAAAGCGCATTTTTGGACTACAATGACGGATATGTCGTCGTCATTAATGAATGAACATAGTTTTAAATTAATGATAATTCGTTTAATAATTTATTTCAAGATAAGATGAAAACTACTATTTCTACGTAACGGAAGGAAATTAAAAAGAAAAAAGTGAGTGGTGTTAAAACAAAGAATTAACTTTTTAAGTCAGAAAATGGCACAATTTTCGAGTGAGTCTTGAAATTTAAAAAGAATTAATTAATTTAATTTCCATTATTAGAATTTCTAATAATGAAAATTAATTATAGCTTGGAAGTATTAACCTTAAAATATATACTCTGATTTTATGAGCTCTTTTTTGTGGTATACAGTATTTTCATCAAAAGTGGCATTCTAGAATTTTCGTGTAAAAAACATCGTTTTTAGGGAAAAAGTATACCGTAACTAGCAGAGCTGAGCACGAATAGACAAATTTGTTCGACTAGATGGACATCGTCAGCAACTTGAGACGAAAACTTTAAATTTAAATTCTCTTCAACGACAAAAAATTTCATATTTTTTATAAAAGCAAAATCCGAAAAAACAAGCTTTTTATCTCAAGTAGCAGATGATATCCAACTAGGTAGAAAAATTCTTCTATTTGTGCTTAATTCTGGTTAGCAATTGTTAAGTCAAATAATGTTTGCAAGGAATGACTAGAATCCTGCTAGAATTTGAGTCATGTGTATTTGAACACTTGCCACCTGAGGGAATTAATGCCTAGTTTCTTGCAGTTTTTTCATTTCACCTCTATTTTTAAATATAACTACCATAATGCAAAAAGAGAGAGTTTTTTGTTGTTTTTTTTATAAAAGCACGAGATAAAAAACACAATTCTAGCAGAAAAAAATTACTAAAAAACAATATTACGTGTTTAAAAATACAATAAACAAATAAAAAAACACAAAAACAACAATACAAAAAGAATTTTATAAAAAAAATTTTTTATTTAAACTTAATGTTCCAAAAGTTGTGTTTCCTTCTAAATTCTCTTTGTTTTTTCTAAGAAAAATAGGATTACTTTCAATTCATGGAATATTTTTAAAAAAATACAATAAAAAATGGCTACAAAAATATACAATTTCTATAATACTGTTAATAAATTAATAAAAATAAAAAAGATAAGTAGTTTGAAAGCTGCAAATATCATCAGCAGTGATATTTACACTATTTTGGAGTTGTCTTCAGACATTTTATGATGTTATTTTATTACAGTATCAAGTAATTTTGAGATACATTCATTCACAGCATGATTTTTATAGTTTTTAATTTTTTAAAGTATACAATATATTTTTTGATGACATCCGATAGTAACCTTATGATGCGTTTAAAGGAACTGTCAAAGACAATGAGAAAGTGCACATCGGCGATAGACAATTGCAGGAAATTGACGAGGATAGATACTTTAGAAAAAAATCCTTTTATGTATTTTAAACTTAAAAAAACATATATTTACGTATTCTTTGTAAAATTCCGCTAATCATGATTATCCTTTTTTCAAGTTTTTCGTTGATACAACTTTTAAAAAAAGTATTATTACTATATTAGGATAGATATACAACAACAATCAACAATAAAATTTATTTAAATCTATTATAGTCAAAATTACACTACAAAAGATGCATTGCTTTTGAAATAACTGTAATACATGCTTTTTTATTTTTAGGTAAGAGGAAGTAATATAATACTTAAAGACAAAGCACTTATCTTTACTATAAAATGTTAAAATATATAAAATTTATATGTTTATTATCCACTTTTAGTAAACTAATAAAAAATTAGAATGTCTAATATTTATTTTGCAATCTTTGACTTTCTCTTTGTTTTCTCCAAAGGCAAAAATATTTATCCCCTATGAATTTTTTTTCTGTTATTGCAAAACATTTTATTAATCTTTTCGATTGTTTTTGCATTAAATGAAAAAATAGTGCAAAAACAATCGAATTAACCTGCATTTTTTTTATCCACTTTCTAGAAAATCTTGAACAACAATTTTTCAAGAGAGAAAACTGGATCTGACCTTCAGAAAAAGAAAGGAACTGCTGATTTTTTTGATGTTGTTGTTCCTTATTTTCCTTAAACGTAAAAAATTTAATTAACCTATCATCTGTTTTCTACTTTAAAAAAAACTAAAATAGAAAAATCGGGAAAGTTCTAAAATTGACAAGACAAAAAAATTATATCAGTTTTATGAATCTTTGTTTGAAAAAATTAAATTAACAGGTTTTTTAAAACTTTGTGTAAAAAAATTGCTCTCCGATTCTTGAATGAATTTAGCAAAACTTTTTTCTGTGTTTTTTTTGCGGAAGTCTTTGAAAAAAAATCTTTGCTTTTCTTACTTTTTTTGTTTTTTTAATGCTACTTTTTTTTTCTATTTTAGCAAAATATTGAATCTTAAAACTACAAAAAAGGAAAAAAAAATTGAAAGTACAAAAAACAAAGGAAAAAAAATCTGTAAGAAATTTATTAATTAAAGTAAAAAAAAACATTCATGGGTAGCGTTTTTTCGATAATACTTTTGATTTTAATTTAAAGATATTATAGTTTTTTTGTAGGAGAAAAAAAGCCTTTTTTTACGCAATATTTTTTATTATCCCCTGAGGGGGTAAGAAGAAGATTAAAACATTTTGTTGCCAAAAATCTTTCCAAGTGATTTTTAGAAAGTCACATTATAACACAAAAAAAATTTTATTAACAAAAAATACAATACATAAAAAACATTAAAAAACAGCCAAAAAAAATTGGCTTAAAAATGTATTCTTTCAAAATAATATAAAAAATATCTGAGAAAAAAATGCGAAGGAGAGAGAAAAGTCACATGAAAAAAAAAGTTATATTTTTTAAAAATTGCAAATTTTGTATTTTTCTTTTTTTTTATGTACTGTAATTTTAAAAGAAAGAAAAAAATGTCAAAAGATAAAAGTACAATTTTTTCTGTAAAGTGCAAAAATCGTTGGTCTTAGAACGATGTTGGAAAAATAATTTTTTTAAATGTTAAAATCTTTTGGTAATAAATAACGGAACATTCATTGCTTTTTTTAATGATATTCTGGAAATGATAAATTTAGCGACGGAAGCCAAAATTCGTCAGCAGCTTTTTTATTTGATGATTCATTTTTTTGGTGACAAAGTGAAAAAAGGCAGACGTATAAAAAAGAGATAAAAATGTTGCAAAAGAGAGACACAAATTTAGGCTATTTTACGTGTTTAAGAATTTTTATGTTGAAACACATAAATTAAATGTTTCAACATAAAAATTCTTTTAATGGTTCTACGTTTTTTAATGATGACCATTAATTTAGGAATGTCTTTTTTCGGTGATTCTTTTATGACATAAATTTTGTGTGTTTGAAATATATCAAAATTGTCATTTGAGACCACCAAAGTTTAATTTGTATAAATTTCGTTAAGTTCAAAAATAACAAAAATTGTCTGCAAAAAATCAAATTTAATGTATACACTTTCCATTCATTATTTTGACATTTTGAGAAACGAAAATTCTAGTTGATAACACTAGAATTTTCGTTTTCATTTTTGATTTATATTTATAGCATTTAAACAACATTGTTTAAGCTATTTTATTTTGACATAAAATTTTTTTGTTGTAATTTGTATTTTCAAGCTTAAATCTGACAAGCTGCATAATTTTTACAACTTTCTTTTTTACAATTTTGAGGCATTTCTATTCTCAAACCTCAAAATTAAATTTTCTGTGTATTTTCGGGAACGCTTTAAAGGAGGCTGCTTTAAATGCCAAAATTTACTTTTTTCATTAATCATAGTTTAAAAATGGCTACAACTAATATTTTATTCAAATTTAAAAACATCTTTAAGCAAAAACTTTCGATTTTAAAATATTTTAAGCAAAATTTTAAAAAACTCACAGGTGAAATTAAAAAAAACTATTATCACAATTTTTTTTCACTGTAATTATATATTAAAAATTTTTAGTGGCCTAAATTTTAATGGGTATTTTAAAAAATTTAAAAAGTAGTCTTTTGAAATACTGTAATTGTTACAGCCGTAATAAAAAAATGTTATATCAAAGATGAATGACAAAATTAAAATTAAAAAGAAGTTTATTGAAGCGAATCAGTGTCCCTGGCACCTTACAGATTTAAATAAGAAGTAGAAATGATTTTTTTGTATTTTTATCTGTTTTTTACGTCATTAGTTTTTTTGGGGCAGAAAATTTTAATACTGATGTAAAGTATAGTATGTATTTTTTTGGTGTCGTCATTAGATAAAATTTAATCAAAAAACTTAATTAATTATTTATTAGTTTTAAAGTTTATTATAACCTTTAAAAAACAAACATCTGTCTTTTACGTAAAAGGCATAGTTAAAGGAGGTTTTTTTTCTTATAACTGAACCTGAAAATCAGGCAAGAATAGCATTGTTCTATTTTTTATTCATTTCTTGACGTAAAAATGTGAAAAAAGAACATTGTTTTTCTTCCTGATTTTCTAGTTAAATTGTAAAAAAAAATTTTATGAGATCTTACTTCTTCGTATAAGTCATTTTTAATAAAAACCCAAATAGTTCTTTGAAACAAAATGAGTTATGAAAACATTTACTCATTAAATTTTATATATTTTTACAATTAAAAATTTTCAAATTTAAAAGCCTTCTTTCATATATTTTTTGCGCATCATTTTTATTCTTTTTTTTATTTAGCTTTTTTTTCAAACTTACGACATTTCCGGCAATAATCGTTCTTTTATTTTTAAGCTTAAAAATTCCCCCTTTTATCTCTCTTTCAAAATAATATGGCGGATGTGAACAAGCATTTTTTTTATATATACCTAAAATAGACAAAATAATTTTTTGCACTTTTTGAGAAAAAAATACGGTTTTTTTAAAACACGAATTTTTTTAGTTTTTACAAATTTCTTTAAAAAACGAATTCTTAAACAATTTTCAAAAATCAAAATAAAACCAAAATACAAAAAAAATTCATGTTTTTAATTTTATTTGCAAAAAAATTAAATGAGGCACATTTTTTTTTGATTTTCAATGATCACAAAAATTTTTAAATTGCATTTTAAAAAATCACAAGATTTTTTTCATTTTAAATAATCAAAGTTTAAAGTCATTTAAAAAATTGCAGGTTTTTTTATGAACCCTATTAAAAAAAGTTAAATCGTTTTCAGCATGAAAAGGATTCAAAGGGGGAATGCCAATGATCAAAACTATTAAGTTTGGCCTTCGAAAAACTTTTTTTTATTCTTTTTTTTTTATTTTTTGTTTGTGATTTAAAAAAATATTTTCGGAAAAAAATGTGTGATTTTGATTTCATCATTAATCTCTTTTTCTGTCTTTTTTGAACATCTGATTTGAAACCAGGGAAAAAAGACAGCAATGAAAATGTTTCTAATACATCCATTTTCTTTCCTTGACCTCATTTTTCTTTTCTTCCTTTTTCCTGTTTTATTCTTTATATTACGTAATTAATATATGTATATTCTTTTTTAAATATATAAATTAAAAATTTGAGACACAACAGTTTCTATTCAGTTTGAAACGGAAAGTACTTGAGTGAAAAAAAAAATGAGTGGAATTCATTTTCAAATAATTGCGCAATATAAACCATTTTGGGTCAATTCCGTTATATAAAATTTTTTGGGGATAGTTTCCGGATTTGGCAAAGCTGCAGCAGCTATGCGAGAGAAACAGGTTGAACGATGAAAAAACGTACTTTCACCTGTTTTAAATTTTTCATTTGGGCTATAAAAGATTTACGGTATTTTAAAATTTTAGGGGGTTACTTTTTTCAAAAGGTTGTATAAAAGATTCTTTACATGAGTCTTTTTACAATCTTTTTACGTCACAACAGAATTTTTAATGACTGTTGGAGCGCAAAAAAAACTTTTATCTAAGTATACTTAATTTCGTTTCTTTTACAGCTCCAATTTTTACACACTTTAATGCGGTTTTAACAACTCAACCCTTATGACCATATATATATATATATATATACCTAACTAAGTCACTAAATAATTAACTATAGTTTTCCTTAAAAAATTTTTTTAATTACAGTCCGGTGTCATCATCATCACATTTTCTTTTGTCTAGAATTTTTTCTTAAACTTTAAACTATAATTTCCCGCCTGATTTTTTTTCTCATTTTTTGATGTCTGCAAAAAAAAATCATTTTCTCATAAAATGATGATTTCGAAATTTAGCAGACGCAATGTTGTGTAATTTTTTCGTCGTTTTTTGATTTTCTAAGTGTTTCTTCTTTGCTGCTGCTGATTTGCAGCGATTAAAATGAAATAAAATAAAAAATATATAAAATTTTGGGTGGGAAACAAAAAGCTAAAAGGGCAGCCAGCAACAAATGTCTGCTTTGAGCTATGATCTAAGAGATGATGAGAAAAAAGAGGCGCTTGACCAAAGGTCCTAAAAAGTTGTTCTTTCATTTTTTTGTTTCAGTTTAATATTTTAAAAAAAGATAGAAAGCGAAAAAAGGATCAGCCAGCTTTTTCTTTCACTTTTGCTCCTGGGAAAAAGTGATATGTGCTTTTGATAAAAAAAAGAAATTCATTGTGTTTTGACATTTAATGTTTCAATTTTTTTATATCAGAGTTCTTTTTCTTTAAGGTTATTAATTATCCGTTGAAAGCTACAGTTTCATCGCCTTTAAACTTCATTTTTTTCTGGCATTTTAGAAATTTCTAGTATTTTGGTACTTTTTTTTAATAATCCTAAAAAATTTACTCATACTTTTTTTTTGCAAATCCTATTCACTTTTCTTAGATAATTTTTTTTCTTTGAGATTTTTTTTACATGCAAAGGATTTTTCAAAGCCGCTTTACTTTTTTTTTGCTCCTAAAAAATCTCTCTTTCTTTTTTCATTGCGTTTTGTTTCTCTCCGCCCAAAGTAAATTTTTAAGGGCGGAGACTTTGTTTTTTGTTTAATGTGCCATTACCAAAACCTCCCCTTCTTTCCCTACAAATAAAAGGGATATTTATATGGAAGAGTTTGCAACGATATTTTGCTTCATTCAGCGGTGCCTTCCTTTGACTTCTTCATTCTCTTTTGATGAAGTTGAAGTTTAAGTAGGAAAGGGCATCTGAAAACAAGATATTGTTTAAGGATAAAAGTTATCGTCTACTTTTTTAAAAATTTTCGTGAATATTTTTTCATTTAAAATTTTTTTTCCCTTATCAATGATAATATTGTTTCAGGTAACTTCCTTCTTATCAGCTTATCAGTAGCCACACGTACAGCTTCTTTCCAATAAAAATGAATTCATTCGTATTTTCAATGTCAAGATTAATTGCAATAATATTTGTAATTTTTTCAATTTCATTTCAAAAAACTTTTGCTTTAACATGTTGGGATAATTCTGAAGTAAGTTTCTAAAGATTTGCATATTTGACCGAATTCTAATTTTGTCATTTTTTCTAGGGTGAATTGCAATTAGTTAGTAATGATGATTGGACATTTTGTACACTAATTCCTGATTCAAATGTTAATTCTGTATCAGGTGGTGGAAAAGTTTCTGGTCTTTCATCAGAAAATGATGATGTTGCACCATATATGTTAGCTTTCGGAAACAGTGATGATAAATATCAAGTTCTTTCATTATGTATCTATGAAGTAAGTATACTTAAAAAAATTTTTTCGGGCAATAGCTAATTTGCATATTTTTTTAGAGATATGATTTTAATGCATTTAATCCAAAATTCAAAGTTCCGGAACTTCTTTTCCGTTGTGTATGCAATTATGATAAATGTAATGCCAGAACAACGTTCGATAATTATTTGCATAATCTTGCTTCAAAACCTGAATTGGCTGCTGCTGCTTCAACAGCTTCAAAATTAAAGCATTAAAAAAGAATACCATAAAAAAATGCCGTAGTTTGAAAAAATAGCGAAAAAAAAGTGTTTTAAGAACACTAAAAAAATAATAATTATTAGTGCCTCTTCGGTGCAATCTCTCTTTTGTTTTATCACATTTTTAAAAGTTTGAATGTAATAACTACAATATCAATGTAATATTGCATCATTCTTATTATATATTTTGAGTCTTTTCTTTTTTCCTAAACATCGTTTTATATTTCGAAATGTGTCTACTAAATTTTAAGAATCTCAACACATTTTTATTTTTTATCCTAAAAAACGTTTTTTTGGTTTTCAATTTGTTTACTGGTATACATTCTCTTTATACTTTTTTTGTAACGGCCTAGCCTAATTATTATATATAATTTATTGTTAGTTTGTTTTTTGTTGAGGATCTCTTTTACTGTACTTGATCTCATTGCGTTTTTTTTCTTCAGCAAAAAAGTATTCATAATACACATACATTTCAAGCATTTATAAAAAAGTATATATATATATTTAATATAATTTGTTTTTGTACATTTTTTTATTGTTGAAAATGAATTTATTTTTTTAAAATACATTTGAAGATTTTTGGGGGCATTAAAAGTAACGGTGGGCAGAAACAAAAAAGCGATCTTAAGTGGAAAACTAATTACAAGTTATAAAACATGAAAATTATATTAAAGAAGAAATAAAAAATTATTAAAATTGTATGGTACTAATTTTGTAAATTTAATTGTAGTTCGTATATAATGTAAGTTTTCTTTACAGCTAATAATTTTTGTACCCCCATAAATGGGGGGTACGAGCCAAAAAAAAAGTATTGCAAAAAGATGAAAGATAAAACTACAAAATTATAAATTTAATCCGATTAAAAAAGCATTTTTCTTAAAAAAGTAACGAAATTGATAATGTAGGAATGACCATTCATCCATGTGGACGCTGTCCAGCACTTTATTATATTTGCATTCTTTAAATTTTTTTAAACACAATTTTTGTTTCATGTGTGGGCTGCCACTTGCTTGCTGCCCACTGGCCAAGACTTAAAATTAAAAAATTTGATTGATGAAACAAATTTTTTTTTGCTTTACACATTTTTTTGCGTGGTTTTTTTTTGCACCAATATTTTTTTCCGTGTCCATTTCAATGATTAAAAATGCGTATCTTTGGTCATCAACAGAAAAAAATAAATATTTCCATGTTTTTCGAAAACATAAATGTTTCCAAACAAAAACCATTAAAAATCAAATTTTTTTACAAAAAATAAATCAAAAAAGTTCAATTGAACAAGGTCATTTAAAAAAAAAGAAAGTCTCAAAGATTACGAAAATGTTTTTTATGGTATCCGTTTTGGCAATGGATTTGTTCCTTTTCCGCCAAAGCCAAAAAAAAATATATCACCCTCAGAGACCTTTCCGAGAGGCTTAAGTTTTTGTTACAAAATTTATTGTTATTTTTTTTGAGGCAAAATTGTTTTGTTTTCTTTTACAACAGCAAAAAAAAACTACGCAGGCCCTTTTTTTATTATTTATTTATTTTATTTTCTCTGTTATGATATATCACTTCCGAATGTTTTAAGCTTTAAAAGAAAAGAAAGAAAAGAACGGAAGGTTAAAATCTCGTCATTTAAAAAAACAAATGGGAATATAATGAAAGAGATAAGAAAGATAGACAAATTTGAGATTTTAAAGCTATTCAAAAATATTTCAATGAGATTAATTTCTTTATTTGAATATGTCTTGAACATCACTTAAAATAAATTCTAATTATAAAGAATTAAAAATGAATTTGTTAGAATTTTTAAACTCTGAATAAAGGAGGCATCGTTTTATAAATTTTTGTTAAAATCAGGGGCTTGCAGTTAGAAAGTTAGAAAAAAAAAGTTTTATATTTCTGCCATGAGAACTGACGTTTTAAATATTAAACTGAGGTTGTGAAATTTCTGGGAATTAGAAAATAAAAAAATTCTTACCGGAGATTTTAATTTTCCGTATTATCAACTTTGATTTCTCTAAATCTTAAAGTTTAGCTTTAAACCAAAGAATAAAAATTTTTTGGATTTTGTGATTATTTTTCAACGCAAAATAACCTTTTCTATTAATTTTTTAAAAAATAAATCTGGAAACTTCTTTTGACATGTCAGTTTGAAATACTTGATTTTGAGATAAATTGTTAAAATTGTTTTAGACAAATTGGGTTTTCTAATAGAAAAATAAAAAACAAAAAAGCGCAAACTTTTTGTTCTTATCATAAAATCAATTAAGCATTAAAACCTCAAAATATGACAGCTATAGGTTTTTAACCCTTGATTAAAAATTTTTTAATAATCGAGAGGGAGACAATGTTGTGGCAGTAAGCAAAAATCTAATTAGATATGTCCTTTTAGCACTAAGAAATTGTGTTTTTTGCTTTAAAAAGTATTCATTAATCCAAAGGTGGTTATTTAATACAATTTCATTGTTTAAAAATTTTTTGAAATTACTGTAAAGAAGTTTCGAGACACTCACTTTAAAAAACTCGCTTTTTCAGATCGTTTTTTTAAGAGAGAATCCCACTTTTAATAAACTTTTTCTTATCCACAAAACTGAAAATCAGGCAAAAGGCATTGTTCTTTATTATTCATTGTCTATGAAGTAATCAGTAAAAAAAGGTGTTGAAAAGGAAACAATATTTTTGTCTGATTTTCTATATTGAAAATAAGAAAAAATTCGTTAAAAATCCCCTCTAAAATTATCATAAAATATGAGATTACAGGATATTTTACTATAAAATACTTTGACGATTCTTTAATCTTACAAAATTATATTAAAATCTCATACGTTTCCGTCCCCCAAATATCCGTCATCATTTAATATAAACTTTAAACTTAATATCGTTTTTCATCCTTTTTTTAACTCCGCAAAAGACATCAAAAAAAGATTTTAAGTTTAAAAGTTATTAACAAAATTGAATTTTGATATTAATTTGATTTTATTGCGGCTAAAGTTGGTGAAAAAAAAGTTGGACGCATTTTGTCTCCAACGACAACAGTCTAAAAAAATGTTGCCATTTTTAGAAGAAAAAATTATTATCATCATAGTCCAATATGACGCGTTTCTGTGAAAAAAATATTAAACCTGTAATAATCATAGAGGGTGGCAAATCTTAAATAAGATTATACAAGAAAAATATGACAAATGTCTGTAGTAATACTTTTTTTAAGGTTTATATTGAGTTTGTAGCATCACACAAAATATATATATATATTTGTGATCTTTGACGAATACAAAAATAGCATAATATAATGGAATTTGTAATGTGTATAAAATTCAATGACGACAATGCTGCTCATCCAAAAAATTTTTTTGAATTAAATGTATGATTTTTGCATTTGAATTCGGATCTTTGTTTGTTTTGTTTTTCGAATTTTTGCTGATTTAAACTACGAAAAGACATCAAAAAAATAGAAAAGAAATTGTATTAAATGATCATCTTTATCAAAGTCGTTGTAAAGTCTTTGTAAAGCATGCATGCAAGCTGCACCCATTTTTTGTAAAATAAGATTATACGTCAAATTGTTGTTGTATAAGCTTTTTTGTAACAACGTTTCTTTGCTTCTTTTTTAAGGCTTAAAAACAAAAATTATAATATTTGAAGTTTGATCATTTTGTGAAAAAATTTTTATAATGCCAGACAAAAAATTCTAACATTACTACTTTTGTCGGGAGCCCCATTACCCATTTCTATTTTAGAGTTGAGGGGATCTACTTAAAAATGTACTTTGATGTCATTTCATTTTTTTCTTTTTTTCTTTAGAAATATTTTATTCAAATGTAATATAATGTTTCCGTCTTTTGTGTCTTATTATTATTACAGTTTTTGAAGATTATAACAACATTAAAAATAAATACTAATGGTAAAATTCCAAACGGCTTTTCTCTCATCAAAAGTAGGATTTGGAAATAAAAATAATAGTAATAGTAATAATACCTATTTTTGGGGTGTTAAGATGAATGTATTACTTTTAGTCCAACCCTCTTCTCCTTTGCTTCTCATTAATCTTTATGTATATTATTGTTGTTTCGAAGCTACCGCCTTTTTGGAAGGAATACAATACAATAAACTGTTACAATTTTACAATGCAAAAACATTAGAAGATTTCCATATACAGCCGTTTTTTTCATCTTTTCCATTGCCAAAAAAAAATATTTTTCTTGCCCCGCCTTTTTTTTCGTCTTCCCTTTTTTATTAAGGCGGAGACTTCTGTTCAACCAAAAAAATATGCATTATTTATGGCCAAGCATTTTTCATTGCTTATTGCATTTGAAGGCGTCTTGAGAAGCATCATCTCAGCAGCCTTCTAAATAGAAAGACTCTTCTTTTGTCTCTATTATTTTTTTTGTAAAAATATTATTATTATTTTTATTTTCGTGTTTTAATAACATTGTTTTTTTTAACTTCTTTGACGAAGCTTCTATTTTAAAAAATTTTTTTTCTTTTGTAGGTAAAACAGTGCAAGTAGCGCTTTTTGGAAAACACAAGTTTCAATATTTATATAAAAAATGTATACATCATTCATGAATGCTCTCTCCAGATCAATCATTGTTACATTTATTGTTATGGCAATTTCATATCAAAGATCTTTAGCTTTAACATGTTTTGATAATACAGAGGTATGTAACATTTTGTCTCTTAACACGGTTCCAAAATTACCGTAGTCATCTTTTTTAGGGTGAATTACAAGAAATAAGTAATGATGAATGGACATTTTGTGCGTTTATTCCAGAATCTTCAAAAGGAAAGGGAAAAGTATTTGGACTTGGCCCTGCAAATGATGACCTTTCCCCTTATATGTTAGCCTTTGGAGGTTCAGAACCTGGATATCAAGTTCTTACAATGTGCACTTATGAGGTAATACTGAATTTGCCTTACAACGAAATTTAACTGAGTTTTTTTTCAGCAATATGATTTTGGTATTATTACAAATAAACCTCTACCAAAAGAAAATGTTTTCCGGTGTGTATGTAATTATGATAAATGTAATCAGCTCAATACTTTTGAAAATTATCTTACAAATCTTGGTGGTCAATAATAACAATATCCAGTCAAAAATAATATCAAAATTTCTATTTATGTTCAAAAAAATTAAAAAAAGGAGAAATTTTTATGAATGAATGAAAAATGTTAAAATAAATGTTGAAAAAAAAATGAAATGTTTTAAAAAACTCTAAAAAAACCGCCATGGGGAGATTTACTGTATCTATATATACTTTTTTTTTCGGAGTGTATAATATATCTTTCTTTCTTTTTTGTTGTTTTTTCTTTCTTTTACTATAACCTTTTTTATTAGCGACAAAAGCACACTTTTTATTTTTTAAGCGGTATATTTTAAAATTTTGTCTTCAATCAAATTTTCTTGGTTTGTTTACTGGTACTTGCAACGGCCTAGCCTATATATTATTAATTATTGTTTTAATTTGTAATTTTGTAATTTTATTGTTTTTTTAAAAGATCTCATTTGAAAATTTTATATATATATCATAAAGACTGATCTCTTTTTACGAAAGTTTTTTTAATAAAATGTTTTACAAAATTTTAAATTTTTGTTGTTTAATTTTAATGCTTCTTTCAATTTTTTTAAAAACGGTTTTCTTTTAGAAAAATTTTTGGCTGGGCCATTGGGGGATTCTATATTTTTTTGTATTTTTATTATTGTTTATTTTTTTCATTGTAAAAATTTTAAATTTTTGGTCAAAATATATTTAAGATGTGATAATAAATATTTGCTGTTATTTACTTTTTTTATTTCCAATTACAATACATTGTTTTTAAAAACTTTTCAAAAAAATACATTGCTTTATATTTTGAAAGCAGATGAATAAAAATTTAGTGAAAATTCAACGATTATAAAATTTTTGTATTGCATTTGACTTTTAAAAGATTATCCGATAAACCATTGAAAAAAAAATATGATCTATTAATTAAAGTAATGGAAATTTGCTTTAAAAAAGAGTAAAAATAAGTCATTTTTTAGACTTTTTAATTTCAACAAAAACAAAAACCGATTATAAATTTTTATCATTAACTTTTTTTTCTTTGCTTCAAGTGTGGATTATCTGATCGGTTTTTTTTTGCTTCTGATAAAAGGTTACAAAGGGATAAAAAGACAAAAGTAGATTAGAGCTACTTTTTAAAAAACATAAAACTGACTCCTTGGGGACTGTTTCATGGATCATAAAAAAAAAGAACCTTGCAATGACCTTTTGCATATTTGCATTTTATTTTTTTAGTTTTAAAATTGCAAAAAGTGTATAAAACCGGAAGAATTTTATATAATGCCATTTTGGAACCTTAAATAAATATACGCTATTTTTAAAGGCAAAGAAAACGGCATCATTGAACCCATTTTTATATTTTTTGAAGGGTACTTTTTTGGGATTTTTATTTTACGTATACTTTTTTTTATTACGCATAAATCCGCTGCTTTTTTTTATAATAAAAATAATGGGTTCATAAAAAAAGTGGATTTTGCCTCAATAAAATCCAGGCCAAAAAAAAAGTGACATGCTTTAAAAAAATGAGATTTTGTTTTTCGGTTTAAAAAAAATGTCTGGCAGCAGTTTTTAAGGGATCAAAAAAGGTATGTGACGAAGGCATTTTTGCGTTTTTTACACGTGATTATACTACTCCCTTTCATGGATGTCTGAATATGTACAATTTTTATATAAAGCAAAAAAGAAGGGAAAGTTTTACAAGAATTACAAATGCCGACGTCAAAAAAGTTTTTTAAAAAAGTAGGCAACCTAATTTTTTTAATGGTTGAATGACTTTTATTACACAATGAAACATTTTTTTACACTTTTTTTATGATGCCAAAAAATGTAAAAATTGTAGGCGCAAAGAAAAGCGAGGGGAATTTGACATGGATAACTTCTTAAAGGTCCACCTTAAACAACCTTTTATAACACATCCTGAAAATCAGGCAAAAAAGCCATTGTCCTTTTTTCATTTTCCTTGGATAAAAAGTTATAACAAAAAATCGACTTTTGCTCATTAATTTCAAATGTATTAAACTCTATCACAAAGCCGATCAAGGCACAAAAGTTTGACTTATGCTATTTTTGCATTATTCATTTTTTGTTGTTTTTTTCAAAACAATTTATCACATGAATACATGCATTCTTTTGATGTTGTGGACAAAACTAGATTGATTTCAATCTTCAACCTTTTTCTATCTGTTTTTTTCATGTCGTTTAAGAGAATTCTTAAAACAGCTGTTTAAGCCATTTTGTTGCCAACAAAACCCTATTCAAAACAACGATCACTTTTTAAGCCTTTAAAATGGGACACGTTTTTTAAAAAGAACATTTAAAAACATAAAAACAACTGATTTTTACATTTTTGCGGGTGGCTGCATTTTTTTCTTTATTAAATTCTAAAAAGCAAAACATGAAATCAAAGTAGAAGAAAAAAAGCATAATCCGTTTTTTGATGGAAAAAAAGGGAACATATTTATTTTTTCCAAAGAAAATGTGTCTTCTTTTTCTAAATATATAACAACAATAATAATATAATATCATGAGCTTTCAAAAAACATGAAAAGATAATCTTTTTGCAAATAAGTAATCTTTCTATCTCCATATATCTTGTATGTAAAAAAATATGTTTTTTATTATTTTATTTTTTGATTACCCATGTGATATATTATAACTTATATAATATATTTCATATATATGTTCCTTTCATTGATGAAAGAAACGAATATATTTAATCTTGAACAGATTAACTTTCAATCTCTTGAAAATTCTATGCTTTACTAAAAAAAAGTGTTATGCAATCTTATTTTTCTTGAACGGAAGTTTTTCGTAGAAGCTTTTAAAATACGGTAACTTTTTTTCTTTTGTTAAAAATTGTTATTTGTTTATTTTTCTTTATAGTTATACTACGTCAAATGTATTCTATCAATTGTAAATAGCTTTTATTATGCAAAGAAACTTGCTTTTAAGAGTGTTCTATTCTTTGTTGTTTTTGTGGGTTTTCTTATTACTTAAAAAAAATGAATTACCCCCTCTTTTTTTAAATGAATGAAAAGTACAAAATTAATTATTATTTAAAACCCACAGAAAAAAAGTTGTTGTAATTACGTTTACATTATTTTTAATGTTTAACAATACAAAAGAATTATTACTAAAAAAAGTGTCGGAGAAAGAGCCCTCGAAATTTGTTGTTGAATGAAAGAACAAAAATTATAGGAACTTGTCGTTTTTTTGCGTCGGCGATTTCTGTTCATATCCAAAATTATTGTTGGGGGAAAAAAATTCTGTGAACCCTACAAAAATAGATATAGTAAAAAAAAACAGACGTCAAAGAATTGTTAAAAAAAAAGGAAGAACGAGAATTTTTGGGGAATTTTTAAAAGCGTCACTAAATTTTTATTATTGTTATTGTTTTAAGTAAAAAAAGAAAATTACAAAATATTTCTATCAAAAAATGAGAAAGAATGTGGCGTTTTGAAATCTTGTTTTAAAAACTGTGTTTAATTGTTTAAAGTAAAAAGGAAATGATATCAACCTTAAAATATTAACAGCAATTTATAGCCAAAACTATTATGAAATTCTGATATAACGGAAAAAGATAGGAAATTTGCAGCTGTTCAAACTTTTTTGGTAGGAGGGAAAGATTACGGTATATTCCATTTATAGTTTATAGACATATGTAGGCAGGGTTCTAATTATTGACAATTATTTCCTAAATGTTTCATTTTCGTAATTTTTATAAAAAAAAATATAGTTTGCAAAAATAATCGTATATTATTTATTCTTTAAAAGTCTGATACAATTAAATATATCAAACTAAAAACGAAATTTCTGGATAACAGTAAGAAAAAATCTTATCGAGCAGATGATTTTTTCAAATTCAACAATGACGCAAATTTTAGAAAGCTATATCAGTTTTTTCATACATGCAAATTTTAAATCTCACATTTGGATGAGATAAACTATATTTTACATTTCGAAACTCTCTAAAAAGCTCATTAGAAATTCAAACTTTAAAATTTTAATGATATTAAAAAAAGTTTTGACGTAATTTCCACCAAACATGTCTTTTCCAAAAATGTTAAAAATATTAAAAAAAACCTTATTATTTGCACTTTTGAGGATTTACTTACTGTTAATCAGAACAAATTAGCAGCAAAAAAAGTTAAGAAGATATCAGACAAAAGCATACTTTTCTCCGGATAATCTCCGAATATTCCCTTATAAAAAAACTAATTTGAACCAAAAGTTTGTATTTGCGTCATTTTTTTGGCAAATCTTCTTTCTCTTTTCTGTTATGTTTTTTTGTTTGCCATAGTTTATTTTTCTGCTATGGTTTTGTTGTTACAGCTTTTGTTTGCAAAAATGTAGATAAAGGGAAATCACATGAGAATTTTCATTCTTTGATGCCCATATTTTTTTAAATCTTAAATTATAAACCCAAATATGTTTTTTTTTACTTTTGCAAAAAAAGGAAAAAATTTGTTGCGGGATTTTATCTTTTTTTTTTTTTAAAAAGATAAGACTTAACTTTCAAAAGCAGTTGTGATAAGCTTTTTTTGTTAAAAAGATAAGACTTTTAAAATAGATAGAAAAAAGCTTATCACAACTACTTTAAAAAGTTAAGCCAGAATTTACTGATATCATTGACACAGTAAAATACAAATGTTAAAACAAATGGTTTAGAAGCATTCCCTTCAGGATTTATCAAATCCAAATCATACTTTTTAAAATAACAAAGATCCTTAAAGTTTTTTTTCCGTTTCAATAGAAATAAAGTGAGATTTATGAATTCCTTTTTTCAAAAATTCATAAGTCCCAATTTTTAAAGGTAAATACAAAGCTATATATCAGCTTTGTGACTGAAATCGAATACCAAATGGGTTACTTAAAGTGTGTTCAAAAATTTAATAAAATACAAAAGAAGCTTTTGCTATTTTTAGGTTAAAAAAGCTATGATGAATTCTACAGCTTTTCGCGCTAAGACAAAGAGATTGTTTATTTTTTAGGGAAGTTTGTTTTATTATTATTGTTTTGTTGGCAAAACTTAAACTTAGAATTTGAAAAAAAAATACTTAGGGAATCAACAAACAAAAAACAGTGTTAAAACGTTTTCAGACGCAAATTAATCTTTGTTTCAAAAGTCTCGTCTTTCCACAGCAATTATTGTTATTATTACCAAGCAACCACCCTCTTTGTTTGGCATATTACAATAGATAGAAAGATATGTCCTTAAAAATTAAAAATTTTGTCATTCAAATTTTTTTTTGATAATAATTGCTTCTATTTCTATTTTCATTTCGTAGTTCTTCGTTGATGACAGGCAGCTTCCCCCTATGTTTTTTTCCCTATTGTTCTAAAAATATCTTCAACAACAACGACGACAAAGTTTCTTTTTCCAAGGACAAAATTAATCGTTTATCGTTGGTTTTTCACCCAATGCCAATTGTCAATGGCATTGCTATTGTCGGCACTTTTTCTGTCATTGAAATAAAGTCAAAAAAAGAGAGAAGTGTTAATTGTTGTTTGAAATTGTTACCTTTTTTTCTACGTCGTTTCCCGAAAAAGCAAAAAAAAAAGATTTACAAAACAATACTAAAAAAAGGGGGACAAAAAAAATATATTTCAAGAAAAAAAGCAATTTTTATGCTAAAAATAAAATAAAAACGATTTGAAACAAAAATAAATAGAAAAAAAAGTTAAAAATAAACTATATTTATTTTTAACTTTTGCAAAAAAGTTTAATAGAGTATTAAAAATAAACAAAATTTTGGAAAAAACATATAATAATAAAAATTTCAAGGGATATATGAAATCTTCTACCGTAATCCTTGAAACCATATAAATATATATTTTTGGCTTTTAATCTTATGACTTTACATATCCTTTTTTCAAAAATGGGATATGAACAAATTGGTTTTTTTTTATTTTATCAAAGAATTAAAGAAACATCATTGAAACAAATGCCTTTAATAAAAGAAGAGCATTTATCCGAAGATGGAATGGAATTAAAGAAACGTGATAAAAGTGCATTTATATTTTTTTTGTTTACCAAAAATGGAATAAATAGGATTAATTTTACGATAAAAACTTTTCATGTTTTAATAATCCGTTTTTTTAGTTTCCGTTCAAATTTTTTTTATGCCTTTAAAGTTATAGTTTTGTCCTACACTTTACAAACGTCATTCAAAAAACACCACAAACATTCAAAAATACAAAGTTCATGAACTTGAGAACTTGAATTCATAGAAAAGCAAAAATGTTTAAAAATGTCACATGTGATCTCCCAAAAAACAAACTTATGAGGGGAGATAAAGCAAATACTCCTTTAGGGCATTTTTCCAAGTGATCCAAGAAACATTAATCAAACAAAAAAAGTGTTGTTTATTTGTTTTTGGATATATTTTTTATTCATAAAAAATTGCAAATTTTGTGTTTTCATAAAATAAAAATAAAAATTACTGATAATTATTTGTTGCTGAAACTCTCTGCAAACTTTTTTTATTTTTTCAATTAAAACACATTTAATTTATAAAAAAAAGAAAACAAACATTTTTTTGTTTGATGAATCGTCATTCATTTTTTGGTTGTTTTTGTTTTACGTTTTTTTATTTTTTTTCCGGAAGTGTAAAGTATAAAAGGGTGATTACGGTATTTATTATTATTTTGGAAAAAAGAGTAATTTTAAAATTTTAGACTGTAGACGGCAGCAGTCACGTATGCATTAAAATTATCCGTACAAACAGAAGCAAAAGATGCACAAAAACAATAGCAACACTGACGACGAAAAAAAAGAAAGATGATGCATCATAGATTATAAATATATATCTTTTTTTTTCATAAAAAATTGTTAAAAATAAAAGGAAGCATTTATTTATAATTTTTTCTTTGTTTTAAAACGTCACAAAAGATGGCAATGGCAAAAAAAGTGCCATTGAAAAAATGCTTTTTTTACCTTTCTTTTTTTGGAGGTTTAAAATTGTAAAGCAGAAGCAGCAAGTCTCTCTTTTTGCATCTCTATCTTAATAAAAGCTCAAACTGATGCCCGGCAATGACGAAAATTTTTTTTTGTTGCTTTCTCTTTTTTTGTTGGAGCTATAAAAAATAATATAGCTTTTCTTTGCCTTTTCAAAAAGGAAACAAATGATTTTTAAACAAAAATATTTTAATGTTGACTTTGATGACAAAGAAAAAGGTCAAAAAATGGAATGCCACATTTTTATGCCCTTTTTAGAATGTTGATTTCAATGGCATAACTAAACAAACAAAAAACATGTACAAAATATTTTTGTTGTTGCTGCAAACAGCAAAAATCAAAACAAACCAACTTTGCAAACTTTTTGGCAAAGCGTGTTTTTTTTAACTTTTTTGATTTTGAAATCGTTGTAGGAGTACCACAACAGTAACGGGAATCTTGCAACGGAATTTTTTAATTAAAAGTAGATATTTGTACTGTAGCAAAACAGAATATAATATTAAAAAAATATAAAAAATCAGTAACCATAAAATTTATTTTTATGTTAAATACAAATATATCAGTATATTAAAAAAAACATACATACAAAAATATATATCTTAATCAATTTCCAGCAGCAGGTGATTGAGGAGTTGGAAGTTCAGCCGTTGGACTATTTGCAGGACCACCATCTTCTTGAATTTTTTCCAATTGTGATTTAGTTACAACTCCAGCTTCTAAAGCTTGCTGAGCAAGTTCCGGATCCTTTCGAAGTTTTTCAGCCATTTCTGGATCATTCTTCATTGCTTCCATTGTTTGTTCTTTCATTGCAATTCTAATAGCTTCTTTATATCCAACTCTTTCACGCATCATTATTTTTGCAACATCTGGTCCACCTTTCTTTATTGCATCATCAACTGCATCGGCGTCCAATTCCATTCCCCGAGCATCCAATTCTTTTTCAAGCTTTGCTGCTTCTTCATCACCCAAAACTGTTCGAATTCTTTGCATATTCTTTTCATGTTGTTCTCGAGAAATTCGTTGTTGATTTGGTTGCCCGCCATTTTTCGAAAAATTGCTTTGTTGATTTCGTATTTCAGCATTCGTTTGTAAATGAATATTTGTTGGACCTCCAGGATTTTCTTTTAATACTTTTCGAAAAACACACCAACGTAGAATAGCCCATAGTATCAAAGCTAAAACTAAAAAAGAGAAAAAAAAGTCATATAAATTATAACAGATTATAACTTAAAAATTGTTTACAGAAATCTCATGACACAAAAATTGTTGCAGTAAAAAAAGAAACCTATAGACTTTAGGGAATGACAAATTTTTTAATATCATTATTTTAGACTTAAAAACGATAGCATTTTTTTGCAGTTTGTTATTTCTAAGAAACAAACACAAAAATAAACATAGGAAAAAAACTAACCTCCACCAACAACTTCAACAATTATTGCAATTGGATCAAATTTATCATCTTCTGATGGATCTCTTGTTGTTGTAGTTGTTGAATTTGTTATGCCAGTTGATAAAATTGTTGCCATTGTTGATGGCATCTTTTAGAATATATCAGTATATACAAAATATAAATCAGCAGCTTTCAGCAAAAAGCACTTGTCAAAATAAAAAACATTTTGTACATTTTCAAGGCATTATTCGATTTAAAAATTCGTATAATTTTTGCATAAAATCAAAAAATTGAGATTTTGTTTATTTTGTTGTTGTAAAAAGCATGTTCAATTTTTTTCTTCAAAAAAGAGATGTCGAACACGGTGTGTCGATCGCCTGCAAAAGTGTGACGTCAGAGAAAATAAATCTTTGATCCCTATCTCTGAGACATCCAAGCTGTTTTAGATATTATTTTTTATCTTAAAAATAAGTTTACTACCCCAAAAATATAATCCAGCTGAAAAATTGCAAAAAAAATATTATAAAATAGCTCAAAATTTCAGTTCAAAAGAGATAGGGGACCAATGTGTGTCTATCTCTTACGCACGACGACACAGACACACAACGACACAGCGCAACACACCGTGGTCGAACGAAGACCAGTGGACACTTCGTTAAAGACACTTTGTTATGTCCACTTCGTTAAGGACTATTCGTTATTTTGGACAGTTCGTTAAGGACTATTCGTTATTGCGGACACTTCGTTATTCTATAAAAATAAATTGATTTTACTTTTATTAGTAATGTTATAAATCACAAAAATAGTAAACAATGAATAAAGAGACACTATTTGAAAGCTTGCGACGCGCTTATGGAGTCGATTTGCAACAAAGGCCTTTGCAAAGGAGGATGAACTCTGGCAAAGCAAAGAGGAAATTGATTTTTTGTTTACGAAAAAAGGTAAAAATCCGTGCATTTTTTTGATTGAATGTAATATTGATTATATTTCTTTGATGTTTTGTTTTTGACGAACTGTCCGTAACGAAGTGTCCTGATAACGAAGTGTCTACTTCTCTCGAACGAAGCAGAAAAAGTTATTTTTAAACGTTTTAATTTTTTTACATAGAGGAACTTTTCGCCAAAGAGTTTACTTTTTTCAACATAAACATTTTTGTAAAAAATGCGATTGAAAAAAAAACGAGAAAGACAGAGAAAGAACATTAGAAGTTTGTTTTTTTGAAAATAAACTCAAAAAAAATATACTAAAAGTTTGCGTTCAACTTTTAAAAATTTTTTCTTGGTGTTTATTTTTTTAAGTTTATTCCTAACTTTTTTCTTCCTTTTTTTCGACATTGCTTTTTTTATGAGTCATTCAACATTGCTGCATACCATACATGTTTTCAAAAAGCACCGTTATTTAAAAATCAATAACATTTCATCATTCTTACTTTTTTTTATCATAGATGAATTTTTTTTTATCAAAGATAGATATATTTTCTAAACTCCCACAACAAAGCTTTCGAAATATACTATGAAAGAATGTGTTTGATTCAGTTTGTGATAAATGTACAATCAACGTCTAGCCACTTTTCCTTTTTTCCATTTCTTTAAAGCCAGCATTGAATTAAAAAATATTTTGTTTATTAAGTCTTTTTTCTATTAACCATTATTTTATAGAAAAAAGATAACAGACAAAAAATTAAATATTTTAGATGGCAACAAAAATATTCAAAGACAAGCAACAATGTTTTGCAAATTATAATTCTCAAACAAATCATAAAAATCAATATCCCAATCTAAATTTAAATCAAAACTACAAACTTCCAATTTTAATTCCTGTTCAAGCTTGTAGCAAATCATATAATGATAAAAATTGTGGTATTAAATGCCAAAAATTGCTGCAATTCCCAAAAACAAATAAAGCATCGATTATTTTATTGTTAAAGTATAAAAACATCAACACATTTCGGCATTTATCCAAAAAGTTTATTTATCTTTTTTTTGGTATATAGATCTGCCTTCAAAAAAGTTTTGTGCCATTTTTCTCAAACAAATCATAAATAAATATCGGCAAAACAGATGCCAAAAATCTTTTGTAGAGGGAACTGCAGAAACAGCAAAAATTACCTGATTTTTAAAGTATCTGATTATTGTAAAGAAAGAAAAAATTTATCATTGAAAAAAGATTCGAAATGGTTAAAATTTAATAATAATGCTGAAAAAGAACCTGCAAAGAAACGGAAAAAATATGGCAGCTCTTCAATTACCAACGAAAGCACCTTATCTCTTCGTGAGCTTTTTCTTTGTCCCTTATATTGATAAAAAATAATATTATTACAGATATTGCTGCTTTTGAAAAATCACGTGAAGCTAGTGCATTGGATTCATTTGGTGAAAAATATAAGGAAGATATGAAAAATAGTATTTCTCAACCAATTAAAAACAAAAAACATCTTTTAACTTCAACACTTATTTTTCAAGTAATATCTCAAAAGTAAATAATAAATTTGCATAAAAAATTAAACTTTACAGAAGTCATTTGAATTTCCAAGACAACAAAATGAAAAAGTCCCACCACCTGAAGTATCCGAATTTAAAGCTTTCCAATCTTTACTGAATTCCAATAAAGCATTAAAAAATGGTCAACAAGATATTCATCTTGTACAACAACAACAACAAGAAAAACAGCCTCCATCAAGTGGAGCAGCAGGAGCAACAATAACAAAATCAAATTCAAAACAAAAACTTGAACAACTTCAACCTCCAACAAGTACTGCAGCACCAACAACAACAACACGAATGGAAGAAACTGGAACAATTCTTTCAGAAATAAATTTAGCTACCGATTATACAAATAATACTGATTCAATTGATTTTACAATTGTTCATGGAAGATCTGGACGAGTTTATCGAGTTTATAATGTTATTGGAAAAGGTGGTTATGGAGTTGTACATAAGGTATATGGACTATATATTACATATTAAAGCTTTAATTGATACTATTATAGGCAGCATATGAAATGAAAAATGGACAATTTTTGCTACTTGCAATTAAATCAGAATCTACAGAATCTTTGGATGTTGAAGTAAAAGTTTTACTTCGAATGAAAGATGGCTCACATTTTTGTTCTGTTTTTGATGAAGGATTTGATCAATATTCACAAACAAGGTAAGAAACAAAAATTGATTGGTATTGATGAAATATATTGTATTATTATAGATTTATGGTTATGACATTAGTTGGTGAAAATTTATCATCATTACGACGACAATTTGGTTATTTTAGTTGGGGAACTGTTCTTCGAGTTGGTATTCAAGTAAGTATTGTTTTTTACTTTTTATTAAGTTCTTTTTGTCAAATATGTTAAAGTATATTTTATATATTCTTAGAGTTTCAACTTTTTCGATTCCCTACAACATTTTTTAATTTCCTTTTGATCTTTCGTAGCAAAAAATTTAGCTTCCGCTATATAAAAATTGTTTTTTGAAAAACATGTAAAAATAAAACATGAATATTTATATTCTATTTTTACATTTTTGTGTCATCTCTGACCTTTGCCACCTCTGCTTTTTGCAAATCAAATGTGAAAAAAAAAAATGGCCAAATCTATTGACAACATTTTTGAATGATTCAGTGTTTTTTGAATTCAATTGTTATCTGTTTTTCAGTATTTTATTTTCTTTTTTGTCAGCATAGCTGTATATAAAGCATATACAACTTTATTTATTCCTGCTATGTCTTATTCTCTCTCTATAACACAAATTTACGTAAACAAAGAATGTTAACACTTTTAATCGACTTCTGTCAACTTTTGTTCAATCTTCTTTCTTTCACTTTTTTTGCTTCCAAACAGTAGCAGCAAAACCCGTATTAACAATTTTTTTCAACAAAAATTCTTTGACGTGTTTTTAATAAAAACCATATACAAAATTTGATGATTCGTTTCTCTCTTCTTTTTTCAAAGGTTGAAAATCATCAAATCTTTTATATTTTTTTGAATGTAAAATCCGATTGTAAAAGTCCATTTTTTGAAGCAAGAAAAAAAAGAAAGTAAATTCAAATGTTAAAAAATTATACTTTTTTTGGCAGAAAAAGGGAACTTTCAGATTTTTGACCTTTTTTAAAATTTAGATTTCTCAATAATGAAATCTCAAAAAAAACGACAAAGGGTTAAATTTTGATTACGTTAGAAACAGATAAAACCGGAATTACTTATGAATGGCAAAAAAATGGTATTTGATTTTTTTTCTTAAAATTTATTTTTGGAAAATTTTTAAGTTTGAACTTTTTTTTAAATTTGAAATGACCAAATCTTTGAATGACCTAAAATGTTACGGAATGGCACTGACAAAAAAAGAAGAGTAAAATAAAGAAAAACAGATAACAATTGAATCTAAAAAATTGAATCCACCAAAAATCTTGTTTTTCTATTATTCAAATATCTTAACAAAAAACATACAATAGATTTGACCATATCTGGTCATAGTCCACTTTTTACATTTAATATACAAAAAGCAGAGGAGGCAAAGGTCAAAGATGACACAAATATGTAAAAATAGAACATAAACATTCATGTTCTATTTTTACATGTTTTTCAAAAAACAATTTTTATATAGCGGAAGCTAAATTTTTTGCTGCAAAAGATCAAAAGGAAATTAGAAAAATGTTGTAGGGAATCGAAAAAAACACGAGGGTTAAAAATGTTTATATCAAAAACATATGTTTTTTGAGTTTTATGTTGTTATTGCTTTTTTTATATTAAAAGCTTCGTCCATGAAGCCTGCAAAATAATAAGGAAGCCATTAAAAAAAGGAAGTCATAAAAAAGATGAAAAGATCCTGTAAAAATCCAACTACGTTCTTTACGTGCAAATTAAAATGCATTCTTTTAAAAAGCCATCAAGCTAAATCCAAGGCAGCTTAATATTAGAAATCTCAAAAAATGTTCAGTTCCATGAAATTATTAAAATTTTTGAAAAAAATACCAAAATAAGGGATTAAAATTCTACGTAGAATTTCAACTTTTAAAAGAAATGTTTTTTTCTATTTTTAGACTTTACATGCAATTGAAGAACTTCATGGAAGAGGATTTTTATCAAGGGATGTAAAACCTTCAAATTTTGCTGTAAGTTGTTTACTGTAGCTATTATTAAATTTTTGTGTTTTTTTAAGGTTGGACATCCATTGGCACTTCGACGAATGGTATATATGCTTGATTTTGGTATTGCTCGAACATATGTTGATGATAATGGTAATCCATTACCTCGAAGAAAGGGAACATCCTTTCGTGGAACAAGCCGATATTGTGCATTACCACAGCATAAAGAATCTGATCAATGTCGAAGAGATGATGGTATGTTCTTTTTTATGAGATATGAGATAAACGTCATAGGTACACAAATATATTTTGAATAAGCTAAAGCTTTTTTTGGAGATCATCTTTGTTTGGTTTTTGTATGCAATATTTCGTAGATCACAAACATTGCTTATAACTAAATTTGTAGCTGACATCATTTTTACTGTACTGCAAAAAACATTTTTTCGGTAGCATTTTTGTATCAAAATTATATAACATTTTATAAAACGGATAACCTTAAGCGCATTTTTAAAAAAAAGTACTGCTGAAATAAAAAGTGATGTTTGTTATTTTATTATAGCATCTTTTGAGGATTCAGATATCCCAAAAGCTTATCCTTCGAAAGTTCTAGCATTCGTCCGTTTTTTTATATGCACAACTGTATTTACTACAAAATTGTTTTATAAAAATGTAATGAATTTTAAGTCATCAAAAGTTTGAACAACCAATGATGTTTTTAAGCTTGGGTTCATTATTATTACTAAGCAAATCAGAGATAAACTTATATTATTATCTCTAATTTGGAGTCTGTTTGACGTCTTCAAAACAAACAATAGACAAAAGGAAAAAAGTGATGTTAAATATAATACAAATACTTTAAATAGTACTAATAAAAACAAATATGCAAAAAAAAAGTACACATGCTTGTTTTGAAAAATAGCGTTCGGCGCACAAAAAAATAGCAGATCATAAATCTGAGATCCATTAAGCTTAACAATAATATGATACAAAATGGAATATATTTAATTATAGAAATCAGGAAGAGCTTAACCCTACAATTTTTTGTTCTTTCAAGGGGTCTACGAAAAAAATTAATCAACATTTTTTTGTTTTTTTATAAGCTTTGGGATTTTTTGTGCTTATGAGATTTTAAAAGATTACGGTAGCTTTATCCCCTAAAGGTTTGAAAAAACTTTCGTTTGCAAATGAGAGGGGATTATTGAATGAATATTACTTGCAAAAATGATAATCGGATTTGAAAATTCATGATACTTTTTTTTCTTTGCTGTTTGAGGCTTGAGCGGTTTAAAAACTTGTTCTTTAAAATGGCTTAAAATCAGCTGTGGTCTGTGATTCATTTCTTTTTTCTTTTGTATTTTTAAGCTTAACTCACATTTTACCGGAAAAGCTAAAAGCAGCTGACATTACATTATTTGTATTTGTAATTGAAAATTTTTTTTTATATTTTGATTTTAATAATTAAAACCAAAAGAGCAAATTTCTACTCCGCTTTTTTTCGTTTTTTATTCTGTAATTTAGATACCTCCGGATTTAATATATCTGATTAAACCCCAAAAATGTTATAGTAAAATTCTTAAAATTGCTAGAATTTTCTTTTTATTTGAAGTCAAAGGAGCACTTTTTTTACAAATCACATAATTGCATAAACCTCTTTTTTTCAAAACACGCATGTAAAATGGCATTTTTAAGAAGCTTTTCAAAAATTGCTCATTTAATATTCTTTATTGCAAAAAAAACAGCTGACTTTTTTTCGCAGACAATCTTAAGCCAGATTTATGTAAAAAAAATAGCTGCCGAGAATTGTATGCACTTTTAGCTTTATAAAAAATTACTCTTGTATATCCGATTCAAAATTTGAACGCAAAAAATACCTGCTATTTTGTACAAAAGATTAACAGTTTACTCATTATATTTCATCATTTTTATAATTTTTTAGTTGAATCATGGTTTTATATGATGGTTGAATTAACAGTTGGACGGCTGCCATGGGCAGGATATTCTCGACATGAAAAAGATAAAATTGCTGAATCAAAACGCAAAGCTCGAACATTAGAAAGAAGAACATTTTTATCACATTGCCCAAGTTTATATGAATTAATGATGGATGTAATTGATCGATGGCAATTTGATACAATGCCAGATTATGATGGCCTTTATGTTGTTATTACAAGATTACTTGATATTATTGGCGTAAAATTTGATGATTTTTATGATTGGGAAACTTTGGATAAATATAAAGAAATTCCAGCATCTACAACATCTGAAGATGAAAAGCTTAAACTTTTTGATCATTGCATTTTTGTTTCACATGCAGAACTTCAAAAACTTGTTGAAAAGCCTTTATCTCTTGAATGAATGATTAATTTCTTTTTTTGTATATTTTGTTGATTGAATAAAATAAAGATTTTATAATTCAAGTGGTTTATATTGTGATCTATTTTTTTTAGATTTTTTATTTATATTTTGAATATTTAATTCTAAACAAAACGGTGTTGAAAGGTAAAACTTTTAAAACAATTTAATTAAAAAGATGAGACTTTTTTTTAAATAATGATTTATTTTATCACCCATAATTTGTGAAAAAGGTACAAAATTATGAGAACGTCTGTTATTAAATGTCTGCAACAAATTGACAAAGAAAGACAACAAATAAATTCATTGTATTTAATATAATTTCCCAAATTTTAAATATTTTGAAAAATTATACTTCTTTCTTTTATATAATATGTTTGAGTCCCAATGCTTTCAAAACGTTTTAAAATTCGTGCTTTATTTTTATAACGATTTTTTACAAATAATTTGATTATTGTCACTGCAAGACTCATCGCCTATTGAATCAGCAAAAAGTATTCCGCAGGCATTTTGATGTAAATGTGGATATCCATTTGCCCACAAATTAGAATCCCATGGTGATCCGTCAGACCATTTCCATGTATTTCCGCCATCAATTGAAAATGCACCAATCCAGTAATGGTTATGACCGATGTAAATGTAAGCTAAAATTCAAAATACAATTTTTTCATACTTTTTTACCTTTATTTACATGTTAAAAAAGCTATCTCTTCTGAACTATGAATTGATGTTAAATTTCCTCCAAAAGCTTGGCAGTGTTCTTCTCCAAGTGTCCAGCTCAACGGTCCTGTGAAATTTCCAACACCATAGCATGAATGAGTTGGTTGAAAATATATAAACGGAAATGGACAGTCTGCATAAATTGGATATTTCGTTGTTGGTAATGGATCAAAAAAAGTTTTATCAACTTTGCAAATGTATGGCATAGTTTTATAACAATCATCAGATTTCCAAAATCCACCATTAATGGATTGACAGGCACAATTATTCCCTGTTAAATTTTTTGGCTCTCCTTTATCCCAATCAGTAAAATCTAATGGTGTTCCATCTGTCCATGTCCAATTCCCTCCCGGCATCATATCCGTTAATCCAATCCAAAAATCAGTCATTGTTGATTGATGAAAATATTTTTCTGCTTCTTCTAAACCATTATTTTTAAACCAATTTAACAAAAAGTAAGCTTTGAAACTCACGGGCAATTATAGCATTAGAAAATGCATCATGAATTGATACAAGATGCCCGCCTTTTCCAATACAATCAATTTCAGCTGCCGCCAATTCATTGGTATTATTTTGAAAAAAGAAACAATTTGTTTGATATTCTAAACTTTCATTTGGACATGAAGCATTAACAGTAAAAAATAAAATTGAAAAAATTAATTTTTTCAGCATTTTCCCTTCCTTTGGAAATCACAATAAAATCGATAACTTTAAAAACCATAAATATTGTTTAAAATTAACCATTTTTTCTTTCTTTCGCTTTATCAGTTACTTAAA
Organism: Panagrolaimus sp. PS1159; assembly: GCA_963922195.1. NCBI lineage: Eukaryota > Metazoa > Nematoda > Chromadorea > Rhabditida > Panagrolaimidae > Panagrolaimus > Panagrolaimus sp. PS1159. The sequence goes on from CAWUHW010000008.1 coordinate 2,943,608, forward strand.
TTTGATAACGTAAAAAGTAGAAAAAATGATTAGAGTTATTTAATGTGCTTTTTCATTTTTCAAAAATCTGATAATTTTTTGAAATCAATAGTATTAATTGTTACCAAATTAAAAATTTAAGAAAAATCTAAAAATTAAAAGCAAGAACTCTTATTAATGTTGTGAACAATGATATCGAAATTTTTAGTTTCAAGAAAACTGTTTCAATATGTATCGTATCCTTGCAATTTTTATCGAAAAATAAAAAAATCATAAACATTTTAAAATAATTCAAATATTTGGAATTTATCGGATAATAATTGTTCTATCATTGTAAAATTTTTATTTATTTTATCTAAAAATCAACGCCTTAAAGCATGCTTTTTTTGCAACAACAATGCTGTCCATATAAATATTAGCTTTTAAATTATGCAAATTTATTTATTTATTGAATGCCAATGGTAGAATTTAAAATGAACAATTTTTTCTTTTAAATACATTGTTCTTCGCTGTTGCTGTTGCTTTCTTTGACTGATTATTTTTGCTCAACATTTTTGTCATCATTAAAAAATAATGAAATCTGGATGGTTTTTTTCAATTTGCGTTTATCTTTTCGTCAGTTTTCATGTTTCTGAATCAGCATCATGTTTATTTGAATCAGGTTGGTTTTTTTAAAATTGTGTTTATATTTTTTGAAACATGTTTAAATTGTTTACATTTTTAAGGTATGAAAGATTGTTCATCATATGATACATAACACATGATGCATCATGTGTTATGTATGGATGTAAATCTGGTGTTACGAACTATGGATGTCCAGAAGATTTTTTTACAGAATGTGCAACTCATACAAATATTGTCAGTTTTATAAAACGTCATAATTATAATGATTTGGAATATGTACAAAATTTTGGTGTAACATATATTTCTTGTGGTACATGTAGTAGTGGGGATCTTGGGATGAAGGTAAAAAAATTATACTTTGTTTACATTATTTAGTCCATTTTAGTTTGCTAATGCCAGATTGAAAATTACAACTTCTTCTGTTGATTATTGTGTTGAAGCAGGAAAACCGTGTACTGAAAATCCATTAGATCCATCTCCTTCTACTTCTAAACCTGCAGTTTCTGCAAACAAGCAGCTTTTGGAGCAGAGTCTGCTCAAAGCAGGAATAGAAGTCTGGGCATTTTGTAGCAAAGCGAAAGTTACATAATTGATTTTATAAATATCCCATAACGATACAATAAATTGTTAAACCGATGTTGATTGTTTTTACAAAAAATTTTTTCTTTAAAAAAATTTTGGAATCTTTTCTGTAAATTTTTTTAAGAAAATTAACAGTTAAATGTTTAATATTTAAAATACAAATATATTATTTTTATTGATACAGGATGAGTGTTGTTTCAAGCGATGAAGAAATGGATCTTCCAACAATAATTAAACGATTTAAAATAGATTTAAATATTGTTAAAAACGATTACGCAGATGAACCATATATTTCTAAAGAAGAATTAGAAAGCTATAAAAATGGTGAACTTGTAATGGAAAATGGTCCACCACCAAATTTTCAATATCAAAATTGTGCTGATCGATATTTGATTAAAAATCCAAGAGAAGCAAATTATCTCGATCGAAAACGATGTGATTTTTATCAAACAAGAATAAAACATATGTATTCAAAGATTGTTGAAAATGCTAAAAAATTGCTTGGTAAAGTTTGTTGTAGTTTGTATCTTTTTATTGTTTAGTTTATAGACGATAATGGAATTGAAGCTGTAAATTTAGAAGATGTAAATCCTGGAGAAAAATGTTTTGTTGTTGGATGTTTAATGAAAAATGGAGAACATTCAACAACTGGAATAGAAGATTTTGAAGGAAGAGAAATACAAATACGGGATACAGTCTCTGATGAAATAGGTGCAGTTGTAGTTGATTTTGATGCACTGCTTTTTGAAGATATCCAACAAGATGTTTGTTTTTCTGTTTACACTGGTTTTACAGTACATTTTTTTCAGGAAATCATGTTAAAAGGAAATATTGATGATTTTAAAGGTTTAACGGGTTTTGCTGTTGGCATTTATGGAACTTTATTAAATAATGATGAACTTTATGTTGAAAAAATTATTCTACCTTGTTTGCCACCGTACATTGAACCACCGTTGTTAGATACAGATTTGTATGTTTCTGTGTTTAATTACAGTATCCTGAATTTGTGTTTTCAGATATGTTATTTTTGTTTCTGGATTTGGCTTCTTTAAAAAATGTTCTTCAATTTTCCGTGAATTAAATCATTTCTGTAATGTTTTGGTTTGTTTTTATCGTTCGTGTGTGTTGTTACAGTATCACTTTTTAGAACTCTGAAAAATATTACAACAAAATTGCAAGAATGATTGTTATTTGTAATAATACCACTACCGTATGCAACTGTGATGAATGTACGGTACGCAACTATTACAAAAAATTGCTTTTAATCGATTGTATTTTTAGGGTTTAAAGCATAAATGGTTTGAATTTGATGAAGATACTTTAGCATTAAGAGTTGCGAATAATTTGAAAAAATTCTTTGTAAGCTTTTTATTTCTTTACAGTTTTAAGGTAATATTTTCAGCCACATATTGATATTGATGTTATGCCGGGTGATTTGGATTCATCCTCTTCAACACTTCCACAACAACCAATGCATAAAGCTCTTTTTGAAACTTATGAAATTCCATCAGATGCTGAATTTGAAGATGAAGAAGATAAAATTGAAGAGGTTGTTTTTTGTTGTTTGGATATAGTGATTACTGTAGTATTTTTAGATATTTAGAAGAAGAAAAAGAAGGCATTCCTCTGGAGATGAAAATAATAGTGATATTGAAATTTTGGAAGTTGTTAAACCTAAAAGTAAAAAAAAATATTTTAAAACTGTTCTAATAATTGGTGTTTTAGAACATGCTGGAGTTTTAAATGTTAGCAAAGAACGTGAAATTAATCCATTACTTCAAGCTCCTGGAATAATTCTTCCACCTCCACCAAATTCTGAAATCCCTGCTGCTGTCGTTGATGCTCCTTCAACTTCTGATTGTGAAATTGAAGAAGAAATCATTGTATGCCATTCATCTCCAACTCCATCAGAAAAGAGATATTCTTTCCATTTTTCACAAGAAACTATTATGTTATCTGATGGTTCTGTAAATAATGATGGATTAGATGCATTAGATCAACATCATCGTGAAATTTATAATGAAGAATATGGGATTGCAGTTGATAATTTTCTTTTAAATCGTGTTGGACGAAATCCTGAATTTAAGCGTGAATTAAACCCCGTTACAAATCCATATTGTTTTAAAGTTGCAGGAATTGAATTTCATGGAACTTCTGGTAAACATTTCTTTCCATACAAAAATGTTGTTACAGTATGCTTTAGGACAAAATATTGATTCATTAAGAAATTTAACAACAACAAAATCAACAATTGAATTAATGAATGGTATTATTGAAATTGGAACAATTTTTCCAACAGCTCCAGATTCACTCGATTTATTTCCATATAATAATTTGAAAGGAAAAGATCCATTTGCATTTGAACAATTACCACATGTTTTCTTTGCTGGAAATCAAAATGAATTTGCAACAGAATTAATGGATTATGGAAATAATCAAAAAGTCCGATTTGTTTCAATTCCAAAATTTGAAGAAAGTTATTCAATGATTGCAGTAAATTTAAAAGATTTGAAAACTTTACAAATTAAATCAAGAAAACGACCTCCGCATTTGTATCAATATTGTATGTAATTTATTTAGTTTTTTGAATTTGGATATTTTTTGTTAGTTTTATCAAAGTTTGTAATATTTTTTGTTTGTAATGAAAATCGTTTATTGCTCAATAAACAAAAATTTGTTAAAAATCTTTGTTCACATGGAAAAAAATTACAATCGGCAGAAAAAGAGATTAACAAAATGTACCCATAAAAGGGATATCTTTTGGTTTAGTTGAATCATTTCCTTCATCTGAAGTAATATAATACAAAAATGGATGAGTTGCATAAAATAGAGTTGGCCCACAACGTGCAACCATCACACTTCCCGTTGCTGCACTGGCTTCTGTTCCTTTTTCATCAATCTAAATTTTTTGCACAATACATTTTAAAACCTTCATTTTTTTGATTACTTTAATAACAGCTTTATGAATCGCTTTTTCAACTTTGGTTGGTCTTCCAAGCATTCCACTTAAATTTACTGTATCAGAAAAGATTTCAGTAATTCCTAATTCCTTTAATTTTGTTTCCAAATTTATGCTGCTTGAAGTTTGAATTATTGGAATAATTACTTCCATTCTCCCTGTCTTTCTTCTAAAATAATTACTGTAGTTTTACAAAATTTGTTGAACAGAATCGAACCTTTCAGTACATTTTTCAATTAGTAAATAATCTAATTTTTTAATTAAAGCTGAAAGTCCATCAATTGCTTCGGGTAAAACAATATACAACCAAGCTTTTCGATTCTTATATGGAATTCCAAGACATTTCCATCCTTCACCTCTTTGATAATTCCATTCTTCTTTTCCACCTTTTATTTCTGTTGTCATCATTGGAATTTCTCGAGATGGATTAGAGTTAAATGTTCGCTTTTTTCAATTTTTAAATGGTTCTTCCCAAATACCAATAAAATGAATTGCATTTATTAAAATTAATAAAGTTCTGGGTTAAATATCTTCAGAACTAATAATTTTTTTAATTGCATTATTTGTTGAATCCGAAACAAAAGTATTAATTTCCTAAAAGTTTTAAGTATATTAAAGTAGAATATTTGGAAATGATTACTTTAACAGCTTTAACAGGCTTTTTGAAATCTAATGATTGTATTTTTCCATCAAATTTGTGTTTAACTAATTTTTCATACGATGATGCAAGTTTAAAATTATCAGAAACAAAAAATCCATTTGCAACATTTACATTTGGAGTTTCAGTTGAATGTGGCCGTTTTCGATTTTCAGTTTTTATCAGAGATTCATCTTTTGTTGAATTTAAAGAATGTCGTTTCAAAAATTCTGAATAATATTCCATAATCTCTTCTTCGCTTTTTCCTTAAAAATTTTTGACCGAAAACAATTGAAATATCAGTAGAAAATCGAACCTTTACCAATAATTGAAGCAATTTCTTCGGCTGTTTTTCCTTTTGCTCCAGAATGAATCATTGCAAGTGAATTTAAAATTGAAGCTGGTGAAAAAACTGTTGAAGAATTTGCAGCATCCAAAAGAGATAAAAGTTTCAAATAAAAATTTACTTCATCTTCTAAACTCATTTTTAGTGGTGAATTCAAAATCTTATGATTTTTGGAAACAAATTTCTGTTTTTAAAATTTTAAAAAGCGGCTGAAAAAAACAAATTTTTCCACCACGAAAAAACTCCATTGTTGAATCAAAATCTCAACTTCTAAAAAATTTTATCAATGTTTGATGCATTTATTTTTAAAACTTAATCTCCTTGCTTTTAAACATTTTAAAAATGTTGCTATCATGTTCAATCTGTGGAAAAATGATAAAAGATGGTGAAAAAGCAAGAAAATTTCCGAATTTTAGATCTTTAAGACGTTTTGAATATTGTATGGCATTGGATGTTTCCATGAAATTTGTCTTTAACTAATCCCTAATTCCTTTACATTTGAGGTTTCAATCGAATGTAGTCGTTTTCGGTTTTCAGTTTCAGTTTTTATTAGAGATTCATCATTTGTTATCATATTCAATCACGTCGAAAAATTTGTTTTTGATATTTTGATGAAGAAGATTACAAGTATTCTTGTGGAAGAAGGATTCTAAAACCTTCAGCTTATCCAAGAGAATTAACAAAAGAAGAAAGAAATGTCCTTGTTAATTTAAATCATCCACCAAGATTTAGAAAAATTTATTTGTGTGTTCTTACTGTAGCATTTTATCAGATTTCATTTTTTGAAATTAGATGATTTTGTTGACGATAAATTTCTGCCAATTTTTCCAATTCTTTTTTCGATTTTTGAGTTTGGCCTTCAAATTCAATATACGGTGGTTTAAAATTTAATGACCATGTTTGAATAAGATTGTGAGTAAAATCTTGAAGCAGTTCAACAGGTCTTGAATAACTTAATTCAAGAACAAAATATATTTGTTGATTATTCTAAATAAATAAATGTTAATTTGAAAAACAAAAAATACAAAGTATTTTACCTGCACAAATTCCAAGCTTTCTTCAACATTATAATTTTCTCGAACTTGACAAAATTGAAATTGTTTTAATTTTGGTGGAACTTTTTTGGTCGCGTTTTTATGAGAAAAAAATGAATTTGCGTCGAAGAATCTAAATATTGCGTTTAATTTTACCAAGCAAAAAAAATTGTTACATACATTCTAAAACGTTTAACATTTGGAAGACAATCAAAAAGATTTTCAAGTGGAACAATCTCGTCATTACTGTAGCTAATAAATGTTTTATTCAACCCAATTAATTCAATATTTCCTTCGGAAGTTAGCCCTTCAAATTGTTCAAATAAAAGATTTTGATCAATCATATGCAATTCTTTTATATCACAAACAGAAATTTTAGGAATTAAATAACTATCTTCATTTTTTGGAGCCAAGATATTTAAATCCTGCAAAATCCATAAATTATTTGGAAGTGATTTTATATCAGTTCTTTGGAATCCACTGTTAAACAATGTCCGATATTCCCATCCATGAAAATCTCCATGTAAATTTTTTACAATAAAATATGGAAATCTTTGATGTTGAAAGAATTTGCAAACTTGCATTAATTTTAGTGCCATTTTTGGGTTGGCATTTATTTTCATCCATTTTTGAACATCAGATGGAAATGGAACAAAAGGGTGTAAAACGACGATGTCCATAAATATTGTTTATGGTGTAAAATAAATAAATATAAATCAATATATAAAATATGGTTGAAAAGCAAAAAAGAGGCACACCTTTAAATTTAAAGTAAACAACGTTTAGTGTTGAAAAAAGGTGATTTAACAAAAGTCTTTAACAACAGTATAGTTATTGTATTACTAACAAATATTATTACTACTCTTAAGCTATGTTGTATAAAATAAAATCTTAGAATTTTTTAAAATGTAATTTAAAATACAGTAAAATAATAAAAAAGTACCACGTATGAATCAAAAAGGGAAAGAGGCGAACTTTTTTTTTTCCTTTCTCCAATCTCTTTTTGGTCGACTCGTTGTCTGTGTGGCAAAAGGCGCACGCACTGCGAGCCCGCGGTTGCAAGATCGAGTGCGAGCGAGGGGAAATGAAAAAAATATTTAATTGAAAATTAATTATTTTATGTTGCAAAAAAATAAATTAATAAAAAATAAAGGCAAAAAATAAATAAATATTGAGATAAAATGGAAAAATTTGTGTTAGAAGGACTCGATCTGCTACTCGATGTGTCTTTTTTTCCTACTTTGCGAAGACAAAAGTAGCGTGTTTATAAGAACAAATGCAGTATTTTTTTTTGTTTTTTCCAACGTTTTTTTCGAAAAAAATGTAAAAAAAATTTTTTATGTGTCATATTTTAGAAGGTGTTATGGTATTTTAACATGTTCAATGAAAGAAGAATGTGTAGTTAAATTAATTAAAAAAAATATACCATCACATTTCGTTACTTGCTGCAGTATATGTTCACAACTTGTCCATCAGTGTTGCACAAATGATGATTTATCTTGTCCTCATTGTACTGCTTTTAAACCTACCATTGAATCTGGAAAAACTCGGTTGGTCCAAGAGCAAAATCTTATACATGAAAAAATTGCTGAAATTATTATTACAATTGCTGAAAAAGAACTAAAATTCAAATATGATGCTCAAAAATTAGAAGCTGGTGTTTTAACAAAATCGCTTGAAAAGATTCTTGAAAAATATGGTGGTTCCCGTAAGGCTTTTTTTCAAGCCTATTCTGGTGCCCATTTGATTAAAATGTCAAAAAATATTGAAAAAATTGTTGAAGAACTTCCTGTTGAAATTAAAGATGATGAAAGAGTTATTGTGATTTTCAATGCAATCAAATTATTTTTTGAAGCGAAAAAAACAATGAAAAAAGAATTAAATATGACAGATGACGACATTTTTTTGATGAAATCAAAAGTTCAAGAATTTTCAAATTATATGAAAGAAAATCTTGGTTCTTTGAAGGTTAAACAGAAGGGACATCTTTTTCTTTTTGAAACTCCTGCATTTATATCCAAGTTTAGAACTGCTTCATTTTTTAATGATGAAGCTATTGAAGCTTATCACCCTGTTGGTAACGACCAAGAAAAAAGGATAAAATGTAAACAATCACCGAAAAGATATTCATTTTTACTCAAATGTGGAATAGACCAAAATTTTTATTATGATACTCTTGATTGTAAGCAACATAATGATGAATGAACATTTTCTTTTTTTTGTTTTTGTTTCAACAATTTATTATTATTTTTACCTTTTTGCCTTTATTTTTTATTAATTTATTTTTTTGCAACATAAAATAATTAATTTTCAATTAAATATTTTTTTCATTTCCCCTCGCTCGCACTCGATCTTGCAACCGCGGGCTCGCAGTGCGTGCGCCTTTTGCCACACAGACAACGAGTCGGCCAAAAAGAGATTGGAGAAAGGAAAAAAAAAAGTTCGCCTTGATTCATACGTGGTACAGGAAAAGTTAGCAAAATTTTTGAAAAAAATGTCGTGAGAGACAAAGGAACACTTTGTTTCAACAAAAACTTTTTGCAAAAGAAAAATGTTCTTTTTTTTCTGTTACATTTTTTTGATAGGTTTTTTATCTCTTTTATTTTATACATTGTTATGTTTGTAGTTTAATTTTTATTATTATCCTTTTCAGTAATTAATTTATCATGGAAATCCCGGATATTGCAAGATATATCAAAAACCCGAATGATGGTCTAAAGCTTAATGTAAGTTTTACACCACTTTATTTCTCTAATCCTTCTCTTTAGGCTTTAACATCTCTGATACAAAAATTGGATAAAGAAAACAATTCTGCAAATTTGCGAAACAATATTGAATATCTTTATGAAGCAACAGAATCACCATCTTCTTTGATCTCAGATTCAGCATGTAAATGGATTTCTAAAAGTGTTACAAAAGTTGTGCAGAATGATTCTGAGATTTCAAATGTGCTAAAAGAATATTTTAAAGATATCAAACAAATTTTTACGGAAATTTTTTCACGTTTAAAGAAGGCTCAACATCCACGATTTCTTGGAAAATTAGCATTTGATTTGGTTCGTCTTCAAAAAGAAGAAGAAATGAATGATCCAAAGAATTTATTTGGGTTCTTACAGTGAGTTTTGCTTTTATAAATGGAGAAAAATGTTATTTTTTAGAGTATTGTTGAGGATATATGCTATAATTCCAGCATCCTTTGAAGAAGTGATATCATTTAGTGTTGAAAGGTATGTTTTTACAAGTGCTTCAGCATCTTTAATGGCGTTGTCTTTTTAGGCCAAGTGATATCCTTCGAATTCTTCACCATAAAGAACTACCTCCACATCTTGTTGATTGGTTAATTAAAAAAGGATTCGAAACATTTACAAATAAACAATCATTGCTTGAATGTGTTTCTTCTAAATTTTCTTACCGTAATCTTCATTTGCTTACTTATCAAAATGACTTGGATATTACCAGATTTTTCTTTGATCATCTTGGTTAGTTTCCTTATAATCTTCCAGATTAATAATATTTGTTTTAGAACTATTCAATAAATCTCTAGATGTTACACTTGCAAATTCCAACAGAAAATACGACGTCGAAGTTGGTGAAATCATTGTTAGCTCTTCATTGGATTTGATTCAATTAATTAAAGATAAAGATCTTATTTATCCTTCTTCAATTACCGTATTGCCATTGTTTGCTTTTTTATCAAATTTTAATCATCTTAATCGTTGTTTACCGGATGCTGCCAATGAAACTTGGGTGGAAGATATTGTAAAAATTTTTAAAGAATCACAAAATTGCAAAACCTTGCCAGAATGTGAAAGCTGCGAAACAACTACACAATGGTTTGCTTGGATTGTTAAGAACAATGTCTGTTTTTAGTTATATTAATTTGAATTTAACGGTTAAATTTTAGAAAATTAATGGACTTTTGAAGCAATGGAAATATTTAAAAGAAAAAAATTCGACAACGTTTTCATCTATTCAGTCTTTGTTAATTTTATTTGGATTTGTTCCATTCATCATTGAAGACGAAGAAAGCTGTGATATTCTTCTTGATATTGTTCGATTGAGCTGCAATGAAGCAAATGTAAGCATACTGTAGTTTTTTTCTAATAGAGTTTGTTTTTAGGAATCCATGATTGTTAATTTTCATCTTTGTCATTATTCTATTTCTTCAACGAATATTAAACGAAAACTTTTGCAAAATCTTTCAAAAATTAAATTTAATGATTTTTTGATAAAACAAATTCTTCGATTTTTATATTCATGTTCACAAAGTATGGATGTTTTTGTGGAAGTTTATGATGCAGTTGCAGCAATGTTTAAACAAAATGATTGGATTTTCTTTGAACAAGGTTTGTTGTTTTTGATTTGTTTTCGTTGGGTTACTGTATATTTTTAAGGAAGGTTGGTAGTGTATCCCTCCAAAAAATATTACTGTATATTTATTTTACCATTGTTTAAATAATTTTCTAAATAATCTTTGTTTTTTAGAGCTTCAATTAATGATCGAAGTTCCAAAAACACAGGAATCTACGACTGTTAAGGATGCAAGATTCAAACTTATTAAACTTGCATGTTTAACGTAAATTCTTTTACTTCTATTTTTAAAGACCGTATCTTTTCGTTTTTTAGTGAGTCGGGTGAAAAATTAATTCAAAAAGTTATTAGCTGGATTCGTGAACGACCTGACTTATTAACCGATGCTGTCGAATGTATTACAAATTTATGTACAATTGAAATGATTGAAATTGAAAGAATTCGTTCAATGTTAAAAACTTCTGTTCGAAAGCCTGGGAATGAAAAAGCGCTAGCAGAATACTGTCAATTTTTATCAACCTCAATGATTGATTTTGATGAATTTGATCTTGCTGTTTCATGTGCTGAAGAACTTTGGTCTTTAAAAGATCATGAATTCCCTGTTGTTCGAGAATCAGCATATAGAGCATTGGCAAAATTTTCAAAATATCATTTACCTGAAACTTTGGTGGCTGAACAATCAAATCCAACTGCTGCACCAGAATTTTTATCGGGCGAACAAATTTTTCAAGGAATTAATAATGAAACAGATGAAACAACGCTGAAAGGTTTTGGAAAATTTTTGAAAAAAGCACTTGCAATTGACGTGGAACAACTTTCAAGAAAATTTTTTATTTCTCAACAATCAATTGGTGATTCGCCGCTATTTGTTGCTATTATTCCGGTGCTTCGAGAAAATTTATCTCAAGGTGGAAATGAATGGAAATGTTTGGCTTTGATAGAACCGCTAACAAGAGCTTTAATGCCAGCAAGTAAAAAAGTTACAAGATGTTCACAAATAATTCAGCCAGCATTTTCAAAGGTTTGTTTTGCTTTTACAGTATTATTTAGTGATATTTTTTTTGAATCCATGGAAAGCATCTTTTTCACTTTATGATTCTTTAAAACATTTTGTTACAATCAAAAATGCTGTTGAAACATTATTTCTAAATATTCTAGAAGCAAATCAAGCATTGAATAAAAAACTTGATTGTTTTGAGTAAGTTTTTCTGGCATTTTTTGTTGTTGTTAAAAGATACTGTATTTTTTAGTGCTGTAAAATCAATTATTTCAATCTTTTCTCAATCAATTGAACAATCTTCTGATGCATATTCGAATTCAATTCTTGGTTTAATGTTTTTATTCAAAATTTTACAAGATTTTATTGTAAATGAAGCAGCAACAAATGAATTGAAGCAAGCATTTTTACAAGAAAGTTTAGCAACAGTTGTAAAATTTCGTCAACAATTTTTGAATACTTTTGCTAAGATAATTGATGAAAAATGGAAAACTCTGGAAGCGAAGGATATGGTTTTTGATGTTCAAGAAAAGGTGAGATTTGGTTTTTGGGGGTAAAAATATTTTATATTTTTTAGGATAAAACTGAAAATTTAAAACTTCTTGCAGCATTCGCCGGAATTTTGGTTAATTTTTGGTCATATAATCCATTATTGGAGGATGAACAAACTGCAATGGCTATTTTTAAATCATATTTTGATACTGTAGCTGAAAGTAATTTACTGAAAGATTTTCTTAAATCTTTTCTATCTCCAAATGAAGCTAATTCTGATCTTTCTCAACTTATTAAATCTATTGCATATTGCCAACTTCCATCCAATCAATCTTTAATCTCCATTGAAAATGATATAAAAACTATTAAACTTTTTTGTCAGTTCTTTGATATTGATCCAACTTTATCTCAACTTATTCAAGATAGTGTTCCACCAAATCTTCAATCTGAAACTCAATTCACAAATGTCTTGGAATCTCAATCATTAAGCGAATTATGGGATGCTTTCTTCAATCTTTCGGATGCATCACAACTTAAAAATTCTCAACAACTTTCAAAACGTGTTGAAAAAATTGTTAAAAAAGATAAAACAACAGGAAATTTATGCTTGGAATATTTTGCTGATTTTTGTACAATCTTTCATTCTGGAATTAAAAAGAAAAAGAGATTTCCATCAGATTTTTCACATTTACCAGAAAAAAGTGTTCTAAGAGTTGCAGTTGAAAAAGCAATGTAAGTTTTTATTTTCAACTGTGGTTACTGTAACATTGTTCTTTTTTATTATTTCGATTTTCATACAACTTTTTTAGTCAAAATCCAAATTTATGTGAAACAATTCTTGAATCACTTATTGGTTTAAAACGTGATGATCCCGATGCTGCATACAATATTCCACCAATTGATTGGACGTCTTTAAATTTTCATGAACTTCAAAATTCCAAAATTAATCAATTACTTTTTATTATTGGCTTACAACAAAGCGATTTACGACTTATTTATAAATTTATCAAAACTCCAATTCTCAATTTCAAAGATATTCAAACAATTGAAGATAAAATTGCTGAAGCTTTAATCTCAGATTTGCCTTTAAAAATTTCTGTCGATGCTTTTATTGATCTCTCAAGTTTTCTGGTTGAAATGTTTGCAACAAATGAATGGAAATCAAATGGTCAAATTCCAAAAGCACTTTGTGAAGTTTCAAAAAATCGAGCTGAAATTCGAAATGTTTTGGCACGGAATTTTGGAAGCTTTAAATCTGCAGCACAATTAAATACATCATTTTTCAAATATTTTTGTCATGTTAAAGATGTTGCAAATTTGGCTGATGGGAATCTTTCAAAATATTGGATTGAATTAAGTAAGAAAGAAAGAACGGATATGGGAAAGCTTATGCAAATATTATCAAATATGGATTTAACAGAGATGTAAGTCGTTTTAAATTTTTTTGTTGTTTGGACATTCGGACGTTGGGTACACTGTAATGATAGTCTTAAAATACAGTATATTTGAGAAATAACTGTAACAATTTTTAGATCAGATGCTTTTATTATTACTGTATCATGGTTAAGAAGTGATTATCAAACAGAAACAAGACTTCGAATATTGAAAAGATTGGATCAAATTTCTTCATCTCCTCAAATTCAACCTGAACAAGCTTTCGACCTTTTTGCAGCAATAATTATTTCTGAAACAAATGAATCATTACCGATGGAATTATTAGAAGAAGACTCAATCGAACAAAAAAGTATTTTACTCGATTTTCTTTCAAATAAATTAAAAACAATTGAATGGTTGGAATTTGCTTCAAAAATTCTTACAAATATTTTATTAAAAGATGTTGATTTTAAAGAAAGAAAAATTGCGTTGAAATGTTTACGAATTTTGATTGATAGATATCCTGTAATTCTTGGATCGGTTTCATCTTCTTTGTTGAATCAATTTTTAAAGTAAATAATTATGAAAACTTTGTTCTTACGAGATTTTTCATTATTATTATAATTTTATTATTACTTTCTCGATAAATAAAATTTTCGTTTAATCGTATAAATAATTCCGTTGCTTTTCACCAAAAAATTTCATTTCTGAAAATGAACTTATGTTGAAAGCATTCTGATACAAAAAAGTGGTTATTTATTTAAACACATGTTTATATGACGCACTCTGGCTGAAAATCAAAAAGTCGCACACGAAAAAAATTGATTTGGTCATAGGTAAACAGCCATAGAGAAGAAGACAGGCATTTTCCTTTTTGTCTAAAAAAAAATTCCCTATTGTAGTTACAGTAGACCAAAAACAAAACAAATCAAACGTTGAATAGAAGCACCAAAATGTTAAAATAAACATTTTTAACAAGTTTTCAGAAAAAAAATTTTTTCTATAAAAAAAATAATGTTAAATTGTTCGTCAGCAATAAAAAACATAAACGGATGTTCAACAATAAATTCTACGCTTGAATATCTTGCTATTACCCCAAATTCCATGGCCGCAGATGCAACCGTTCCTTATTCATAAGCTTCAAGTTGAATTATTTGTCGAAGCAGAATTTGAATCAGAAGTCGTATCAGAAACTGAATTACAGGTTGAATTTGAATTGCCCATATTTTTGTAATGAAATATTCTTAAAACAGAAGATGAAAAATATTTGATGCAAAAACAGCAATGAAATGAAAAATAAAAATTGTGGTTTAATAGTTCCAATTTGAAATTGTAAAAATTTCTCAAAATGTTTCGTCCATAAAATGCAAAAATTTAACCTCAAGCATTTTCCCACTAAAATCCCATTGATTTGCTTTAGCCTCTTTTTTTAATTAAAGAAAAAATATTGTGCGGTTTTTTTGTTTATTCGCTTTTAATACTTTTACCATTGTTCCAAAAGTAATCGTTTGTTTGTAAATGTTAAATTTTTTAGTTTTTTTTTGATGAAACCTTTATTCAAACATATATTATATAACTGTTATTTTTCTTTTTTAAAAATTTTTGCTATGAAACACCTAGGGGTGTGTAAATATTTACCCCTAGAAACACCTCCAAATGTCCCCCAAAAAGAAATCCCTGATAAAAATTACCAAAATTCTCGTCCCCGAATTTCTGTCTCCCATAGCACCACGACTTTGTTAAACTTTTTTATTTTTTAAAATTGTTGCTAAATTTTTTCGAATGTGAGAGGCCACCTTTTTCAATGTTATGCAAATTATTCATTTATTCAATCGAAACAATTACGGTTGAAATCATTGAGAAGAAAAAACATTTGTGGATTGGTGGTTGATTGATTGAATGAAAATGGAATCATCTTCTTCATCCAATGTAAGTTCTTGTTTTTTTTATATTTTAAACTAACACTTAATAACTTGAAGGATATTATTTGTTCATTTGAAAATGAATGGACATTCAAGAAAGCTGATTTAATGGATTCAATGAATAAAGAAAACAGTTATTTAATTGGAAAATATTTTTATGCATATAATATTCCTGGACTTCAATATTTTGTTGGAATTCATCCAAATGGATTTGGTGAAGAAACTCGTGGAGAAACATGGCTATTTTTTTTAATAAAATGTTTAGAAGATAGAAAGGTTGATTTTTCTCTCTCTCTTGGTGTTGAATCTGCAAATTTATCAAAAGCATCATGTTGTATTCTTGGAGACAGTATTGCAATAAATGTTTGTAAAACTGAAGAATTTTTGGAATATAAAAGCAAATATTTTGTAAATGGAGAAATTATTTTTAAAATTAAAGGAGCATTTAAAACTGAACGTTCTTTAATTCCAGTAAGTTTTTTGGTTAATTATATATCACTTTTAGACTTTTATTTTTTTAGATAGTTTCTGCACCAATTTCAATGGAATGGAAAAAAAAAGAATATGATTTAAAATGTACAATGGAAGAATCAAATAATGAACATCTTTATAGTGAAGGTATAACTATTGCATCATTCTCTGATGCCATTTATTATCTTTCAATCTGTCCAAATTATATCAATGCTGAAAAGCAATCAGAAACAGTGTTATATTTTTATATTGAATTGAAAAATGAAGAAAAAATTAAAGATGTCGTTGATTTTTCTATTGTATCTGCAAAATATATTCGTGGCTTTCAGCATTATATTGTAAAATCAAAAGGATATGGAATTCGTTTATGTTCAACTGCTGATCTTTTTGATCCATCAAAGGGATTTTTAGTTAATGGGGTTTTAACAATTAATTTAAATGGAATTTTGATAGTTGAAAAAGATCAATACTTAACCTTGAATTGCAAAAAATAGTTTTACATTAAATTCTTCTTTAAAACCAAATGATAAAGATTTCGTAATACTTGTTGGAGACAAAAAAATTCATGTAAGTTTTTTGCCATAATTTCAAATTCAAACATTTTTTGCAAACATTTTAGGCTAATAAAAAATGTTTAATGAATGCATCACCACATTTGGTTGGAATGAAAGAATTTATGGAAAATAAAATGATTATAAATGATTTTGATTTTAAAACTGTTAATATTGCAATTAAACTTATTTTTGGTAAAAGTATTTTGCTTAAATTTTCTGTGGAATTCATGTTATCACTTTATAAATTTGCAACAAAATATCGTATTACATTTTTTATGGTATGTTTTTCTATTAAAAAATCTAAAATTTAAATTTTATTTAGGATTTGGTTGAAGATTCTTTGATAAAACATATTTCATCATCAAATGTTGTTTATCTTATCAAAATTTCATCTCCACATTCATTCAATATTATTAAACTTCATCAAAAATGTAATGAATTTTTTATTAAATGTTTAAAAAAACAACTCCAATTTATGCTTCTGAATCTCTTGGTGATAAATTTCTTGCATCACTGGTTTTAAAATCTCTTCATTCTAATTTTGATGCTTAATGTATATAGAATATTTTCTCCTCTCTTATATGTATTTTAATACTTTAAATAAAACGTTTTGCAAAGTTTTGACGCTGAAACGGCAATATATTTTTTCATTGTAATTGTTATTTATTTTAATAAACATTTTATAATAAAATTTTACGAATTATATTGCAGTTTAAAATTCTGAAAAACTTAGTGATAAAAATGATAAAACTTATAGATGTTTGCCGAAAAACTGTAAAATTAACAAAATCTTTTTTTTTTGCAAAAGAAGCTGTTTTTTTGACAATGTACTTATGAGAAAAAAAATCGCGTCTATCAAAAATAGTGATATCATTGTAAAATGTTTTGTCTGGAATGCTTATATTTATAACAACTGTTTGATTCAAAACCGTTTATATTTAATGCTTTTAAATCGAACTAAACACGCGAAGGAAATGAAATGATTTTGCAAACATGCGTGATATTATAATTCATTTTAAGTGCACGTAAAATATTTTTGTGTGACTTTTTAGATAAAAATGATTTTTAAATCGTTTATGACTTACAATCATTTTGTAAAAATTTTAATTTAAATTTTGAAACGCTGTTATACCATTGATAAAAATTGCTTACTTATTGAATCTTAATTTTTTCTGTCAGATTTTAAAATAAAAGCACGGTTCTTTGAAATCAAAATTTGGATTATGAAAAGTTCAAAAATAATAGTAATAATTTCGGGCATAAAAAAATTATTTCAATATTTATTTAAATATTCCCCATAAACGTCTAATTTTTCAAAAAACATCTCATTTAAAAGTGTTGAATCACTTTTTTTTTAAACAAAAACAAGGAAGCAACAAAACAGCTATAAACTGTTTTGCCAAAAACATATTTTTTTTATTTAATTCACCACATTTTTATATATAAAAAAAAGAATAAAATTTGACGCTAGAAAACATAATATAAAAAAATATTTTTTTCGTAGAATTCTACAAGCAAAAAGCAAAGGAGAAAAAAAGGTTACCGAACAAGAAAAAAAGAATCAGAGAAAATCAGAGAGAGAAAGATCGGCAAAAAAAACAAAACAGAGTGAAAAGCTTTTTTTTCAAAGACAAAAATGTAGTCTCTTTTTTGTTTTGTTTTTTAGTAAAAGCTGGCAGCAGCCATTTTTGTTTCGTGAGATTTCTTCCGTGTTTTGGACATTTTTATTTTTTATGATTTTTGTTTTTAAGTTCGTTCATTAATTTATGTCTTATGACTTTTTGCTTTGATTCTAATACTGTAAAACAAAAATTTAATGCTGTTGTTTTAATTTTAATTTAATTTAGAAGTTCTTAGTTACGTTAAATTTGTGACTTAAAATCAGTGTTGTTACAATTCCGACCCCAGCGGAGTACGAACCGATATATCGAAAAGATCAAAGATAATATGCCGCTTTTCGGAAATAAATTAAAATTTTTGTCACAAAAATTATTTTCGGTTTTTTTTATGACAACGCTTCTTCACATTTTTGTTAATCACGCAATTTTTTTATCACGAGATTGCTGATTCATTTTTAAAAATTTCCCATGAACTATTATAAAAAATTTAGACTTTTAAAATTTTTTATTATTCCTACGTACTTTTAACGAAAGAAGCTGTTACATTTATTAAAATTGACTTATAACGATGAGTTATGAGTTTGGTACAGACTGGTACTTCCCATCTTTTCCCAGAGACAAAAGCATACAAAAAAGTAAAGGTTACGAAAAAAACCCAAAAAAAATATTGAAGAAGCATGTCTTTTTTTTTTGTTAAACTTTTTTGATAAACTTTTTTTCTTTTCCTCATTTTTTTCAATGGATTTCTTGGAATTTTGGTGATAAAAAATCAATGTAAAAGGAACTGCTTAAACAATGATTCATTCATACTTGACTGATTATCAATGATAAGAAAATAATCAATTTTTTTCTATTCTCAAATTTGTTATTTTTCGCAATTCTTTTTTCCTTATTTTTTGTTCGTGAAAAAAGAAACAGAAATGGTTTTGCTACTTTTTTAAAAAACTTTTTTGATTGGTTAAAAATTTTTTTCGCAAAGTTTAGTTTTTTTCTCAAAGAAATACGGTAGCTTTGGTAGATTTTTGATTATTTCGTTTTTGTTTCCTTTTTTTATGACATTCGATAAATCGTGTGAGGCCAAAAAACTGTTGTATTGACGTCAACGCTTTTTTATGCTTCAAATACCAACAGATGATCAACGACTTTTCATAATTTTTTAGTAAAATTTCTTACTAAAATTACAAAAACGTAGTAAATTAAATTTTCATTTTTAAAAATTTTGTTTGTGCAAAAAATTTTTTGTACAAAAACAACAGCTTTTTCTTTTTTGGGAAACCAATTTCGAAATCATCCTTTCTAGCTTAAAGTCCATAAAAGGCTCTGCCGAACATTTTTTTAGGCAATAGTTCACTTTTTTCTTCCATTTTCTTTTTTTCTCTTTCCTGACGTTTGAAAAATTTGTCGTTGAAATAAAATATCCTTGAAATAGTAAAAAATTGTTTTATGATCATCATTCTTGACCAGCAATAAATTAATTGAAATAAAAACTTCCGGTACCTATTTTAAGAGGGTTGATGACTTTCTTTTTTGAATCGTCAATGGCACACATAAAAGTTTGCCCTTTTCAATCTTTTTTTTCTTGTTTTGTTTTTGTTTCTGCCTGCTTTGATTGATTCATACTTCTTCTTCCCCTTCTCTTTTTTTCTTGTCTCTTTAAGTTAAAGGTCTTTTATATTATTTTAAAACAATTTAACATAACAATAGATTCAAAGAATACAAGCACGCATATTTGTTATTGTATTTTTTGATAGATATCTTTTTTTATAATGCTTTTTATAACGGCACTTTTTGTTCTTAGATGAGTTACAATGTTTTTGGCGCCGTGGCACGCGCGTTCGCGGCATCCTTCTTTTTTCGGAGAGAGAGGAAACAACAAGTGCGCGAACGGCAGAAAAATTAATCCTTCAAAACTGACTTCAAGAATGCCTTGGAAGGATTTAAAAGAGAAGTGGGATGTAACAACACTGAAAAAATGTTTGTGTTAAAACATGGTCAAATATATCGGTGACTTGAGACACTTAAGTATTAGCAAACATTAAATCGGCATTTTTATTCTTTTATTATTGCGTAAGAGAGAGATTCGATTGGATTAATCCAAAAATTTGATCAAAAAAATTTATCCGACATCGATCATACCTTTTTATGGCATTTGGATGTTGTTGGATTTGGTTTAATCGACTTTTTAGGAGTTTGGATTTGACTTGGATATTTTTTGGAAAAATTTAATTTTTATATTTATTTTATCTCTGATTAAATTTCATAATTTTTTGGATGAAATTTTTTTTTCTGACTCTGAAATGAATTCTTTGTGCTCAATTTTTCTTCGCTTAAAACTTTTGTATTTTTTCTTATCATTTTGTCATTCATTTTTCATGTTGTTTTAAATCACACTAAAAACTTATTTTTTTAAAAATTTGTTAAAATTGAAGTTTTTTCTTATTTATTTAAAATGAGTTTGATCCCTTACCTTTTATATCTTAAAGTACATTTATGTTCGATTTTTAATGCCTTAAAACGCATTTTGGCTTTCCTCCAATTCGGCATAATCTTTAAGCATTCGTGCTTTATTATACACTTTTTTCTTTTATCAGAACTAAAAAAATCACATGAGCAAAAAAGCTTTATAAAATTCGAAAATTATGAAATCAATGATTAATGTTAGCCTTTTTTGCGGCTGGGGCTGCAAAAATTTGCACTTTTAAAACAAAATTTTATAAAACAGACAGTCATTCGAGAGAGTTTCAAGCATTCCAAAATTTTCCCCCCATGATTGATAAAAAAAGAAGATTTGCACTTTCTCGACAGATACCTTTTTTTGCATTATTCGCCTCGTTTTTTTGCTTCACATTTGCTTGACGTCATGTGATGCTTCTATCTCGGAAATGAGATGAAAAATTTACTGAAGTAAAATTCTTTCCAACAATCATCATACTTTTTCAGCTTCGATCATTTAGAAAATCTTTTGTATAAAAGACTAAAATTTTTCAGTAAAAGTGATTCATTTCTTTTTTTTTGAGGTTGTTGGAGATGATGTTTTTTCAACACCTTTTTTTTAAAAAAAAAAGAAGATTTGTTTTTAATCAACTACAAAGTGCTCTGAGGTTCTCCTCCCTTTTTATTCCTTTTTTATTTAATCCGCTTTTAAGATTTTTCACACCCATTATACTCAAATTTTTCTGTTTTTGCAGCATGAGCGAACGCTCTTATCATACTTCCTTCTAAACTTGAATTTTTTTGAAAAAAAATTCTTCCATGTCTTTTTTTTTGAATTTTATCTTTTTAAAGAGAAATGTGCCAAAAAAGATGAAAAGAAATTAGTAACCTAGTTTTTTCGTGTATTTTTCTTTAATTATTACTAATTGATTTGTAATTGTTTTTGTGGTGTGTTTTTGAGTGTGAGTAGTTGGAAGTAAAGTATGAGGCAAAAAAGATAACACCGACAGCAAAAAAAACTTTCTTTTTTTTGGTCGTTTTACAAATGTTTTGATTCATTTTTCCTTTTTTGCTTGCATTCATTTCCGACGACGCGTGCCATCGAAACATGGAACAACAGCAGCTGTGATTTATACATTTCCGTTTTGTGTCATTTTCATTTTTGCTGATCGCCTTTGTTTTATTTTTGTTGCCCATATTTAGTCACTAAAAATAGTAGTAGGTAGTAAAAATACCACCACCACCAAAAAAATTAAATAATATCATAGCCATAAATCTGTTGCGCATTTTTTTGCATTTTTAAAACAATTTGTAAAAAATGAATATATAATTTTCTTTTTGATCTCTAAGGGCACTTTTTGTGCTTTTCTTAAAAAAACATCTTTTGAAAAAAAAGAAAATAATGCACCTGCAAAAAAATTAAATCAAATATGTTGGTTCTGATTCTTATCGAAAAGAAATGTTAGAATCATGCATATTTTTTCCGTTTTTTCTTAAGTGACCGTAAACTTTTGTTTGATGGTTGTTACTTTTATATATATATATTTTTTGACACACTTTTTTCCTCCTTTTATGGCCAAAAAAATAAAGTTATTGTTTGAAGATTGTGTTTTTTTGGGGTTTTTTTACATCTCTCCATTTTTTAAGATTGAGCAGGTGTTGTTTTTTTTCTTCTTCGTTTCAGTAGATTTTTAGAAACTTCATCTTCATTTTTTTTCTTCCCTAAAGGCGGCGTCGGCAATTGCCACTTTTTAGGGGAGACTTCTTTGTATTCTTCTACTTTTTAGCTAAATTTTGTTTATTGATGAAATAAATTAATTGTTGATCAGACGCTGAAAGATCCGCTTTCAAAAACTTTTTCTGTCTGTTTTTCTTCCTTTTTTGGTCTGCAAAAAAGGGAAGAATCCGTCTCCCCTAAAAAAGAAAATACAGTAAGAAATCTCTCTTTTGTCTGATTGAGAAAAAAGCAAAAACTTTTTTGATTAAAAAATATCTGATTTAAAACACCTTTTTTTTGATCAACAAAGAAATCAGTGCAAAAATCGGGAGTTCTTGTATTTAAGCAAGTCACGCCCGTCTTATCTCTCCTCTCCTCTCCTTCTTCTTTTTGTTTTCCTGTTTTTCGTTGATTTAGTTTCCATTTTTAGTTTTAAGGCAGTTACTTTTTTAAGCACAAAAATTTTCTCATTGACTCATCATCAAATTTTTTTCAGTTCATCATTCATTTTTGGTTATTATTGCAAAAAGTTTATAAAAAAAGGAATGAATCGAACATACATTTTTTTGGGTGTTTTTATTTACCTTTAATTGACCTAATATAAATATAAAAAGGAAAACATTTTAAGAATTTTATTGATAATATTTACTTGCTTTTAATAGTCATCATTTGTCATACATACACTACATTGGCTTCTTATTTTATTCTTCTTTGAAAGAGGTAATAAAATGTTTTTCTGTTAGTTTTAGTTGAGTCAACAGTAATTATTTTTTAAAAAATTTTGGAATAAATCTAAAAACTGTTACTATATTTTTTTAAGTGATAATTTTCAATGCGATTAAAGAACAGCGGTAGCTTAATTTTCTTAATGAAATTTTTATATTCTTTAAGAAATACAGTATATTTTTCATGAAAAAAACCCATAAAATTTAACGAAATGTATCTTGCAAAGTTTGGATTACGAAATAAAAAAATGAAAACTTTTCCAGACTTAAACTGCTTCTTTTTTATTTTTTGATGACACATCTTTCTTGGATTGCTGTAGTTGTTTTATTTTTTTGTTGCATCAGTTTTTGAAATTTTTTGTTTCGTAAGACTACTTTTGAA
Organism: Panagrolaimus sp. PS1159; assembly: GCA_963922195.1. NCBI lineage: Eukaryota > Metazoa > Nematoda > Chromadorea > Rhabditida > Panagrolaimidae > Panagrolaimus > Panagrolaimus sp. PS1159. The sequence continues at coordinate 2,966,766 of CAWUHW010000008.1, forward strand.
TTAAATTGGAGTGTTAAACGTTTTCCTGTTTAACTCAAAATTTGCCAATTCAATATTGTTACTTTCTACAGTACCCGGCTTAATCTCTGTCTTCAGCGGCATCAAAAAATCCGGCACAATAAATAAATAAATAAGCAATCACAAAATGCCAAAACGGAAATTGCCATTTGTTGACCTCTTTCAAACATGTGTTAATCTTCTTCTTCATTTTTTTACATACAAACATTCTTCTTTCTTCAAAAAAAATTAATATTATTGTTTTTTTGGCCCTCACCTTTCTTTCCTTCGATTCGGACTCCGAAGAAGACGACATACGCGTGCCACAGACAAAAAAAAATTTTTTGATGAGGTTTTTTTTTCTCCTTCTTCAACTTCCGACATAACCTCTTCCTTCAATTTTTCCTTGATTTAATTCCAGGTGGACGAATATGTTGTGTCATCAGGACCCCGAATAACTTTTTTCATTTTTTTTTCATTTTTTATATGATTTCTTTTCTTTTCGATACTTCCCAAAAAAGGGCATCCACAAAAAAATATGAAATGAAAGAAGAGTTCTTTCTTGACAGCCCTTTTTTTGGATGATCTATTGCAGTTTTTTTTTCTTTTAAAATCAAATTTATCTTCGAAAAAAACTCCTTATATTTATTTCCTGCAATTTATTTTCATTCATTTCATTTTTATTTTTGTATGTTCATTTTAAATCTCTTTTTTCCTTAAAAAAATTTATAAAAATAAAAATTTGAGGATATTATTAATATACTTTTTCCGGCTTCCCTTTCCTTTTTTTTGGTCAGACACAAAAGAAAAGAACAGTCATCTCTCTTTTGGGCATTTCCATTTTTGAATTGAAAAAGTTCATTTTTTTGGGGATGCGCGATAGCGTTTTGAAAAAAAAGGCGGAGTTTTTTTCAAAGAAAGGAAGAAGTTTTTGCTTACGCCAATCGAGCAAAGGCGCGATACTCTTTTTCTTGCTTCTTTCCTTCTTTTGCGTTTTTTTGCAGCCATCTGGACAAAAATTTTTTTTTTCTTCACCTTTTTTGTTTGTTTTTGAAATGATCAAATTTTTTTTTCTAACGGGGGATATCCAAGGATCAGCTAAAACAGCATCGTTCTCTTATCTCTCAATCTCCTCCCTTTAGACATATCTTTTCTCTCGAGAAAGCTGGGATAACGGGATAATGCTTGTGTGTTTTATCAACAGCTTTTCCTTTCCTTTTTTTCTTCCTTGCCCTTTCCTTTTCCCTTTCTGCTCTGGAAAAAAAAATATCCGTTTAAAAAATTTTTGTAATAACAAAAAAGATTTTTTTGTCCCCGTTTACCTTTTTTTGAACCCATTTTTTATACCGCGCGCACGTGTGTTTTTTTTTACCTCTTTCTTTCTGTTTCTTGTCGGCTACCTCTTTTATTCTTTCATAAACGAACTTTTTTTACCGCTTTTGATTTTTTGACACCTCAATTAATCTCGTTTAAACTGTTTAACTGTTTTTTTCTTGTTTCTTGCAACAGATATAACAAAAAATGTTGTACCAGAAAAAAAAAGATATAAATGTTTTTAAATTTTTTTTGATGTTTTAAAAACTTTTTTTATCAGTTTTATTTTTTCAGAAACTTTCAAATATTTTTTCAAATATGAGACCGTTACATCGTTGGCCGTCTTTTTCATTTATTGTTCAGGTACTGTAGATTTTTTTGGATTCTCCTGGGGGGTTTTAATGTTTTTCCCGTCGAGACCCAAACCTTTTAGGATTGTTTTTAATTGTGTTTTTGCTGCGACTGCCTTTTTGGGCTCTTTTTAAAACTGAAACAATTTCGAAAACTTTTTTGCGCACTTTTTTTATTTTTTACGCAAAAAAACTTGCTTTCATTTAACCTTAAAAAATCATAAACCTTTTGTTTTCATCCAGAAAAAGAAAAACGAAGAGTCTGACATGCAAAAAAGAGAGATGATACAAGATTTGAATGAACTTTTATGAATAAATTTTTTCAATAGAAATTTTTTTTTTAATTAGGCAGTTTTCGTCGTAAACAAGTTCATCATCGTTATTTTCGTTGTAAGAGAAAAAAGATTTAAAAAAAGTTAATCGAAATTTAAATGAATTTTTTTGGGATTTGGATTTAGGGTAACAGGATTTTTTAGATCATTTTTTAATAATGAAAAAACTACTTTTTTATTTTTCAAAAATAATTCAGTTTTTTTTAGAAAAAAATTTTGTAATCTAAAATTATTATTATTATTTTTTGAATCGTAAAAAAGGGGGTCTTCAGATGCTTTAGTTTTTTACAAAAAAAATAATTTTATTCATTTTTTTAATTCTTTTAAAAAACGTTAAAGTTTCATTTTTTTGCTTAATTCAAAGGAAAATTGCCGACATGTGGCATCAATATAGAGAAAAAAGAGGGGAGGCAAATCACAAGAAAGAACACGACAATCAGAAATCGGTGACAAAATGATTAATTGTTCCTTAAAAAGAAGAAGGGGGAATAAATAGATTAAGCTTAAAAAACACTGACAAATTAAAATTAAGCTTCTTTCTGGAAAAAAACAATTTGTTGCTTTTTGTGATGGGAAAAAGAAGGGTGGCCTTGTAAAAAAAGAGTGATTGAAAGTGAGGGCAAAAAAGATGGATTGGATTTGAGGGATACTTTCGGGGGGTCTCGAAAGGATTTTTGTCGTTTAAAAATTTAAGAAAAAATGTTTTAAAATTTGTTCCTGTGTTTTTTGGATATTTTCATAAGAATTAAAAGTTTGAAACTTTCGTGATGGGACCCAAAAAAGCTTCTTGAATCCCACCACGAATGTGATTCGGGCCCCACAACGAAAACCTTAGATTCTTTTAAAGAAACTTTTTTAACACAAAACTAATTAAACTTTTTAATTTCAGATTTTATTTCTATTTTTATTTTTCAATAAAACGCTAGCGTCTGGCACGATTACTGCAACCATCTGGGAATGGTCGGGCACAGTTTGCTGTGATTCAGGTGAGTCATATTTTCTTTTATTCTTTTATCTTTTTTTAAAGCTGTAAAACATTCATCGATAAAAAATTATTTTTCGGATCGATTTGTCATAGCTTCTTTTTTTTCCATTCTTCCATTCTTTCATTTTTTTGGGTTCAATCTAACATTTTTTTCAAAAACAAAACGGTCGATTTTTTATTGTTTATATTTAAAAACTTTTTTCATTGTAAAAAAATAATAAAAAAAGTAAAGGAATTATCACACATTTTTTTCTGCTTCTTCTAAAAAGCTGCTGATTTTTCGTTTCAGACAAATCGTCGCTAATCTTAAAAATTTTTATAACTTTATTGCTGCTGCAAAATGGCTTTTTTGTCTACTTTTTGAAAATATTTTTTATTGATAAGGGTTTTTCTAAACTAAAACACACGAAAAAAGATAAAAATTCGATTTGATAACATTTTTTCAATGAAAAAAAGTTTTGACTTGAAGGCTATATCAAATCTTTTAATCTTGTAGTCGAAGGCGTGGGCTGAAAAAAAGTTTGAACCAAAACTTTTTGTTTTACAAACAAAAATTTTTATCATATTTTGTCTTTTTGACTGATATCATTTTATTGATCTTTGCATTAAAAGATTGAACTGAGAGTTCCTTAATTGCCTCACTGGTCCATGGATTTTATCCACGTGTGATTATTCGTCTCGAAAAAATTAAATTATTATAAAAAAGAACATTGATTTTTTGCCCGATTTTCGTGTTCAGATATAAAAAATTTTCTATTTAAGACAGAAAAAAATTTGATTGTTAATTGTATTTTTCCAACTTAAAACAATGTATATCCATTTTAGATAAATGTGATCCAAATTGTCGATATAATTTTAAAATTTGTATTGGTGTTCCACTTTCTGGGGAATGTCAATTTGCTGAAAATATATTTGAAATTCCACATACTGTACCAGATATGTATGGATCATATTTATCAAATACAAATACCATAGTTCAAAGAATTCCAATTCAATTAAATCGATCACTTGAAGTAAGTTTTATATTATTTTTTGCCCTTTTTTCCATTCAAAAGTTAAAAAGACCGTTTTGCCACTTTTGAAACATGTTTTAAAAATAGTGAAAAACACTCTTTTTGTAAAACAGTTATTTTCCGTTTTTGTTTTTAATATTTTACATTCAAGAAAAAAAAAGCTTTTAAGAACTAAAAAAAAAGATTTAAAACAAAGATGAAAGTTAAAAATTCCGATAGTTTTTTTACTGCGCGAAAAAATATTATTATTTTTGATTAAAATTCCTTTTGACTTTTTTCTTCTTTTTTCAAGCATCAAATATGATTTAAAAAAAATAGAATAAAACGCAATATTTTTTCTAAGGCCATCTGCAACCTTCTTTTTTCTGTTTTTAGAATCTTAAAAAAATATGAATTCTTTGCAGCTGCTTTTTTTTGCGCACGCTTATTACCACGCAGCTGGCGCTAAAATGGAAAAAATATTGTTGAAGAAAAAAAAAGTTGTTAAAAGATCATTTTCACCTTTCTTTTTTTTATGCATGAAAAAATTCAGGTGGTCAGTTTAATGCAAAAAAAGAAAGAAAAGAACATTTCTGCAAACAAAAAAAAGTTGTTTCAAACAAAGCTCATTTTTTTCATTGTGTCATAATCTTCACATTTATCTAAGAGATATGCGGAGGATATCCATGTCAATGAAGTCCTCTTTGTTTTTTTTATCCACCTGTGATCATTTCTCCGGAAACATGAAAAAATAACATGCCATTCAATTTTTTTTGCCAAAAAAAACAATGTTATTTTTTTCTTCGAAAACTCAACCTCTCAAAGAAAGGTAATTAAGTGGAGATTTTTGAAGGGAGCCAGCCAACATTGTTGAATTTGAATGAAGGTCATGCACTTTTTTTTCTTCAACCGGGAGAACAGCAAAAAAGAGAGGGTGAAAGATGTTTTTTGCGGGAAGAAATAATAATTTGTTTTATGTCCAAAAATGGAACAGTTTTTTTAAATTTCTTCGTAAACAAAAATTTTTTTCTGTTATTTTTTTAATGCAAAAAAACCATCTGTTATCATTTTTATTGGGAAAAATGAAAGATCATTTTGCATTTATTAAATCCGGGTTTTTCAATAACAAAAAAAATATTGCAAAACACAAAAAAGGGCAAAGTTTAGCAAAAAAGGATTACGATAGCTTTTTTTGGCGAAAAAAATTTTAATGTCTAGCCTAAAGCAGCGATCCCAGACTTGTTTTTGCCAAAAATGAAGCTCTTCTGTTTCCGGCAAAAAAATCTCTGTCTTAAAATCTCCAAAAAAAAAGATTCACACCAAAAACGGAAACAACAACTTTTGTTTTTTTCCACGTCTTTTTAAATTTTTTTTGGGGCAAATTTTCGTAAATAAAAAAAATCACATTTTCCCATAACGATTTGACGCTGATTTTTCTCACCTTTGATGATGGAATTGAAAGCTTCAATCATAAAAACAACTTCCTCTTTATTCACGGATTTCAAGGGCCCTTGAAAGGGTGGCAATTACGAAACGCCTTGAAAAAAAAGATGACATCCGTCAATTTTCTGTCTTCATAAAAATTGTAATTTTTGGAAAAAAAGTATTGCAAAAAACAACTTGATTAGATTTGTCATGCGCAAAAGCAAAAAAAAACATGTTCATTATTATTATCTTGTGGCACTTGAGTAATTACTTTGTTTTACAATAACTCATTTTTTGAGGGTTAAAAATCTAGTTTTTTCCCACCGGAAATGAACCTTCAAAGTTTTTACATTTAATTAAAACCAAAATATTAATGTTCCTGAGAAACTTCAAACTTTCATAATTTTTCCATTTTTTTCAGAATGTTGTTTTAACCATGAATGTTACAGTACCGGGACAACCAAATTTTATTGTATTTTTTAAACAAAAAACTTTAAATTTAAAAAAGAATAAAGAGCATCGATATTCTGAAAGAAATCGAAGTAATGCAAAAGTTGATATTGGCTTAAATTTAACATGTGATGAAAATTTTTATGGTGAAGATTGTACGATTTTATGTGAGCCACCAAAAAATGGTTCATATTATACTTGCACAGATTTTGGTCCAAAATGTCATGATGGTTGGGAAGGGAAAAATTGTGATAAACCAATTTGTACAAATGGTTGTGGAAAAGGTAAATGTATTTCACCAAATCAATGCAGGTAAATATTTTTACTTAAAAGTGGATATTTCTATAATCTCTTATATCCCATTTAAAGTTGTATGAATGGTTGGAGCGGTGAAAAATGTGATGAATGCCAAACTCGTGAAGGTTGTGTAAATGGATTTTGTTCAAAAAAGCCTGGAACATGCTTATGTAAACCAAATTGGGGTGGAATAAATTGTGATAAAATTGTTGACAAATGTTTGGAAAATCCTTGCTTAAATGGTGGAAGTTGTTTTTCTGAAGCAATTTTGGATCATTATAAATGTGCATGCATTGATGGATTTACTGGAAAAAGATGTGAAACTGCTGTAAGTTTAATTTCATGAGAAAAAGTGACCCTGTCTTTTCCTGGGGGAAATTTCAATTAACTGAAATATGTTTCTTAATTTTTGTCACTTTTATTTTTTCTTGAAAATTTTGCCAAAAAGCTCTTTCAAAAATGCCATTAAAATTATTTCATCTATTTTTGGCAGACTCCCTAAAAAATAATAAACCCAATTAACAGCTATTATATAAACAACAAAAATTTCATGTATTGCGCGTTTTGGAATATTAGCGACACCTGTTTTTAAGGATGTTTTGCTTCATTTAATTTATTCATTTATGTTCGTTTAAAAAAACAATCTGTTTTTTTTTCAATGAATGCAATTGCGCAAGCACAGGCATTTTTTAATCGGGGCAAAAAAAGAAGTGTGAATTGGGTCCAATCAAGGAAATAGTCCTTTTCCGGCTTGACCAATATTTTTTTGAGGGAAATAAGGAATCTTTGTTTAAATAAAAAACAGTTTTTTAAACATAGGAAAGGGGATAATCTTAAAAATACACACTGAATAAAAGTTTGATTGCTCCAATTATTTTAGGTAATGAAAATGACTGTTATTCAAAAAGAACATACTGAAATAAGGATATCAGATAATAATACAGGATTTTGGATTTTTGCTGTTGTAACTGTAATTGTAATTGGAATAATTCTTGCATGGTATATTACAAAACGAAACAAAAGTCATAAAAAGTCATCAACAGAAAGCTTAAATCGAGCAGGCCGAAGACAAAGTGATATTGAAATGGAATCATTTAAAGATGGCTCAAGAATATCACATGGTAGTGATAAACGAATAAATCGTAAGCATTCTTTCTCACAATATTTTTTCATATATAAAAGTATATCCCATTTTTAGCACCAAGATATGATGTAAATGAATTATCTGCTGAAAGATTATCTGCAAGAGTATTATCTGATCCCCTACCAATCCCTCCACCAACATATGATGAAGCAATGGGAAAATCATCTTCTCCACCTTCATCATCATCATCAACATCAAGAGAATCCAGAAGTCACAGAAGCAGTAATCCACCAAATGATCAACAACTTTTTGAATGTAAAGTTATAAATGAAATAGATGAAAATTATGAAAATAGATTGCCGCAAAAAAAGCATTAGGGTTAAAGTTTGCAAAAAATTTTCCTTTCCCCAACACCAAAGAGTTATAGTTTTTATTTTATGTGTCTTTTAAAAAAAATATGCAAATTTAGAAGAAGCAGATTTACTGTAGTCAAAGTGATCTCGAATGGAATTTGACAGAAGAAAATGTTTTCGGCCTAGTAATGAATTTTGAAAAGCTTTAAAAACTAATGAAAATGCAGTATTCTTGCATCTTTCAAATTTGCATAATTGTGAAAAAAGTTTCTTTACTCAAAAATTTAGCTTTAATTTTTTAAACTTTAATTTACAAACTTCAAAAATCGGGTATATTTCTTTTATATAATTATTGTATTTCTCTCGTTTTTTTCATTCCTTTTTTGGTTGTTGGATTTCTTTTCACTCTCAAACATGCATAATCTATTCTTTTTTTTCTTATTATTTATAAAAATACATGTCAGATCTTTTTATGGCTATTTTCTCTTTTTTTTCTTGCGTCTTCTTTCTATTCTCTTATCTTTTTTACCGTTGAACTTTCCGGTGGCCATATATTTTTTCGTTTTTTTATAAATGGCTTAAGTTTTTATTGTTTTTTAAAAAAGTAATGAATTTTTTATTTTATTAGAATTTTATTAAAAAGTAAATTTTTATCAAAGATATTTCTTGTTTTTTTATTATTTTTTATGTATATATACGTGTTGTATTTTTATTAGTTTTTTTTGTTAAAATTTAAATTGAAAAAATCCATAAAAATTACTTAAAAAACATTGTCTTAAAAAAGCGATACCAAAAAACTTAAAACTTAATTACAACATTTAACTTTTAATGCACAAAATGATTTTTTTGTTTTTAAAACTTCATTAAGATTTTGCAAGTGCCTGAAACTGCTCCCAAAATGTTTTTCTTATCTGCAAATTGCATTCACGAGATTCTCTCAATTGACTTTTAATAACTCAGCATTAAAAAAATTCATAAATCCACCAATATTTTTATGTGTAGCAAAAGATCAGAAACATTTGGAAATTTGAATTAATAATTAAAAAATACTTTTTTTCTTTCTATCAAAAACAAAATATAAGAAACAAAAACAATCAAAAAGAAACAAATTTATTATTTTTGTTTATTATAGATCCGACGAAAATTTGATATTTTAATATCCATTTCATAATTTGATGTAGAAATGTATGGCGGACAAATATCATTTGTTTTTGATTCAAGAATTTCTTCAATAATAATTGAAAGTTTTTGTTTAAAAAGTTCAGAAACTTTAGGATCAAACCAAATTCTGACATCCATAGTTTTATTCTTCTAAAATAAAGCAATTTACAAATAGTTTGGATTCACGCAAAATTACATGATTAATGCACAAAAATTACTTACTTTTAAAAACAATTGATAAAATTCTTCTATATTGAATTCTTCAGAAATAGAATCAAATTCAAAGATTTTAATATTAGATGATAGAAGAATTTTTGATAATTCATTGAAATTTGATGAAAAAATACTTAAAGAAATGTTGCCAAAACTAAAAATATAAATGTTTTAAAAAAATTTTAAAAAAAGCAAAGCCTTCTTACAACGTAAAATTTTCAAGTAAAGGAAAGCATCGAATAATTTCTTCCAATGAAGCATTGCTTCCATCATCTTTTTTTACAAAAACAGTGTGAAAATATAATGATTTAACACAAGTTCCGATAAGCTTCAACTGATTATATGAAATTCTTTGATTAAAAGTCTTAAATGTTACAGCACATGATTGAAACTTTTTTTGCAATTTTGAAGATGAAATTTTTGATAAGGAAAAATAATTTGTAACCCATATTTTTTGTGAAACAGAGTTCAAAAAAATTCTTTCATTGAAACTATCATAACATAATTTTCCAGTCATTTCTTCACAACTTTTTTCCCCAATTTTTGAACATCTAAAGAAAACACCCTTAGTATCAGAATGACATAAACAATGAAGCAACAAAATTTGATTTCTTTGATAAAAATGTTTGCAACATTTAATTAATTTTTGATACACTTTTGGAGATGATGGATTCTTTGCAATGTAATAAATAATAGTTCTTTCAGGAAATGAAAAACTTTGTCGATAAAAATTCATCATTGAATTGAATTAGAACAAATTAAAGAAGTAAAATATCTGAAATAAATTTTAAAGGAACTTATTTTTTTTATAGCAGTGAGAGAAAAAGAAAGGGATAACAAATGAACGACCGAATTTATTATATTTTGTTACATACCATAAAATTTTTTTGAGCTCACCAATTTTTATGCCATCAATAAATCAAAATGATAGTTGAATAAACAAAAACTCAGAAAAACCCTAAGAGAAATGCCTTGTGTCATGACCTTTTTTGGTTCAAATGCTTATGAAAAAATCCCAAAAAAAAAACAAAAAAAGATTTGATTTACCAATTTTCTTCACGTTTCTTTTTGATGTAATCGTTTAACCAATAAATTTGATTTTACAACATTTTTTTCCGATAGCCTAAAATAAGATCCCAAATTTTAGCAATGTTATAGAGAAAATGCAAATCGTCAAGCGGGACCGCCTTTAGACGGGCCTCCGCTTTTTTCTTATCAAATATCTCATCACAATATTTTCCATAAGTATTCGTAAAACTTTCCCAACCAATTTTTGTGAAAATGTACCATTTATCCAAACGATTAGAACAACATAAATAACGAAACAATAAAATTTGATTTTTTTTAAAAAAACAATTGCAACTTTTTATTAATTTTTAGTAAACAACAGATGACGAGGGAATTTTTTACATACAATAAACAATTGTCCTCGCTGGAATTAAAAAATTTTGCCAAGAAATATTTCTTGAATCTTTAGAACGTAAATGACGTGATGAAGTAAATTTGTGGTACTCTTGAGCTGACCGAAGATTCGTAAACAATTAGAAACCAAAAAATTTTTTTCCACTTTGCTATTTTTATTTGTTACTTTGGTAAACTAAAGTCCTTATTTTATTCATAAAAAATAAAAATCGTTTATCCTCTTTATATGTAAAAGGCACTAATTTGAAATTTAAATTTTCAATGAAAGCTTCAGTAGTAAAGTTTGAAAAAGAAATTATGTGCTTAAAAAAGTACCAATAAAAAACATCAATTACAACTTGCAACTCTAATTTTTTTATAATTTATTTGATACAAATAATAAGATGCTTGCTTTTGAAAAAGAACTTTGTCCAAAATTAAATAAATATGGAATAAGAACTTTTTATCGGTTCATTAAACATATTAAATAATTACTACATAAATAACTTATCCCTTAGAGCTGATAACAAAAAAAATGGTCACAGCTTGATCGCCGCTTTTCAAAAAGATAAAACCTGCATTTTTAAGGTAAAAAAAACAACACGTTTAATGTGAACACGAACGCTGCTAAAAACCGGTTAAATAAAAGAAACTAATGTGTTTTTGCAAAAAAAAGAAAGAAGAAGCAATACCCGCTTACGGGCTACAAAAAAACAAAATCCAACCCTTTCTGTTTTTTTGCTATAAAAGGAAAAGTGATAAGGAAGAAAAAAATCAGATTCATTCGGTTTCTCATCGGGTAAGTAATTACTTTCTTCTTTTTTTGGAGAGGATATATTTAATAAAAATTTTATAGTTGAATCACTTTCAAACATGACAGCAAAAACACTTGTTGGGTTGGCTTCTGTCGGCAGTGCAGTAGTAATTGTTGCATCACTTTTGATGGTTGGTGTCCTCTTTAATGACATCAATTCACTCTATGATGATGTTATGGATGATATGGTTGAATTCAAATCTATCGCAAATAATGCATGGCAAGGAATGATGGAAATGCAAACTCCATCAGTTGGTGAAACCCGTACTATGCATTTCGGTTCTCTCGTTGGTCGTAACAAGCGTCAAGCTTCATGCAACTGTGGTGCACAACCTAATAACTGCCCTGCTGGTCCCCCTGGTCCACCTGGACAACCAGGTGCTCCTGGTGATGATGGTGCTCCAGGTCAACCGGGACAAGCTGGTGCAGCTGGTGTTTCACTTTCCGTAGAAACTGGCAAAGGTGGTTGTATCTCATGCCCTGCAGGACCTGCCGGTCCACCTGGCCCTGATGGTCCAGCTGGTCCTCCTGGCCCAGATGGAAATCCTGGTGCCCCTGGTGCTCCCGGAAATGCTGGTGCTCCTGGACCTATGGGTCCCCCTGGTGATGCTGGTGCTCCTGGTGATGCTGGTGCCCCTGGACCTGCTGGAAACCCTGGTGCTCCTGGACAACGTTCAACTCCAATGCCTGGACCAAAAGGTCCACCTGGCCCAGCCGGACCTGCTGGTCAACCCGGTGCCCCTGGACAACAAGCTCAACCTGGTGCTCCAGGTCCAGCAGGACCTGCCGGACCTCCTGGTAACCCAGGTGCTCCTGGATCTGATGGACAACCCGGTCAAGCTGGCGGTGCTGGAGTCCCTGGCTCCGATGCTGCATATTGTCCCTGCCCCCCACGTTCTGGAGAAGCTGCTCAAGGTGGTTCATCCGCTGCTGTTGGTGGTTCATCTGGTTCACAAGGAGGATACGGTGCAGGAGCTGCTCATGGTGGTTCATCTGCTGGTCATGGTGGTGCTGCTGCTGGTGGCTCATCTGGAGGATACGGTGCATCCGCTGGTGTTGGTGGTTCATCTGCTTCACAACAAGGAGGATACCGTGGACGTCGTTTCTAAATACTTCTCATCCCTTTTGTTCTCATCCCTTTTGCCTTCGACAATCAAATTTTAACTTCATTAGCACATTTATCATTTGGTTTTATGTTTATTAGTTTATCAAAAAAGAATAAAGATTTTTGATTGTTATATTTTTTGTGTTCTTATTAAATACCGAATTTAAAGAAAACATTTATAACTTGAACAAAATAAAAATATAATAACTTAGGAAGAGTCATAACAGTTAAAGCTTCAAAATAGTTTGTAGGCCGAATATTATATATAAATGCACAGTTAAAAAATCAATACAAAAATAAAACAAATTTACAATTATGAGGATCATAGACAAAAGATATGCAAACATTGAATGAATAGTAATTTCATTCAATGTTTGCCAACTTTTCACCCAAGAAATTCAAATCAAAATCAATCAAAATTTCCACCACAAAAAATTGCATATATTCAATCAAAATTGAAGAAAAATTGGCGGATATCGAAATCGAATCTCGAAAGAATTGATAACTTTTTCAAAATTTTCTTCACAAATTCGTGCTGCTGCTGCAAATCAAAATCTTCATAAACAAAATGATTCAAAATCAAAAGAATTAGATTCTAAGAAATGATTATCAAAATTAATAATCATGTTTTTGTAATATTTATTTGTATACGGTTTACTTTATTTCGTAAATTTATAAATGCTTTTTAAAAAACATTTTCAAAATACGCTTTTTCTTAATTTTGGAGACCGCTTTTATTTTGTTTGCAAACGTAAAAAATTTAAATGCATGTTTTTTTTCTGTTTTCCAAAGAACTTTAGTACTCTGCGTTGATACCACTGCTTCAAGCAGTGGTATCAACGCAGAGTACTTCAATGAAAGATTGGGAAATTACTATTCATTCAATGTTTGCATATCTTTTTGTTATCATCCTCATAATTGTAAAATTTGTTTTATTTTTGTATTGATTTTTTAACTGTGCATTTATATATAAATATTCGGCCTACAAACTATTTTGAAGCTTTAACTGTTATGACTCTTCCTAAGTTATTATATTTTTATTTTGTTCAAGTTATAAATGTTTTCTTTAAATTCGGTATTTAATAAGAACACAAAAAATATAACAATCAAAAATCTTTATTCTTTTTTGATAAACTAATAAACATAAAACCAAATGATAAATGTGCTAAATGAAGTTAAAATTTGATTGTCGAAGGCAAAAGGGATGAGAACAAAAGGGATGAGAAGTATTTAGAAACGACGTCCACGGTATCCTCCTTGTTGTGAAGCAGATGAACCACCAACACCAGCGGATGCACCGTATCCTCCAGATGAGCCACCAGCAGCAGCACCACCATGACCAGCAGATGAACCACCATGAGCAGCTCCTGCACCGTATCCTCCTTGTGAACCAGATGAACCACCAACAGCAGCGGATGAACCACCTTGAGCAGCTTCTCCAGAACGTGGGGGGCAGGGACAATATGCAGCATCGGAGCCAGGGACTCCAGCACCGCCAGCTTGACCGGGTTGTCCATCAGATCCAGGAGCACCTGGGTTACCAGGAGGTCCGGCAGGTCCTGCTGGACCTGGAGCACCAGGTTGAGCTTGTTGTCCAGGGGCACCGGGTTGACCAGCAGGTCCGGCTGGGCCAGGTGGACCTTTTGGTCCAGGCATTGGAGTTGAACGTTGTCCAGGAGCACCAGGGTTTCCAGCAGGTCCAGGGGCACCAGCATCACCAGGAGCACCAGCATCACCAGGGGGACCCATAGGTCCAGGAGCACCAGCATTTCCGGGAGCACCAGGGGCACCAGGATTTCCATCTGGGCCAGGAGGACCAGCTGGACCATCAGGGCCAGGTGGACCGGCAGGTCCTGCAGGGCATGAGATACAACCACCTTTGCCAGTTTCTACGGAAAGTGAAACACCAGCTGCACCAGCTTGTCCCGGTTGACCTGGAGCACCATCATCACCAGGAGCACCTGGTTGTCCAGGTGGACCAGGGGGACCAGCAGGGCAGTTATTAGGTTGTGCACCACAGTTGCATGAAGCTTGACGCTTGTTACGACCAACGAGAGAACCGAAATGCATAGTACGGGTTTCACCAACTGATGGAGTTTGCATTTCCATCATTCCTTGCCATGCATTATTTGCGATAGATTTGAATTCAACCATATCATCCATAACATCATCATAGAGTGAATTGATGTCATTAAAGAGGACACCAACCATCAAAAGTGATGCAACAATTACTACTGCACTGCCGACAGAAGCCAACCCAACAAGTGTTTTTGCTGTCATGTTTGAAAGTGATTCAACTATAAAATTTTTATTAAATATATCCTCTCCAAAAAAAGAAGAAAGTAATTACTTACCCGATGAGAAACCGAATGAATCTGATTTTTTTCTTCCTTATCACTTTTCCTTTTATAGCAAAAAAACAGAAAGGGTTGGATTTTGTTTTTTTGTAGCCCGTAAGCGGGTATTGCTTCTTCTTTCTTTTTTTTGCAAAAACACATTAGTTTCTTTTATTTAACCGGTTTTTAGCAGCGTTCGTGTTCACATTAAACGTGTTGTTTTTTTTACCTTAAAAATGCAGGTTTTATCTTTTTGAAAAGCGGCGATCAAGCTGTGACCATTTTTTTTGTTATCAGCTCTAAGGGATAAGTTATTTATGTAGTAATTATTTAATATGTTTAATGAACCGATAAAAAGTTCTTATTCCATATTTATTTAATTTTGGACAAAGTTCTTTTTCAAAAGCAAGCATCTTATTATTTGTATCAAATAAATTATAAAAAAATTAGAGTTGCAAGTTGTAATTGATGTTTTTTATTGGTACTTTTTTAAGCACATAATTTCTTTTTCAAACTTTACTACTGAAGCTTTCATTGAAAATTTAAATTTCAAATTAGTGCCTTTTACATATAAAGAGGATAAACGATTTTTATTTTTTATGAATAAAATAAGGACTTTAGTTTACCAAAGTTAAAATAAGGACTTTAGTTTACCAAAGTAACAAATAAAAATAGCAAAGTGGAAAAAAAATTTTTTTTTTCTTTGAGGTAAATTTGTGGTACTCTTGAGATTTTCACGTAGTTTGTAACCAGAAAAATTTATTTATTTCTTTGCTATTTTTATTTGTTATTTTGGTTAATTGAAGTTCCTTTTTTATTCATACCACGTCGTTTACAGTTAACATGGTTTCTAATAAATTTTTTATTTCAATAATAATAGTTTCTGTTGTTGAAGAAACAAAAACTCTTCTTGATTCAAATTTCCAAGGTTTATCGTCGGCAAACAATGTTTTGTTATTTTCGGACTCTAAAGATGGATTTATGTCTCTAATAATGATTTTATTTGCACTTTTTTAAGCTAATGAATTCTTTAAAAAATTCAAATTGCACATTTGCAACTGTTTGGAATTTTTTTTCCGCATTTTCAGGTGCAACTGTTTTTTACATCGCATCATCGCCAACGTATTCACCTTATTATATTATGACATTTTTTAGTTTTTTTGAAATGTATCATACATTATGTATGATACATTTGTAACAATTTTTTGCATTAAACCATTTCGAATATATTTTATTAGTTTCTTCAAAAAACTTAAGCCAAAGGTTACAGTTTCAAGTGTACACACTCAAATCTTGTAAACTTTTATATTTTGATTTTAATAAAAATGAATTAATAAAACCACAAAATGAAAAACTTGTCTTTAGGTTTACATTTTCAGTTCGAAGCAAAATAAAAATTCAAAAGCCGTTTTACAAACATATTAATTACAATTTTTGTAAAATAAATTGTTTCACGAAAATTATTGGTTTTTTTTAATTTTAATAATTAAAATGTTATTCAAGCAATTTTTATCAATCAGAAAGGCATTGTTTTTAAAAATGTTATTTATTTTTCAATTTTAAAAATCAAGAGTTTTTTTGATTATGTCACAATTTTCGTAGAAAAAAAACGAAGAATTAGAGAATCACAGAAAAACAATTTATTACAAGATTTGATTATGTTCACTTGAAATATTTAAAAAGATTAAAATTTTGAACTTCAAAAAATGTCTCTGCAAAAACTCTTTTTTTTAAATAAATAGAAGCTAAAAAGATACATAGCAATGCTATGTATCTTTTTAGTTTGAATGTCGCTCTTTGTCAGTTTGCTGAGAGGCCTGCATAGCATTTTCTCAACAGGTACCTGCTAGATTAACAAAAGTTTGGTTCAACTTTTTCGTTTATTTTTTTACAGCCAATTTGAGGTTAATGCATGCATGCTGCAACTCCATCATTAGCAACAAAAAAATTTCTATGTGTTTAATTTATGCTTAATTGAACTGAGGTGAAGCTTATAAAAATTTTTTTTATAAGCTCCAACTCTGGTAATCATCACAGTAAACTTTTATAACCAATCAAATCAAATTTCAACTCAAAATATTCATTACGGGCGAACTCAAACTCTATTTTCAGCGTCATGTTTACAAAATGGACAAATATTGTATCTGAATGATTTTAATGGATTAACAACTTTATTATGGCATTATGCCATTGGCATAAATGTAAGTATTTAAACTGTAAAATTGTATTATAAGGGGTCTAAAAAATGTAATCAGATTTATTTTTTTCTAGTTATGGAAGCAATTTTATTTTTTCTCATAAAAGTGATTCAAATTTATTCTTTTTCTCTTTGTTTATGCAAATGAAGAATGCAAATAATTTTTTTGAATGCCTCTGTGTGGATATAAAAGCTTCGCCAAACCATTTTTTTCTCTTCATTCTATTGATTCTTCCTTCTTCGTTGCTGCTGCGTTCTTTTCTTCATTCTATTTGATCCATCGTTGCTGTCTTTTCAACATCATCAAAAATATGAAATCTGGTTGCCTCTTTTCTATTTGTGCTTTCCTTCTCATCATCCAACAAGTTTCTGCTACTTGTTCAACCGGTGTTCTTGGTAAAAATAAAAGTAAGCTTTGCATTTTTATATATGGTTTTTTAATTAACATTTTGTAGCATGTCCAGCATATTGTGCTTGGTATACCTGTGGTTTACCTGAAAATTTTAAATTAGGATGTCCAGAAGATTTCGAACGTGATTGTAAAGCTCAAACAGAAAGTATCAAATTTGTTAATAGTAGAAATTCATATGATTTGGAATACGTCAATATTAAAGAAAATGTTCAGTATTTTTCTGGTTGTAGTGATGCAGGAGCCAATGGAAATTCATGTATGATGGAAAAGGTATGAATAATTTTTTACTTTTATTTTTATCCCTTAGTTGTTTTCAGTCTGTTGGATTTTCCAATAGAACCAGAAATGTTACATCAGATTTGTGCTTAGAAGGAGGAGGACCCTGTACTGCCAAACCAGCTGGTTCTGAAACAACTACACCTGTTTCTGGTTCAACTGAACAAAATGGTGCTCTTAAATTGATTGGAATTCTTGCTTTTGGATGGATGCTTCTTTCTGCTGCTTTGATTCATTGAAATCATTTGTGTAAAACTGATTATTACTGTAAATTTTTGTATTGTGTTTTGGGTATTGATTTATGTGAATTTGTATATAATAAATACTAATAAAATTTAATAAACTGTTTTGTGATTGAAGTCTTTCACGTGGGGGGTTTTTCAAAGCAAATGAAATAGAATTGCTTGGGTCGGGGTTGTTTGTTTTGGTAGCGTTAGCTCTCGGCATTTTTTGTTTTAAAAAAGAAACTGATAAAACAATAGCTGGCGAAATGTTTGCAAGGGTCTAAGTAAAACGTTCCAGTCCAAAAAAACATGTTTTGGACTAAAAATGGAAAAATCGTGGGACCTTCACATTTGTTAATCGAATTAGATTTATAAATAAAAAATTTAAACATAGCTACAATGGGAGTTTTTACAATGCAGACATTAGATTTTAATTAGCTAAGAAAGTAATTTTTGTACATAAATGATTTACGCATTTTAAACATTTTGGAAACATAAAATGTCTACTTTTAAGTAGAAACGTGCAAAGCAATGTGCGACGCGAGTGTTCCCCGTTTTTTTTCGTCCAAAAGAAAATGGAAGAGACGCATACTGTAGAAATTAAAACTTTATTTTAAAATTTTGATTTTTATCGTACTAGATGTAAAAAAATACGGAGATCCCAAAGATCCAACTTTTGGATACTACTTTACCTGCAAAAAAATGAAAAATATAAGAGAAAACCATATTTTTTTCAGTATTTTAAAAATTGTTGTATTACGGCTGTTCGAGGCGGATTTCGGGACTATGCTTATTCGATACCGAATTTTTTTCTGCATCGAATAGTATTTTTAAAAATTGAGCTAAAGTGAGCGGTCAAAAGTT
The DNA here is from genome assembly GCA_963922195.1 of Panagrolaimus sp. PS1159. Lineage (NCBI taxonomy): Eukaryota > Metazoa > Nematoda > Chromadorea > Rhabditida > Panagrolaimidae > Panagrolaimus > Panagrolaimus sp. PS1159. The sequence continues at coordinate 2,985,348 of CAWUHW010000008.1, forward strand.
TGCGTCTATGGCGCAGTGGTGGAAGCGCTGCGCAACATTTTTTTGATGAAACGGTCAAAAGTTCGACTCCCACAGTCTTAAACTTTTTTTAAAAAAAAACTGCTTTTATTTTTGAATTCTCAGTTTTAAGTTAAAAAATGACAAGTAAACCCTTTCAGACAAAATTGTTTTTTAACAGAGAAATATTTTTTGACTGCTGTCAGCCACTTTTCGTTGTTGTTTAACAGTTTTCTTAATACAATTTTTAAAAGCTCACCTCCATGTTGTATTAAAAAATCACGGGGGTGAAACAGCCTTTAACCTAAAATATTGCTTTTTTGCTAAGATAGGCTTTCAATATAGCAAAGTGTTGAAATTGCATTAACACGCTTAAAGTCAGACATTTTTTATGAAAGCATTAAAATATATAAATTTTTCTCTGATGTGCAATAGTGCAATAGCTTTTTAAATATTGTTTTGAAAGCTGACGTCAGGGTTACATTAAAAAAATCACGGGGGTGAGACAGACTTTGCCTAAAATATTGCTTTTTTGCTAATATGAGCTTCTATATAGACAAGAAAAATGTTGAAATTACATCGAGTCTACAGCATTATACTTCTGATAAAAGCATCAACATTTAATGGATAGTTTTATTCCATTTACAAAGTGTGAAAATAAAATAAAAGCATCTTGTGATATCATCAGATGCTAAAACCATTTTATATAAAAGCAGAAAAGCGTATCAGATTTTTCACATTTGTGATTCTCTCTGAAGAAAGATGTTCTCTACTCTATTTTTTGTAGCATTTTTTGCGACGTTTTCATCAAACATTTTTGTCGGTATGTACATTTCAGAAAACATATCTAACTAAAAAAAGTTCACTAAAATGTTGCTCCTCAAAATCCTGGGATCCCATAGGGGGAGGGGTTATTTTTTTTTGTGTTACTTATTTTTCAAATCTTGACAGTGGCAAGCAAAAGACTTGTCTACACAGAAAATGTATATTCATATACCCTTCATATATTGTTCCTATAACCTTCCTATATCCTATATGTTTCCTATTGATTTCATATACCCTTCACATAAGTCTTGAAACTTTCATATAGAACATTTTTATATAGTCCGGGTATATGAAACATATATGAAGGGTATATGAATATACATTTTCTGTGTACCGGCCAATTGACCAAAAATTATTGCACAACAATATAAATGTTAAAATATACCTAATCCCCGATGTTGCCAACTTTTCAAATAACTGAAAGTTTTTTGATAAAAATAATTTTTTTTCAGAAGGCAACGATGAAACCTTCCGTAAAATTTATGATCTGCAAAAGGAGAGCATAGACGTTATGATTCAAAACAACACTGTTCAAAACACCATTGTTCATGATGACATCTTTTTGGGAGTTGAAGTAGCTTTTCTTAATTCAATGCTGATTGATAAAGCAGATTTCGATAAAGATGAACGCGCCGCGTTTTTGAAGTATTTAAACGGATTCAGCAATTCTACACTTGACCCAATTTACACTTCCGACAGAAAAGAATTTACGAAATTAATGAATGGCTTGAATTTATTTTTGATTTTATCAGCTCCAACAATCTATGAAGCAATTCGGTTTAAAAATATCTCTGATCTTGGGCCACTTGAAAATATTTTTTCATTTGTTGTGGAGTATGACTTTGGTGATGTTTTGTCTCTTATCTTTGCGAAAAATGGAAATGTTAGTTGTGCAGCATATGAACAATTGAACGCATTAGCAAAAGACACCTTTGCAGAAGAGGACATCAAAAAAGCTTTTGATAAATCATTGTGTGCTCAATCACCAGGTACCTTGGCAAAATGGCATCAAATTTTGGATAACCTTGATCCTGATAAAAAGAAAGGGCTTTTTGGTAAAAATTTCGACATTGGATTATCAGTGTTTGAATTTGCAAAAATTGCAAAAGCTTTTCGACCAACAGTTTATGATGAAAAATATTTTGGAGACAATAGCACCTATTCTGTCATTAATGCTTTAAATGATGCCATCAACTCAAATTCATACACAGATGAAGAAAAAGCAGCTTTACAAGTTCTTACTGACTATGTTCAACAAAATTTCCCATCAAAAACTCCTGATGAACGAGAGGCTTTGACTGCTGCAAAATTCACTGAAATTGTTAGTGAAAATTCAAACTTGTTAAAAACCTTTGGCAATATTCCATTACAAGAAAATGATGGAACTTTTTATGATTTAATTTTATGGATTATTCAAAAAGATGTCCTTAAAGCCGCATATAAAGCTGCTGAAGATTATGAAGCAGAAACAACTGTTCCACCTGTACCAGTAACAAATGCGACGACTGTTGCGCCAGCAAAAAAATCAACCCCTAAATCATAAAATATGATATGAAATGCTTCTTATGTGATTTAAAAATTAAAAAAATGTTAATGAAAAAAGTTAATAAAAGCAATAATGTATCTATTTGCAAACAGACAATTTTTAAACGCAAAAATACTATGTCTAAAAACTTTTTTAAAAGCATTTTTAACTCCGTCTTTTTAAGACATTTTAGTTTTTTTATAAAGATTTTTTATCTCTAGCACGACAAAAAATTGGAATTGACAACACTTTAAAAGTGTAAAATAAGAAAAAAATACAAAGTTTAAAAGATTAAATGTTATGTTTTTATAAGCAGCAATCTTTGTTAAATTTTTTATATCGAAAGAGAAAAAATAATACAAACAACTTTCTTGCGACTCCGACTCTGGAGTCATCGAATTCAAAAAGTTGAAGAAAAAATGCTGTTTTTCATGAGTCTAAGAGGGAGTCACTGAAAAACACAAAGCACAATACTGAACAAACGATAATAAATATTCAGTTCTTAATTTGACAATACCAAACACAAGCATCAGATAATATATTTTTTATTTCACCAAATCTTCCATAAAACATCGGTGGCCAAAAATCAGTTGTTTCTGATTCCAGAATTTTATTAACAATTGTTGAAAGTTTTTTTTAAAAAATTTCAGAAATATTTGAATCAAAACTTAATTTTACATCTATTGTTTTATTCTTCTAAAATTATTTTTTGTAAAAAATGCTAAAATTTTGTAAACAGTTTACCTTTAAAAATGAATTATAAAATTCGTCGATATCAAATTTATCGGAAATATTTTGTAAGAAAAAATATTTAATTTTTGAAAAATGTTGAAGTTTTAATAATTTTTTTACAGTTTTTGAAGAAACGTTCAGTGAAATGTAGCTGCCGCTTCTAAAAATTAATCAAATGTAAAAATAGTTTATAAACACAAAAAAAATTAACAATGTAAAATCTTCAAAGCACTGGAAAACATTGAATGATTTCTGCCAAAGATGCATCATTTTGTTTATTATTTTTAACAGAGACATCGAAAAATTCACATATTTTAACAAAAGATCCAATAAGCTCTAATTGCTCAATTGTTAATTTTTGATCACCAGAATCAATTTCAATAACATTTCTAACGCGTATTTTGTTTGAGAATGCATCAAAGCGAATTTCTTTTAAATTATCACATAATTCACCATTGATTTCATCACAACTTTTTTCACCAATTTTGTTGCATGTGTTTTCCTCATATTTTAAACAATGAAATGATACAATTTGCAATTGCTGAATTAATAAATCTAAAACATAACAAACATTTAAAAATAAAAAGTAGTTTCATCATTTACCTTCAACATAAGCATCCACATTTTCCACTAAAAAAATTCTTAATTTATCTTCAATATAGCGATTCGTTTTTTTGACTAGAAACCTCGGAAGTTTTGGAAATAATTTTCTCGAACTAATATCAGTAGAAAAAGATAAATTTTGACTAAAAATTTTTTGGATATCCGACGGTCGGCTTCCTTTGAAATTTCCAACCGTTGGAAAAAACACCGTTTTTCGAGCCCTCGCCAGGATTCTTTTTATATCCTCGTTTTATATTAAACAGAAATTAAAAAATTAAAATTACTATGTAAAACGTTCGACCGAAGGAAAACATTGAATTATTTCTGGTAAAGATGCTTCATTTTGGTCATCTTTCATTATAGTGACTTTATTAAGATTGCAAATTTTGACAAATCGACCAATAAGTCTTAATTGTTCAAATGAAATTGTTTAATTATAAATTTTTAATTTAAAAACATTTGACCGAACATTTATAGGAATTACAAATAAATCTTTTTCAAAAGTGTTTCCACAAATGTAAAGAATATTTGTAATCCATAATTTATTGGAAATGGAATTCAAATTAATCGTTTTCTTACGAATTTCGTTATAACATAAAATACCATCTATATAATCACAACTTTTTTCACCAATTTTAGAGCAAGTGTACCAGGTTTCATTTCATTTTCATAAAATAAACAATGAAGCAATAAGAACGGATTTTTTTGATAAAAATATTTACAACTTTTAGTTAGTTTCTGATAAAGAATAGATGATGAAACATTTTTTAAAATATAACAAATAATTGTTCTTTCAGGAAATGAAAAATCTTGATAATTCATTTTTTTAAATTTTAACGGATTAAAAGAGTCTTTATCTTTTTTAAAGGTTTTTTAAAAAAAAGAAAAATCTGAGATAGGAAACTTTTTTAAAAATAAACAGAGCCAACAAAAAATGGAAGAAAAACTGTAATATCACGGGCTCATTGGGTGTCCTGTAGAGACGGATTTTGATTTTAAGGGCTGGGATATGGTTAAAATTACTCCCAAACCACCCTAAAATCATTAAAAAATAATTTGGAAAATGTCGGATTCAAAAATCGAAATTTCGAAAATTTCGATTTTTTTCACAAGGGACCAAGGCAAAAAATTAAAAAAATAATTTTTTTTGAAAATTTTTTTTTGTTTCTAAATTATCAGAATATGTCCAAAATGTATAAAAAAACTAAAAAAATCGTTTACAGCGTTACAATATCTCAAATATTGGAGTTATACTATCAAAATGATGTTGGGGTATTGTGAAAATATCTTTTATTGAAAAAAATTCTTTTATTGCTTTCCTTTGATTTTAATTTAATTGATATTTACTAATTCGAGGTTGGCGAGTTCAAAAAAAGCATTTTCAGACGTTTAAACTCAATATTAAATACATTTTTTGGTCCTGGGGATGTATTTTTGCTTATTTTGGGCTAAAACAATAAAATCGTCATCTTAACGATTAGTTAGACGCTTGATTTGGGTCTTAAAATAACCACAACATAAATTATAAAAGATGCAGAAGACTGTTTTTGTATATCTTTTAAATTCGCGATTATATAGCTAAATGAAAATTTGTCCAACAACTACCCCAACATGGTTGACATATAAGATCATGTCTAAAGAAGACAGCTAGACACTTCCAGAAGGGTTTTTTTTATCGTTACATCCATGGGAAAAGTTGCTCAAGACCGTTTTTGTATACCTTATCGGGAACCCAAAAATTTTTGGACTTATACTATATCTATAGGTAAAATGGACATGTTATTCTAAACCAAATTTTTTTTTTACAAATGAAGTTTGGCCAGTTCTCTGATTACAGATGTGTTCCCCACATGTAAGCCTACAAACGTAGGCTGAAATTGGAATTATGTGTCCAGTAGTTTCCATTTGCCGAGCCAAAAAGTGATTTTTTGCCTCTTTTTTGTACCAAAATCGGCATTATTCCGAACAAAATTTTTTTTTCACAAATGAAGTTTGGCCAATGCTGTAATTATATAGTCGTTCCCCACATGTAAGCCGACAAACGTAGGCTGAAATCAGAATTATCTGTCCAGTAGTTTCCATTTGCCAAAAAGTGCCAAAAAACGACATTTTTGGTCATTTTCGTTTTTTTGACCTGACAAACCCAAAATATGATATGAATACCCCTAATATCGTTTTTTTATGTTTTTTAAGTGTGTTTAACCAAATTTTAAAATGCGGGCTCTACAGGACATTTTTCACCCAAAAATGAGCCCGTGAAATGATTTTTAGTTTTTGTTGCACCAAATTTTTTTAGAAGTGTCATTGTGTGTTTGAGAATATTCTCTAAGAAATTTAAGGAGAAGGAAAAACAATGCTTGGTTTTGGTTGATTGATTAAAAATGTAGCTGGCAGATCTCAAAAATATGGCCTAACGGTCAAAACTTTTTTTTTTTGGACTGCTGCTAGCCCGAACACCAGCCGAATTTTTGAGGGTGGTTTTTGTGGTGCACATTAAAGTGTGTTAACACAGTGCTGGTTTACAAGAAAGCCTTCATATGATTATTTTATAGAGTGTTCGAAGGGTTGGAATTCGTTTTAACCTCGGATCCACCGAGCATCCACTTTTTACGTCTTGGTGCTGACGGCTGAAATTCGTTTTAACCTGGGTTCCATCCATGGAATTCATTTTAACCTCGGATCCACTGAACACCCAGCCCCACCGCCCCAATGGCTGCTGAGGAATCCAACCCGGGATCTTCCGGGTTTTCATCAACAGCACGTCCGAGGGGGAGTCGAACCGGGATCCTTCCGGTCGACATTCCTCAACACTAACCACTAGGACAAGGAGGCGGCTTTGAAATCACGTTGTAATCAAAAAAATAACTTTACAAAAAAAAAATAAGTCTTCATAATTTTGTAAAGTTATTTTTTTGATTACAACGTTATTTCAAATATTGGCATTTTTCTGCAAAATATACATTTCTTTTTGTGAAAATTTTTGAATAATCATATTTGTGCAGTTAATTTTAGGGGAGTAGAATTTAATCTATGAAAAATTAAAACAGCGTCTTTTATTACTACTTTTCTTTAAAATACTAAAAAAATCAATTAATATATAAACAAACAAAAAATTTTTGTACATAGTATTTTTTCTTTTCTATATTTATATAGCATTAACATGAACCACCAACCATTCGAAGAGGGCATGAAACAATATTCATTTCAAGGATAACAGAGATAACACAAAAAACTAAATAAGCTCCCATCATAACAATTCCAAATCGTTTATCCATTTTCCATTTACTTAAACCAATTGAAACAACCAAAATTAAAAGCATTGCAAAAAGCATTCCAACTGAACATACAAGTCCATTTGATTGTACGGAGATTAATGTTACAGTTCCTTTTGCAGCAAAATAATAAATAAAATAAAAAAGCCATGGAAGGGGAAGTCCAACACAAATCTGAAGAAATGTGTTTATGGTAAAATGTTTTACAAAGAGATAGAGTGGAATCCCCAAAATTATTTTTTATAAGTGAACCTGAATATCAGGGTTTTGCAAAATCGAAATTTCTAAAATTGCAATAACAGGGTTCAGGGAATTCGAAATTTCTGTTTTTCGATTTCCAACGTAAAAAGACTTCGGTATTTTGATTTTGGCCTTTTTTAACCAAAATCGAGATGACGTTTTTTAACGTTGTTATAACATTAATTAATTGGTTATGTTTATTTATTTTTCTAAAAATCAAAAAATTTCGATTTTGCTTCAAAGTTATTTCGAAATTTTGATATTTCGATTTTGGCATTGTGGGTTTTAGGCAATAAAGCATTATTATTATTTTGCCTTTTTCAGACGAAAAATGGGGCAAAATTTTTTCCTGATTTTTAGGTTCAGTTATAAAAAAAATTTGAAATTACACACCTTTTTTTAATTAAAAGACTTACATCAAAAAGGTTACTACCAATTGAACTGCTGACAGCCATATCTCCAAGTCCCTTTCTTGCAACGATTACACTAAAATTATAAGTTTTCTTCTCGAGAAAAAAACAAAATTTTAAAAAAAACCTTGTAATTAAATCTGGGATACTTGTCCCTGCAGCTAAAATTGTTAAACCCATAATTTCTGTTGGAATTCCAACCGTCACTCCAATTGTTGTGGCCCACCAAACCATTAAATATGAATAAAATGCAATCCAAAGTATTGAACCAATAAATGAAAGAATAACAAATTTTTTACGATGCTTAAATTATTTTCATGAAAAGTTATTTTTGCATCATTCTTATGTAACTTACAGGTTTTTTAACATCTGGTAAAGTAATAAAAAGTGGAAACATAATTGGTAATAATGCAATATAAGTACATCGTTTGCAAAATGTATTTGGAAATGACATATCAATTGGTTGCTCAATTTCCATTTCTTCAACAATCATCGATTTAATTGCATCTGTTTCAGATTTATACATTAAATTTGGATACATTTTTGTACCATTTCCATTTTGATGTTTCGATGGAGATGTATCGATTGGACTTGCAAATGCCGTTTCAGCCATTTCTGTTACAGTATTTAATCCAGATGCAATACTATTATTTTCAATGATGCGACTTATTGATCTTTCGAGCTAAAAAGTATAAATGCAAAAAAGAATATTTTTTAGTGTTTTTGATATAAATTTTTTGCAGAAAAAACAACTAACATAAATGAATAGGTTATATTTTGAGACAGTTAAAAAGCTTATCAAAATTTTTTAAACAGACAGATCAAAAATTTTAAAAAATCATTCATTTTTTTCAAGTCCTTTTTGAATTTTTTGTAGTTTTTAAAAACAAAAATATAATCATGCATGATAATTTTGATATAAGTTTTTTTTTAAAAAACTGAAAATACGATAAAACTAAAATGAAAATTTTAAAAAATGAAGCAACTATTGTACTATTAATGCCGTTTAAAAATGTTTTATTTGCCGTTTTTTAACACTTATCCAAATCCATTCTTACAGATTTTTTTACATACAATGCAATGCTATTGTATTTTTGGTTATTTAACTTGTGTGTTTAAAAAAAAGAAGTAAAAGAAATCATTTAACTCAAATTCTTATCAAATTTAAACAAAAGACAGTTAAACAAAACAGAAAGAAAATCAATTTTGTGTTTCTTTTTTTTTTCAGGTAAGCCATTGTTTGAATTTTTTAATACTTTTTAAAAACAGAAACGATCCAAGAGTTTAATAACACTCATATTATTAAACATTAATCTTTTGCTTTAAAGTGTCCCGGAAAAGAAAAATCATGTTCAGCAGGCATGACTTTGTGCGTAGAATTAACAAAAACTTTTTTGTAAAGTTTTTGTTAATTCTACTTTTTGAATATTAAAATAACATTTTTTAGCAAAAAATATTTCAAAATAAAGTAAAAAATGGCAACCATTTAAACTCATTTGAAACGCTTATCTTTTTTTTTACCAAACTAACAGGTTCTTTTTGTAAACGCTTATTTTTTTTACAAAAAGAACCTAAATAATAAAAAAAAATAAATTGATTCATTTTTTCTTTTTTCAAAAAATCGTCTTTTTGAATTTTTTAGATGTTTTTAAAAATAGAAAAATGTGGTCATAAGGTCCTCCCGCAAATGTTTTCTGAATGATTCAAGAAGATGGTTCTGGATGGATGATGGCTGGCCTTTAATAAAGAAAAAGAGAAGAGAAGGGGCATATAAGTCAAATCCCCTTAAACACTGGCTTGACAAACTTTAATACATTAAAAAAAATTTAACCTGTACATTTTTATTTTTAAAACTTACTTCCACAGGCGGAACACCATCTGTCAATGGTTTTTTGGCTAAAAAAAATGTATTTTAGTTTTCCCATTTTTTAAATATATTCCTTTTTTTTCTTCGCTTACAATGATTCGGAGACTTCCGGATTCCATTTAAATTTCCTGGTGCTCCAACATAAGCCGGAAACGATCGCATTTTATTTAGCTTTGGTGGAGTCGAATTTGAAATCATTACTGTTTTTCCATTATTTATTACATTTGGGGGATTATGGTTATGACTATTGTTGTGATGGTGATTATTGATTGAAGCTAAAATAAAACTGTATTTTTAAGCTAAAGAAAATGTGGCAAAATACAAGTTTGAATAATTTCAAGACGAGATGTTGCTGGAAGGGATGAAATTTCTGTTGGCTCATTATCATCTAAAGCCATATGTGCAATTCCTGCACGAAACATTGCACCCGAATGTAAAACAGGAATAGATTTTCGATGTTCGGTTGCTGTTTCAACGGAGCCTAAAGTTGATCGCCTGCGAGTTGCTGTTGTTGTAACTGTCTAAAAAAACATGGGTTTAAAAAATCAAACAAATCTTTTGAGATAGGAAAAAGCTTTACATCATTATCAGTGATAAGGTCTTTGACGACATCAACTTTAAACAACTTTCCACGAACCCATGCTTCAATTACAGTATTATATTTCATAAAAATTCCATATGCAATATAAATTGCAAACATTATAAAAGCTTCATGCCATTCAATAACTTCGTCTCGAAAGAATAAAACTAAAAGTAGCAGTCCAACAACGTAAAAGGACATATCTCTAAAAATGTATATGGATTAAGAACATCCTTAAAATTGAAATTTTTCTATTTCGAAATAGTAATAACGGCAAAAAAATTTTGCCACATTTTCACTACAACATACCTAAATAATGGCCACCAAGTAAGTTGTAAAACTTCTTTTGAAAATAATGTGCAAAATGCTAAAACGCATAAAATATTAAATGTTGCACTTCCAACGATTGTTCCAATTCCAACATTATTTTCTGTAATAAAAACTCCAAAAACACTGGTAAAAAATTCTGGAGCTGATCCACCTGCTGCCATAAATGTTGCACCCGCAACATCATCACTTATTTGAAGCTTAAAATGGCATTAAAAATGTTCCACAAGGGGCAAAAAAAGGCTTACAGCTTCAGTTATAACACCTAAAGCCGGAACAAAAAATTCATCACAAACAATTGCCAGCGCAATAAACATATAAATTAATCCAATGAAATGAAAAAGAATGGCACCTTTTCGGCGTTGTTCCATTGTAAAAAGATCCGTTGGAAATAAAGATTCATCTCCGACGTCAACGGTGTCATTTAGAACTAAAAAAATATTTTTTTGAGATTAAGGGGGATATAAGTGGATAAATGTTGGATAAAAAATGTGCTTCAAAAAAAGTTAAAGTATAATGGCAACTTTCATGAATTTTCATTTATGATAAAACCTGAAAAGCAGGCTTAAACTGAGATTTCAAAAACAGCTCCAAAAATGCCTGATTTTCATGTTCAGTCATTAAATTTTTTTTTAAAAAACTCTTACCTTTAACAGGACATTCCTTTGCTGCAGCTCTCTTCTGAATTCTATGCCCTCCATCACCACCACCATCTCCTTCATCATCATCATCATCATCATCATCATCATCAAAACTCATCAACCTTCTCATCCTTAACAGCCTTGTCAAACTTCTTTCCATTGAAGCCATATCTCTTTGTCCCCCGGATAGCTTTGAAGTTTGAATATAATCTTTATCTGGACCACCAAGTAATTTTGTAATTTCATCTTGTTGATATTCAATATATTCAAATTTATTTTGTTGCTTTAATTCATTATATTGATTTATTGCCATTAAAGTTCCATGTATTACAACGCCCAAAGTATAAACAACAAAAATAATAATAAATCCTGTACAGCAAATCAGCAATACAGTATGCCGATTTCGACGTTTTAACTTTTGATGTGAAAGCATTGAACGCATCATTAATCGGCTGCTTCGAGACATCTTTTTTATTTTAAGTGGGATTCTGTTTTTTGCTTGTATATATTTTTGAATTACATTTTTACAAGTTTTGATATTTCTGAAATATCAACGAAATTTAGTATGAATCATAATTTTTTCAGCGGATGAAAAAAATTAGCTTTCAAACGAAAAAAAGAAACATTATAAAAATGAGGGAGAAATTTAGCGATAAAAAAAAGTGTGAATTGAATCCCTCTCTTTTTTTCTCCCCAAAAAAACAACCAAAAAATATAATTCCATTTACACATCTTTTTTTACGGGTTCATTCCATCGTTAAATAATGGGGAGAGAAAAGTAGGATGTAAAATGCCCTCCCTTTCAATGTCATTGATGACGAAACGAAAAACAATGATGATGAAGGCATCTCTATTTTTTTCCCCCGCTAAAATATGGGTAAAAAATAGAGATGCCAAAATTGAAAAAAAATTTAGAAAGGGAGTTGCCATCGAACAAGGTTAGAACCAAGGGCGGCATCGAAAAAAGAGATAGGCAGAAAAAAAGCAATTGGTTAAAAGCGCGAAATTGACTCGTTTAACAAAAATTTATTTTTTTTGCCAAAAACAAACTTTTTTTTCTGACATGAATAAAACACGGAAAAAATTTTTGTTTTAAAAAATGATAAATTTTTAAGTTATATTTTGTCACGCGATCATCATTTCACACACATACCTGAAGATGTCAAAGATGGCTCACCATATATGCCATTCTAAAAAAGATGTCTTCTTCATCAAAAAAAACCAACTAATGACTTCTTTAAAATCCAAAAGCTTTTTTTACGAAAAAAACATTCATATATTCATATTCTTAATATCCATCTTCTGTAGAAAAGCTTATAAGCTTCCGGCTTTAGAATGAGAGAAAAAGTTTAACGCCTCCGACATGTAAAAAAAATTGAAATTTATAGGGATTTTTTTCTTCAATACTCATTTCCTGTGATTTTTTAAGGGAAGAAAAAAGTCTTAGTTTTTTTTTTGTTATTTTTGGAATAAAAAAAGAAAAAAAAGTTTTTTTTGTCAAAGCAATTGTGGGAGAAGAAGAAAAAGAAGAAGCATCTCCAAAAAAAAAGATGTCGTTTTCCAAAGGGAATTCTCTTCTTCCAATATTTGATACAGAGATTTTTTTGAGACAAAAAACTGCAGTTAAAGAGAAAAAAACAAAAGAAGCAATAAAAAAATGGTGATTAAAAAAAGATGATTCATGAGATTATGACATTCATGGAAGTTTGGAAAAGATTTATGCTAAAAAAGTTTTTCAAAGAAGTTTTTTAATGTTGTTTTTTTTGAACAAGGAAACTTGAAAAAAAGTAAAGAATTCTTGCATATTTGGGAAAACACACGACTTTGTCTGCATACTAATTTATAATTGAAAACCTCAACGCAAAACGACATGTTAAAAAAGAGATGAAATAAGCACATATTGATAATTCAATTATTAAATAATGGACAAAAAAAGTGATAAATAATTGTATCAAAAATGAAGATTTTCTTACGGTCTTTCAAGCAAAAAAATGAGAAAATACCGTATTGTTAAGATTTTTGATTCAGAACTTGACGCTGGATTTTTACAGTTTTTACAATAGTAATATTTTTATTTATTTTATACGTATCTGTTAGGTTTGCTTACAAAATGATCAACATGCAGCTTTTAATCATTAAAAGGTATTTTTTACATGTTCTGCTGAATACTGAATGTTTTAATAAATCTGCTTTCCTTTCTTTTTTCACCAATGGTTTTTATATGCGTTTACGTTCGTTTGTGACTTTATTTAGGTTATCCAACGTAAAGCCAAAGTATAAACGTTACAGTAATATCTTCTTTTTTTAAAAGCTTTTTACGTGAGATTAACGTGCATTTTGTTTGACAAAAATTTAATGTTTTCTTTTAATGGAACAGAGCAATGAAAGTTTAAATCATTTTTTATTTTAAAACTAAAAAGCAAAACCGTTAGAAAAATGTTTACTTTTCAGAAATATAGTGCGTCAAAGAAAAGGTGTTCTAACTTTGTATATTTGTTGATAATTTGTTAAAAAAATACATATTTTATCTTAATTGTTAGAGAAAACTGAAAATAAATGTATTCGAATACTTACAATTAAAAACACTAAGGATATTATTTTATCATACGAACCTTATAAGGTAATTTTTGTAAAAATAAATATTTACTAAATGAAACAGATCTTAAATTTAAAAAAAAAACATTTACGTAATGGAAAATTTTATTTTTTGCTTGTTTCTGTGTTTTATACAAAATTCCCTCTTTTTTATTCCATGTTCCATTAAAACTTCAGTCTCCTTCGTTTATGTCAAAGAAAGAACGAAATTATTCCAAGCACTTTTTCTGATTTTTGCTGGTTTTCAGTTGTACATGTATTTGAGCTCGATAATCAATAAATGTAAAAACGTTAATAAGAATTCATTAAAAGCTGCAGAAGCAAAAAGCATTTTTTTATACTAAAACTTTTCAACAAAGATTTTTTCCAATTTTTGTACATTCGTTTTGAACAATATTTTTGCTTTCAGCTATTTCATTGGGACATTGAATGTCCTAATAAAAAAATCTTATTGATGAATCCAGTTGGAGAGATTACAGCATAAATCAAAAAATATCAAGTGATTTTTCCACAACTCGAAAAGAACGTTTAAATGACATAATAAATGGCAAAACAAAATTAAGATATAGAAAAAAGCTTACAATCGTCCAAAAAAAATTTCTGCAAACTTTTTAAAAAATTACAATAATCTTTTAAAAAAATATCACTTCCCTTTTTGGTAAATTAAATATGACTTTGTAATAGATTAAAAAAATTGTTTATTTACCCAAATTTTTAGCAAAAATAAATTTAAATGTTTACAACACTTTTTTACACATAAAAGGTTGTGAAAAACTACATTCTAAATTTTCGTAGACAGGATTTCCGTTATCGGTCATTAACAAGCCACATGTATCATAATCAAAATATGGATATGGAAAACCAGATCGCCATGGCATATAATCTGTTGGTGAACCATCTGTCCATTTCCAAGTCATTCCTTTATCATTCGTTACTAAGCCAATCCATAAAGCATATCCTAATTGATCTTCAAAGTCTATAAAAGGATTTTATTATAAAGTAAAAGTAATTTTTTAGATTTTCTTGTTTAAAAAAGGGATAAAAACTTACTTAACAAAAACATTGCTTCTTCATGACTATGAAGTGAAGCAAGATGTGCACTATTTTTAACACAAATATCTTCAGCTGGTTGTTCGGTTTCAACTTCAGTTTGATTAAATAAAAGATAGCATGCTTTTGCAGGGCCAAAATATTTCCATCCATTTTCACATGGTGATGGTGGTGTTGGTGTTTGACCTGTGGTATCAAAATTGGCACATGCGAAAGGCTTTTTATTTGAGCAATCTTGGGCACTCCAATATCCATCAGAAATTGCAAAAGCTGCACAATTTTTTCCATTTGAATTATTCGATTGTTCATTTTTCCAATCAATAAAATCAAGATTACTTCCATCAGTCCATTGCCAAGTTTGATTACTATTGCTTTTTGTTGCACCAATCCAAAAATCTGTTGTTTTAATATTTTTTGTTGCGGTTTCTAAAAACTTTCAAAAAATATCAATTGTTTAATTATTTTAAAAAATTTGAACCCAAGATAAGATAAGATTTATAAATTTCGACTGCCATTGCTGGTAGTGAAATTAGGCAAAAAAAACAAAACAAATAAACTACAAAAAAAACAAAACAAAAAATACAGTATACAAAAATTAAGAGTAATAATTTTCAACCTAAAAAACTTACGATCAATAAAAGCATTTGTAAATCCATCATGAATCGAAACTAAATGTCCATTCAATTTCATACATTCATTTTCAGAATCCGAAAATGTTTTTGAAGTATTATAGAATGTAATACATTGTGTTTGCCAACTTTCTCCTGAACATGCTGCATTTGAAAAAACAGCAAAAATGTTAATCAAAAATATTGATCCTAGAAACGCAGAAAACATTTTTTGATTGTATGCAAAAAAAGTTAAAAGCAATGAAAGAAGCCAATTATTGAAAAATCTTATCAAAAAAATTCATGAATTGTTAGGTGATCTATAAACTGAAAAAATTTTTATTTTTATGAACGAATTTGCGTCATTTTTCATTCTTTCATCTTTTAATGACTTTTTGCCTTATTTGATTCCGGTAATAAAAAATATAAGAAAAATGTTTAATTTTGTTGGTAACAGCGGGAGCGTCAAATTTTGATGTCGGCGTTGAAGAGCAAATTACTTTTACAAAAATAAAACCCGTGATTTAAATACGTAATAAACTTTATTAGAAAAACATTAAACATCTGTATCAAAATTAGAATGAAGAGATTTTAAAACCAGCTATGCAAGAAATTTATCTCCAAAAGATTCAAAGTTGAATCTCTTGGAGATAAATAAAAAAAAGTAAATTTCGACAACATTGTTTTTCGCTTCATTTTCGGTTTAATTTAAAATGATACATATAAAAAGGCGCCTAAAAAACTATTCTGGAATAATTACCATATATTTGGCTTTCTTTTTGCAAATCTGATTATTTTACATGTATTCTCCTTTTTCAAAGAAGTACGCTTTAAAAAAACCAAGGTTCTTCGTTTTTTTTGTTAGAAAAGAAAATGAAAGGTTCATTTAATGTAAGTTTTGTTTTGTTTACTTTTTAAAACATTTATCACATTTTTAAGCAAATTATTTGCCCATTTAAAACGCAATGGAAGTTTAAAAAAGCAGATTTAATGAATTTAGCTGAAAATGAATATTTAACTGGAAAATATTTTTATGCATATAATATTTATGGTTTACAATATTCACTTTTAATTTATCCAAATGGATTTAATGAAGTTACAAGTGGAGAAACTTGGGCACTTTTATATTTAAATGCTTCTGAAGAAAGAAAAATCTTTGTTGAATTAACTCTTGAATCTGCTGAAAATGTTTCAAAAAGTTCATCTTTTCTTTATTCAACTGAAACCGAATTTGGAACAATGATCTGTAAAACTGAAGAACTTTTTGAAGAAAACAGCAAATTTTTTGTTAATGATGAAATTACAATTAAAGTTAAAGGAACTTTAATAGCTGAACATCCTTCAGTTTCAGTAAGTGCTATTTATCCGTTATATATCTTTTGATGTTTTTTTAGATTGTTTCATATCCAATTTACATGGAATGGAAAATTTGTGGAGCAAATTTTAAAGATGAATATCAAAGTAAAGTTTTTAATGCTGCAACATTCTTTGGTATCAATTATTATCTTACACTTTGTTTAAATGGTGCAGGTTTATATGTATATTTAAATCTTGGATTGGGAAATCAAAAAAAGATTGAAGCTGTCGTTGATTTTTCTGTTGATTCTGCACATCTTAATTATGGTATTCAATTTGGATATGAAATATCTGGTCGACAAGGAATTCTTTTATGTTCAAGAGATGATCTTTTTGATCCATCAAAGAGATTTTTTGTTAATGGTTTTCTTACATTAAAACTCAATGGTGTTTTAATGGTTGAAAAACGTCATTTTATTGATATTAATGTTAAAAATGGTGTAACACAAATGTTTCCTGTTAATAAAGATTTTGTTATTGCTGTTGGTGAAAGTGAAATCCTTGTAAGTTTTCTAACGATTATAATAAAGCAAATATTATTTTAGGTTCATAAACAACTTTTGAAAGATGTTTCACATGTTTGGGCTGGAATGTTTAATTCAAAAATGAGAGAAACAAATGAAAACTATATGATAATTAAAGATTTTGATTCTAAAATTGTTAAAGCAGCAATAAAACTTTGCTATCGTGAAAATGGAACTTTCAAATTTACATTTGAAGAAATGTTATCTCTTTATCATTTTGGTAATAAATATTATATTGCATTGATTATGGTATGTGCTTTCCTTCCATAATTGTTCCTATCATCATTGTTTTTTTAGGATTTTGCTGAAGATTGTTTAATTAAACATATTTCACCAACAAATCTCTGCCATTTAATTCAATTGTCAGCCCCTGATTCTTTTAATATTGCAAAACTTCATCAAAGTTATGTAAAATATTTTATTAAATGTATTCAAAATTCAACTCATATTTTTGCTTCTGAAAGTTTGGATGAAAAATTTCTTGCATCATTAGTTTTAAAAACTCTTCGTCCAAGTGTTAAAACTGATTTAAATGTTTAATCATATTTATTTTGCATTAGTACTAATAAATGTTTCCACAATGACGTATTCTGTCTGTTTGTATATCTAATGTAAGAATATGTTCTTACAAGAATTTTAAGAGAAAGATGTAAAAATCGAATGGATCTGGCATTAATTTAATTTCAAGGTTTGGCTGCAAAAATTTGTGAATTTTTTGTGTAGGAAATGTTTTTTTTCTATCGTATATTTTCGCGTCAAGAATTTCTGCAACCTTTTTCAACCTTTTTTTTGCTTTCTCAAATTTTCTCTTTCAAAAAACATGATTTCGTTAATCAATTTAAATGCTTAATTTGTTGTTTTATTTTTTCATTTTTATACTATTTTATGCGTTAAGTACTGATATTACTTAACATTATTAAAGTTAAGAAATCTTTTTGACTTATATTATTTTACGCTAAAAAATGTACAAAAGGTTTTTTGAGAACTATAGTATGAAACAAACACCTTAAAAATTTGCATGTTATTTATAACAAAAAAGTTGAAGAAATTATAAATTTTTTTGAAAATAAAGAAGTTGCAAAGAAAGGATTTAAAAATGGATGTTAAATGTGCAGATTGTGATAGTAAGTTTTTTATAATTGGATTTATTGTTGGGTGGAGTATTATGTATCTAATTTGGGATATATGATATCCTTTCTTAATTTTATCGAAATTTTTAGTTAAATACAGTATTCTCTTTTCCGGAGAATGAAGTTTGTTGTTAAATGGGATACTGTATATCCATGGATATATGATATCCCTTTAAGCTTTATATCATATATTATCTGATAAACGTTTAGAAAAAGTTGAAGGCCGTGCACTTTTTGTTGAAGAAAAAGTATATCATCGAAATCATTTTCGTTGTTCAGAATGTCAACTATCAATTCGTCATTTTTATTATTTATCTTCTGATGAAAAGCCTCTTTGTTATTCTTGTAAATCTCTTCGACATCCAATTTGTAAACGTAAGCTTTTTTCTTATTTATCTTTTTTTGTAACTATTTTAACAACTATTTTTTAGGATGTAATACATTTGTTGGTGAAACATTTATTCGAGCTGAAAATCAATGCTATCATTTGGATTGTTTTGTTTGTTTGGGATGTAATAAACCATTTCCAGGTTTGTATTTTTTTTTTAAATCTTTTACACAAAGAAGTAAAAACACTTAAACTTCTTGCTAATTTACATTGTTTTTATTCTTTAACATGAGTGATCTTTTTAGGTGGTGAATATGTAATTCATGATTCAAAGCCATATGATATTAATTGCTTTTGGGGACAAACAATTTCAACTGTAACTTCAATAATGCCAATAAATTTATCAAAATAATCTTTGTTTGCTCATTACTGTAATCGCTTTATGTATTTTGTTTATTCAATGCCAATTAATAAAACTTAATCCATTTATTAATAATCCTTAAAGCAATTCTCTCAAAACTTTTATAGCAAATAATTGCATTTGTTCTTTTTTTCTTTGTTTTGATTTCAGTTTTGGTGATTGAGAAAGATTTATTTCATTTTCATTTATATTACTTCAAATTTTGCTGTCTACTTTGCTTAAATAAAAAAGATGAATTTAGTTGCTGCAAAAAATAAACAAAATTTGGAAAATGAATTAGAAGAATTACAAAAAGCTGTAAAATCATCTCGTTATAATTCACCTTTATCCACATTAAATTTTGGATTTATCAGAAAATTATTCTCGAAAAATGATAAAAAGAAATGAAATGAAGAAAAAATAGATCGGTAAGAATTTTGTATTATTTTGTTTTTTTAACATTAAACTTTTTTCAGACCTTTAATTCAACTTGATACAAATTTTGATACTCAAATTCCTGACGAAAATTTATCTGATTCATCTCATTTCACTAAAATCAATAATGCTGGTTTATTATTTATTAAACTTGGCGAAACTTCACCAATTTATAAATTTTCAAAAACTTTTACTCAAAAATTTAAACCTTTATCAAATATGGGATGTTTAATTGATACAATTATTTCAACATTAAATCCAATAAATGTTTCAACTTCAAATGGTTTTATTGGAGTTTTAATTGATTCTGATGATTTAAAAAGTCTTTTATTCAAATGTTTTACAGCATTTTTTAAATCAAAGCCATCAAAAGAGTCAAAGAAATATGAATGGAAATCTCCGTTAATTATCAAAGAAAATGAAGAAGCAATTGCATGGATAAAATGTGATTTAGAAATTTTTGTTAAAGGAAAAAAATATGGAAAAAAGATGATTGAAGTTGAATTAAATTGTTTTTCATTTTATTTTCCAACGATTGAAGATTTTGAGAATGCTTTGGCTGATGCTGAAATGAATGACAATGAAGGAACTCTTTTATAAAATTATAATTTACTTTTGATATTTTTGTTTTTTGCATTTTACTCACTTTATTGATTTTTTTTGTGAATAAAATTTGTTGTAACACAAAACAATGTTTTCACTTTATATTTTCATTCGCTATCATTTGCTGTTAGAAGCATGTTCACTAAATTGAAAATGACGTATTTAGAATTGTATTGAAAAATGCTTTTGGCTTTGAGAAAGTTAAATGTCTCTCTTAAAGTTTATGTAATTTGTTTTTTTTGTACCGTTTTAATCTATTTTATTTTTAGAGGTAATATAAGGGATTAATATGGCCAATACAATAATAAGCATAAACATGCATAATCCAAAACAATACAACATCGTGGTTGTTATTGATGATGTTCACCAACTCTTGCTCACTCATATCAAAATTGGATAAAAAATTTTTGTAATTTATATTTTTAAGAAAACAAGGTGCGATATAGAAAAGTTTAAACAAATTGCGAGTACATAGATATAAAATTCAGCACTAATTTTGCAGTTAGAAATCAACTTTTGTAGTAAATTTTTAAATATTTATATAAAGTGTCACATAATTTGTTGAAAAAAAACAAGAAAAAATTAAATTAGTTCCAAGCATTTTTAAGTGATTCAAAATGGATTTCGCCTTCTTTTATAAATGAAAGGGCGCGAATTTTTCTTTGGGGTCTCAAAGATTGTTGATTATCAATAAATAATACAATTCCAATTCCAAGTGCATGAAAATATAATAGCTAAAAATAACTTTTTTTAAAAAACATGGCAGTGTCTCCAAAGTTCCACTTTTTTTGGAATGCGTTCCGTTCCGTTCCAGTTTTTTACAAATAAGTTCCGTTCCCGTTCCGTTCTGGAACGGGAACGGAACGGAACGGTGGAGACACTGAAACATGGCAAAATGCCATCAAAGGTGGCACAAAAACTTACATATGTCGCTTCAATTTCAAAACATGTTTGATAATAACTTTTTAAATCATAATCCATTCTTAAATAATATTGAATTGTAAAAGTTAAGAAATTAATAATCAATGAAGAAATCATTATAAAAATTGATAATCGAAGACTTCGAAAATTTGTATACATTTGAAAGTGAAGATTTATATCAAAATTATGGGCTTTTAATTTTAACATTTTTTTATTTTTTAGAAGCAAAATAATGAAACCAATAAAAGCAAAAAGATTTAAAAATAGCAGAGAAAAGAATACTGTTTTTGTTTGTTCGGCGGAAGTTGGAGATGACATTGAAAAATACGAAATTGGATTAGAATTGAATTCTCTTCCAAAAATATAATAAATTGTTGAAAATGGGATTGTAAAAAGAAGAAAAATAAAAAATTTCAAAACATATTTTCGATATTTGCCGTATGAAAGCGGCTTAAAACTTATCCAAATTCGATCAATTAAAATTGCAAATTTCAGCAATATTTAATCCAACAACTCCAAATTGTTGTGATCCACGAATAATTACGCCACGCCATGAAACAGTAATTCGATTACAGCCTTCATAAAAAATATAATAAATATTGTGCCATGAATGAATAATTATTGTAATATAATTATGCCAAATTGCAAATCCGCATAAAATCCATACAAATATTTTAAAATTAAAATCTAAACAATCAAATTTTCGTTTAAATTTTTTTAAACACAAAAGTAATAAAACTATTCCAATTAAAGAAAATGAAATTTGAAAAAATTGTGTTATTCGAAGCGGAGTATTTTTTGAATGCCCAACTGCAATTAAACATCGCATTTCAGAAAATGGTAAAATATTTGAGGCTAATACTTCTCGAATTGGAAAATGATAAACATAATAGCTGATATCACTGATATTTGGCATATTAATTTTGGCTGTTGTTCCCATGATAAAATATTGTTAAAAATCCCGGAAGTAAAAAAAAGTAAAAACACAGTGGAAAAAAAGTGCTGCAAAGTAATCTGAAATTTTTTAAAATTACTTTTATAAAGAATGTATGTTTCCAATTTATTAACGTTAAAATAAAAAAAATAAATTTGAAGCTCATATATAAATATCTAAAAGGCAATGAAAGAATGACGAAAAAAAGAAAGAAAAAATGTGGCAACTCATAAAAAAATATAATAACTCTAAAAAATTTTGTCCGTAATTATTGCTTTATAAAATAGAGTTTACAGAAAAAACAGATGTAAGCAACTAATAATTTTCTTTTTCCATTGCGAAATTACAAGTTCTAAAGTACTTTTTTTCTTCTTAAAACATTCCAATGTGTCTGAGAAACCCAGCAATGTATAATAATATTAACATTTTTTAAGAAGAATAGATAAAAGGTTAGCATAATATTTGAAAAAACAATTTTAAACACCGGATATTTTTTAGTTTGTAATTACAAAATTCAACTCATTAGCATATACTACGGCAAACAATTAAAAGACTTTTTATAAATAATTAAAAATGAAATTTTTTTTCTTTTTTTGCTTTTAATCAGTTTATATCATTTTTTTAATTTACGTTTTATTTCCTACAAATACATTTAAAATATTCAAAAATCAGGTGTACATTAAAAGAAAGGGCAGAATTTTTTTTGGTTTCAGTCGATTTGTTTTTTTTTTTGATTAAAAACCAATGTTGTGTCATATTTATTTTTCTCTTCGCTGTAAACACTGCAATGAAAATGTTTTACACCTTAAATGCTACAGTTTTATCGGGCTTTTTTTTAGTTACATTTTTGAGACGAATCAACGTTGTTGCATTCGAGCATTTAAGAAAAACCATTTTATTTTTTGCTTTTAAGAAATTTTTGAATATTTACTTTTTGTTTGTAATAATCGAATATTTTCTTCTTATTTTAAAAAGTACAAAAAATAAAAATCATTTGATACAGAAAGTTAAAATAATGTTTGCTTTTTCATATTTTGAAAAAACAAACATTATTAAATTACAAACTTTTTTTATATTTTTTACAAAAAATTTTCTAAAAAAAGAGTTCCTTAAATAAAAAATTTTACAACTTGGTTTTTTGATTTGACTTTTAACTGTTACATTTAAATTACTCACAAATATGTTTTTCTGATTTATTTTTGCCTCACCATTTCCGAGCTCGTTTTTTTTATTTGCTTTACAGAAATTTTTTTAACATAGTTTTTCGTTGAAATTGCATCCATTTGTAAAACGAAACAAAACAACGTACTTTTTTCTGTCGGAATACTTTTGCCAGACACATAGATACACTTTATAAATCGCTCTTTTTTCTGACATTTTTTTGCAAGAGAAAAAAAGCATTACACAAAATCGATATGTTTTTTTTTAAGAAGAAAAACGCATATTGTTGATTTATTTTTTTTGCCGATGCTTTTATATTGAAAAGATTTCAATATTTTCTTCTGTGAAAAGAAATCTTTGAATATTTTATTTCTTAAATAAAAACAAAGCGTCATAATCCATGTTTAAAATGCTACAAAAGTAGAGAAAAAACAGATTTTGTTATTAACTGAAGAAAAGCGTCAAATGGCCGAAGAGGGCCTGAAAAGGAAGAACGTAAAATGATTGTAGAAGAAGAACAACGTCTGACAACTCAATAAGCTCAAGAAAAAGAAGATATACATTGTAAAAAACGATTTTGGCAGGACTCACAGTTAATGAAAAAAAGAAAAGATTCAATCCATTAATTAAAAAAGTCTACATGATAATATTTACAAATAATTTAAATAATGTATTTTAATTTGAATTAACACTATTCAAAGATTTTCAGTTGTCAAAAAAAATATGACATTTGAAGTACCAAATTTATGAAAATATACAAGATTAATGTTAATTCATCAACTTTTGAACAAAAAAAAAGAAAGAAGCATGGAGTAAAAAGAGGTAACGCGAAAATGATGCCAATTGAAACAAGAACTTTTTTAAATGTTGATTTAACTGAAAATGGAATTTTTAAATACATTTGTTAAAAATGTATAAAAAACCTCTTTTTTCAAACATGGTTGGAGGATTAGCGATATTTTTATGTTATTAATTATTTGTATCGTTTATTTTTCCCCCACTTTCTTTGTAGTTTTTTAAACCTGTTTTAAGACTTTTTTTATAAAAACAAAAAAATATTCAAAGTTTTGTTTAATGCAAAAAACAAAAAAAATATATTTTGCAATAAAGCGTCGTCCAAAAAGTTCAACAAAAAGCGTTTTCCTTCTTTAAAAATAATATATCTATTTTGTGTAATGCGTTTTTTTTTCATTTGCAAAGAAAATGTCAAAGCAGAAAAAAGTTGATTTGAAAAATATGTTGTACTTTTGTTTTCTTTCACGCCAGATGTGAAAATGCAGTAGTTAAAGCATTTCGTTAAACAACTTTGTAAAATGTTACTTTAACTGAAATAAAAAAAATTTTAAGTCCAATATCTGCCTTTGTTAAAAATGTTCAAAAATGATTCAACTTCATTTATATTTTCTTTATTATTTTAAATCATCTGATTTTTTCTTTATTTGTCGCATGTTAATCTTTGATTAAAACATTCAGTTTTCATTAAAATCTATTAAATATTCAAATGCAAAAGAAAATACTAAAAATATTTTTAAAATAAAAGCGTCGTCCAAAAAAGTTGAACAAAATTTTTAATTTTCACGTTGAAAAAAAGAAAGAGAAATAATTCCTGTAAAATATTGACTTTTTTCCAATGAAATAAGTTTACATGATTGTTTTTGACATTTTAGTAAGAAATATAATAGTTTTTTTTTGAATGACACGATGAAAATGACGTTGTTTCTGTTTAAAAAAACATTTATTTTTTGATTCAACAAAAAGGTGGTGACATATTTGTCAGAGTAATTTAGAGTTGAGAGAAATCTCTCAAATCACATGAATTTAAAATAAAATTTTATTTTGCAGAAGTTTTTTTAACAATATTAACTAGATATTTTAATAATGAAAACAAAGCAGATAATCTTTCTTTAATGATTTTTCAAAACAAAAGTTTTACTTTTTTTACTGCTTTTAAATTAAAAAACATTGTTTAGTGATTTTTAAATTAGATAAAATATTCAAAGATTTTTCTAAAGAAAATAAGATGGAAAATGCAACGTCGTTGATTCGCCTCATAAACCACAGCAGACCCAAAAGGAAAGTGGGCTGCGCTCCAGCTGCAGCAAAAAAGCCACTCTTTTGACTTTTTGTTATTTTTTAAACCCACTCTTTTTTGAAAAAAGAAATCATAGGAGTGACTTTTTTGCTGCAGGTTGCGCGCAGCCCACTTTCATTTTTTCTTTGAACGGGTCTGCCGTGAAACACAATAAAAAGAGAGCCCAAAAAACTGCAAAAATATTCCCATTAAAAAATAAAGAGCGTAAAACATTTACGCTGTAATGTTTTATTGCAAAAAAGAAGAAATATGATAGTCATATAAAATGATTCAACTGAAACAAAACAAATGTTTTTTTTTTTTGATTATAAAAAAAAATCAGTTATTCATTTATGCCAACACAGTTTTGCTATTAAAAACTGCAAAAATTTATTTTCTTTACATATTTTGTAATTTTATTTATTTGACTTTAATTTTTAAATTGCTGCAGACGATTTTTTATTTTAAAACAGATTAATAACGTTTATTTGCTTTGTTGTTGAGGTAATGTAACATTTGACAATAAAACTATGCATGTATTGCCAAAAAATGAAATGTCATAATCGAAAAAGAGATATTAGAATTAAAAACAAGAAAAAAATATTTAAAGAGTAAAATTGCGAACGAAATAAAAAACATAGCAATGTTAACATTGCGATAAAAAAGAAAATAAATTTTTCGATTTTTTAACTAAAAAACCTATGATGTTTTACATTTCTTTTTCTCATTGCAATAAAAAAAAATGCAATGCAGCTGCTTTATAGATTGAATTTTTTATTGCAATAAAAAAATCAATTGTGCTCTGTTTTATTTTGCTTTTGAAACAACTCACAGCCAGTCATTGCATTTACACTAAAGAAAATATTCTTTCCTTTGGGTTAAAGAAATGTTTGAATATTTAATTTATATTTGTAACAATTAATTACCCTCTTTCAATTAAAACAATACAAAAATAAAAATTATTTGATTGAGACAATAAAATAATCAGTACAATGCTTTCATCCTTCAGAGAATATGAAAACATTATTAAAATATTGATTTTTTAATTTTTATTAATCAACAGTTTTAAAAAAGAAAGTTAACATGGTATGGTTAATTTTTAGGGACTCTTTTCAACAGTTATGGTTTATATTACTTAAATATTTATTCTTCTCGTTTTCATTTTTAATTGTTAATAATGTTAATTAAATCTTTGTTTTAATAATGACCTTTTGAACTTTCTGTTTTTATATTAATTTTTTAAAACAACAGTTTTTCTTTTTTTACTGCTTTTAAATTAAAAAGCATTGTTTAGTGATTTTTAAATTAGATAAAATATTCAAAGATTTTTCTAAAAAAAATAAGATGGAAAATGCAATACCGTTTGATTCATCTCAAAAATTAAATTGAAAAAGAGAGCCCAAAAAACTGCAAAAATATTCCCATAAAAAATCCAAGCTATAAAACAGCTGCAATACAACGTTTTTTGCAAAAGAAAAGAAATATGACACATCATACATTTTGAGAAATAAAAATGAATATTTTGAAACAAAAAGGACTTGCTCATTTTTTCTTTCTTTTTTAAATTTTAGTGTACATAATTTTTGAATATTTTGCAAATATTTGGAAGAAGAAAGAAAAATCGTACGCAGTTGTTAGGTAGAAAATGGCATAAATTTATTTTAAGAAGAAAAATACTTTAATAAAGTGTTACTTTAACTGAAAATGGGTCTTTCGAAATTTGTAAAAAATGTATGGAGTATTTATTTTTAAATATTTTATACATTTGAACAATTATTGATATCAATTCTTGACGTGAATCAAGTCACTTGATGCATTTAAAACTGCTTGGGAAAATTATCTTTAACGAAAAAAAGAATTGGCAATGATAAAACGATACATTTTTTTTGAAGATGAAAAACAAAGCTTTAAGATTATGTCAATAGATTAGTCAAAAAAATATTGGCACCCGCTTTTATAAAACGATACATTTTCGTCGTTGGCAAATTTTTGATAAAAATATTCAATGTTAATTACCTGTTGTTACTTTATTGGCTAATCACTGAACTATGATCAAAGAAATATGGGATACAAATTTATTATATAAGTTTTGCAAATAAAATAGAATCAAATTTTAAAACATAATATTAAACTCCATATTTTTCAAAAACATCTTTCATTTCACCTTGTAAAAGTCGATCAGCATCTTCAAAAAGGTGAAGAGTTTTTAATACAGCAAAATCATAAAAAGCACTTTTCAAATATTCTGATGAAATTTTATCTTCATTCGCTGTAAACATAAGTTCTGTGACACCAATAGAATAAAAAGCTTGTGTAAGAAAGCAATAATTATATGCTTTTTTAAGTTGTTCCACTGTAAATGGAACTTTTTCTTTTGAACCAAATTCTTTTGATAAACATTCAAAATAATATTCAATTGCAAAAACTTCAGATTGTCTTCGAACAACTCCATCACAGCAATGTGTTAAAAATCTTGCCAAATCTGACATTGGTGAACCTTAAAATTAAATTTGTATTTAACATTGATTTAATTTTTATGTGTACCTTCGTGCATAATTTGCCAATCCACAAATGCTGCAACTTCATTTTGGATATCTCCTTCTTCATCGATGGCCCACATAATATTTCCAGAATGCATATCCCCATGTACAATAACAGATTTCATTCCCAAATCCAAATGTGCTTGTTTTGTTGAATATATTGCAAAATCTCGGTTCATATAAAATTTGCGTAATTTGTTCATTATTGGAATTAAAACATCTGAAATTTATTGTTAAAATATATTTGAAAAAGATATTTGGTCAGGACTCTGCTCTGTTTCGATTTCGAAAAAATTACAATTTTTAATTTTTGTCGTAATTCGAAATTGAGCCTTTTGAAACAACTTTACATTACTTTTGAAAATTTTTTGTCAAATCAGAGTTCAGCACGAGTAATCAAAGCTATCCACCTAAGTGGGTATGCTTTGATTACTGCAATATTGGCATTTTTAAACGATAAAAAGCGTCATATATGCTATATGATATAGCTTACAAAAATGAGCTTAAAACCACATGATATTTTAAAAAACCCAAAAAATCAACCGGTTTTATCTTAAGTAGCAGATGATCTCTATCCAGGCTGACAAATTTGTCTACTCTAAATTAACTCTGCAGACAAATATCGATTTTGTCAAAAAATTTCGATTTAAGTTTATCAGGAAAAGATATTTTAAACTCAAGGCTATATATGATTTACCTTCTCTTTTAGATTTTTTCAAAAATGGTGCTTCCATTGGTGCAAACAATTGTGCACAATCTACTAAAGCTTCTTGAGTTTTAACATATTTTCCATGCCAAATTTCAGGATCAATTGAAAGAATATTTTTATGCATATGTGCCAAATGTCGAATAACACATTTAACTTGAGTTAAATTAATATTCTCAAAAAAAGATAACGTTTTTCCACGTAAAGTTAAATCTTCCATATGTATGACACCTTCTTGCTTCTTTAAAATCCATTCACGAGTTTTAAAAACTTTTGGACATGGAACATCAATGATGGTTGTAAGATTTTTGTAAAAATCACATTCAAATTTATGAATTTCTGTCATAAATGTATATTTGTCTTTGTTTGTTGCTTTTTCAAAATTATCAAAGTCAAAATCACATTTTTCTTTTGCTTCATTCATACATTCCATACCAGGAATTTTTAGAACTGTGTGATAGACGTCTTTGGCAGAAGTGGTAGTAGAATCAACAAATGTAACAGTGCATCGAAGGACTTGTGATACAAAACCTTTTCCACCAGAGACATCATAAGCGGTTACCTAAAAATTAAAAAGAAAATTAAATTTTAGCAAAATGAGAACAGAAAAAAAGCCACAATGACTCATAATATTTTTAACTCATAAAATAAAACTTACATCTTTAACAATTCTATCACCATGTAAATTCTGATAAACTTTATCATTTTTCCTTAAAGAATCCAACAACCATTCAACGGTAAAACTTGTGCCAAAAATAGATTTTGAAATATCTACAACATCACAAATTTCCTTTTCCCCTTTCATTTTTATCGGCAACCAATGAATATTTACAAAAACATAAAACTTCTGATTTTTGATTACTTCATTTTATATCATTTTTCAAAAATTGAAGTTTCAAATCACAATCATGCAATTTTTTTATTATGTCAAAAAAGGTTTTTAAAACAATTTATTTTAATCGTATTATAAACAAAAATGATGGACCACCTTTCATAAAAATGCTTTTTTTGACTATAATAAAAGTCAGACGAGAAATATCATTTATATAAATAAGGTTTTGACGAGTTTGATCAAAAAAAATGTTGTAGTTTGGTTTTTTTAAATTTTGTTGCCAACTAAAGTTCAGAGTGTCTAACTTTATAAAATATTGTAATAGTTTTATAATCTTGTGAGAGATGAAAATATTGTGTTCATGAAAGTAACAGATGACAACAAAAACCAAATTTGGTAGGAAAAAAATGTCTGGTTATAATTTGTCACTTTTAATTATTATAACAAAAATATAAAATATAAGTGTGGTTTTTTTAACAAACAAGATCTAATATACAAGATTTTGTTAGACAAAAAACATATTTTTTAAGGTTAATTATAGATATTATTCATGTGATTCAACTGACTTCTTTTATTAGCCCAGCAGAAGTTGGCGCTGCTCTATTAAAGTTGATAAAACAGAAAACAAAAGAATTTCAAGGAAAATGGCTAATTTTCAAAAGTAGAAACATTTACCCAGGCAATAGCAAGTTTGAAAACCATGAATTATTTTGTAGAACAAAGAAACAGTGTTTTTCAAGATTTTTTCCAAAAAATCTTAGATAAATATTTTTTTAAATAAGAAGTGCTACACTATTTTTCTTAGGTTATAATAACTTTGTTTTTCTCAAGTTTAAAATAGATACAAAGCAGGGCTTCATCACAGCCACACCTTTATTGTTTTGTCAAAATATCGCCACTTAATTGTGCCGCCTCAGATATAATCTTATCTTTTTTCAAAAATAAAGGTTTATCACTTCAAAGATCGACTGTTTGTTTTGACTGACATAAAATGCAGCAATTTTGCACCAAAATTTATCATTATTACTTTTGTTTTTTTTTAAAGATGAAATTGTTGCTTTTTATTGGTTTTTGTTGCACAATTTTTTCAACATCGTCGGTATCTTGTGAACTGTTCGGCTGTAACAAAATATCATCAAATATGTTTATTCAAATGAACGAAAAAAATTTCTCAGTATCCGCAATTGCTGAACTTCAGAGTACAACTGGTTTTTTGCGAATTTTAGTTACAAATGTGTCTTTTATTGGTCCAATTGATCCTTTGGATACCGCTATCGGGATTAATTATCAAGATTACGATCACAAAGACGTAATTTTTCCAATGTATGCCAATGGAATAAATACAACTGTTGAAAACAATTCGTCTTTCACTCTTCTCGCCTGGATACATGGTACTCCTGTGTCAATGTTCGACGGGGTCATTGATGAATATAGTTTTTCACCTGCTTTTGCAGGACTTTTTAGCAAAGAAAAACCATGTTTCACATCAAATTTTGATGCTTTACAAAATATTTGTTGTTTATCATTTTTTTTGATTCCTGAAACGACAAATACTTCCGTACCCAAATGCAAACAACTTAAATCCCAATCCATTTATTATAATGCATCAGATAATTACAGCATTGTTGCATCTTCAGATATGTATTACAATATTTCTAAAACCCAGATTACAACAAATGGAAGTGTAACTGCTCCAACACATTATGGAATTTCGTACAAAATTAACGGAAATGATGACACTTTTGGTAACTGTAATGAGTAAGTTTTATTAGCAATTAAACCAAAGAAAGCAATTTTTCAGTTTAAATTTCCCAAATTTAATTTGCACTTATGCCATCCCAGATGGAGATATGAAAATTTTGCTAACCGTTCGATTTCACAATTACAATGTTGGAGATCCAAATTTTCCTGATGTGCCATTTAATAAAACGGCAAAACTCGGTCGAATCATTTTTCGAGGGGATTTAACTTTAATGGAAGAAGGAATGCCATTTACAAAGAAAAATAATTGTTTTTACAATAGTGACGCAAGTGCCGGAATTTATGTTGTTTATAGTCAATTTTGTTGTCAAGATTTTGAAAGCTATTAATTGTTTGTGTTTATCACTAAAATAAACTCTAACCATTTAAAAATCCTTTATTTCGTTTATAAAAATTGGATTCTAAAGGTGCATCAGTTGCAGAAAAGCAGACATTTTAATTTCATTTCGGGTCCTAGTAAAAGGAAAGAGATAGTCCGAAACATCGGTTAAATGACAATGATAACTGTGTAAAACCTTCTCGACGTCATCTTCTAGACTTTCAACACATGCTACCGCTTCGAATTTTATTAATGCTGGTGCAGCTTTGGTGTTTGGGATTACAACAGCTTTGGCTCGACACATAAAAGGGAATAGTTGGCAGAAGAAACAGAAATATGAAAATTAAAAATTATCAACAATTTTACTGCCTTACGAAATTCTTATCATTATTCATTCTTCCAGTGACTGGCAGCAAATTATCACCCGCTTTTGAAATCTGATCGTTTCAAGGGGAAAGGCTGAATGACCACCATTTATCGGCCACCTTTTTGGTTTCTGGACAGTCGCTTAGTTATTAAATAAAAACATATTTTTTGTATAAAAATTTATTTAAAAACATTTATCAGATTTCATTATAAAAAATGCTCGTTCAAAAGATTGTGAAATAGAACAAATTTAATTTATTTTAATGGTTGCATTATTTCGCAATATATTGTTGTAAAAAAGTGCAAAGCACTAAACTACATTTATTTTTTGTCTCTGTTCTTTTTCTTTTTTTTTCTGCTCTATTTTTTATTGCACAATAAAAAAAATGTTTTTTTATTGTGAAATTGGAAATCAACGACAAATGGAGTTGAAAACTTGATTTTTTTTATTTCGAAATATTATTATGAATTCATCAGAGATAAAGGGCGGAAAAGTTTTTTTTATCACATTTAAAATCGTATAAAAAGAATTGGGAATCCAAAAAAACCCCTTGATTTTGTTAATTATTGCTCAAATTCAACTGATACTCTCTCTTATTCAGTTATGAATTTCAATGCTGACACGAATAATGTTCCTTCAACTTCAACTTTGACATCCTCCTCGATTTTAAAATATAAACCATCCAAATTAATTTTTACAGTTCCTTCCCATCAACAATATCCTACCGATGTTTATAGATATTTAAAAAAGAATGTTGCCCCGAAAATGGTACTTAAATTAATGCAAGTTTGCAAATATTTTCAATATCAAAGTTTTCCATATTATGTTATTCGACATCTTTTTGTGTCCACTACTGAGGCATACTTTTGTAACATTTATAACAGATGGGTATATTATACGGAAGTATTTGTAAATCATGCAAATTCAAGTTCTAAGCAAACATTGAAATTTTGTGATTTACCAGATAATTTATGGATTGCTGATACGCTTATAATTGAAACAATGCCAATTTCTTATTTGATTCCAAAAATTGCACACTGTGATATTTATAATTTATAGTTGAAATTTCAAAATATAACATTAAAGGAATTTCAAATTTTGACTGCTGCTAAAAACATAAAAACTATTGGTTTGATTGAAACGTTTATTGATAATGGCAAAGGAAATCTTATATCATTCGAAGAATTACTCGAATGTCTTCCATTCGTGTGGAGAATAAACATGTAAGATTTATCATTGTTAAAAGATTGCTTTTTGAATACCCTGTTCTGCCCCATCTTATCTAATCCAAAAACCCTTATTTTTTAAAGATTATACTAAAATCGGCAGACTGTCTAAAATTCTCATATTTTTATAAATCTCAAAAATCATAACCTAGTGCCATGGCTCCTATTGCTGTATCCGAATTCTAACATAAATGATAATAATCGAATAAATTATTTTTAGTCGAAAATATGTTCCATCAATTGAATGCCTGAAAGCTGTAGAAAAGTTTAACCTTAAAGAATTATTTCATTTGAAATTGTCTGATGTTTCAATGGATTTTGATTTTGTAAGATATATGGATTTTATTCGTGTAAGTAATTTGTTTATTTATAAGCAATGAGTTTTTTAAATCCTTTTTAATGCTATAGTAGTAATTTATATGGATGATGCATACGTTCATTACTTGCTTTCATTAAAAATGGACTATAATATTTTGATAGTCGATCATGCCGAAGGGGGAAGGAAGTGGAATCAAAAATTTTGTTGGCTCTTGTTTTATTGTTATAGTTCGTCAATCGTTTAGAAGAATAGAAATGAGTTATCAGAATATTGAAGATTGCTTTCCATCTTTCCTTTTTATCTCTTGTATTTTAAAAATATAAAATCCCATCATTTTGCATTTAACATTTTTATTACGTTTCTCAAACAATAAAAAAAACGAGATGGCATCTGAAATAGGTCTCTTATAAATGTAACGATATATGCATTTTTATTATATCTCAGCAATGTTAAAATGTTGATCCCAGGTATCTAGGTGGCATCAATTTCTAAATTTCTTCTAGAATTAGTTTTAATTTTTTCATATGAAAATTATGTTATTTTAGAAGCAGTATTCCATTGGAGATCATAAATGTACAATTTATACCATTTTCTTTGAAGATAATATATCTCCCGAATATACGAAACAACTTCAATCCATTGTTGATAAAGTCGTTAATAAAGGAATATATAGAACGGAATATGGACATGTACACATCAATTTTCCAAATATAAAACAAGAATCAACAGATGCCATGGCGAGATATTGTAGAATGAAACAAACTGACCGTTGGTGTTGGCAGCAATTTTATGGTAAATTCAGATATAAGCTTTGATGAATATGAAGCAAAAAAATCACAGAAAACAATTCAAAGAAAAAATAAAAGAAGAATTTTAAGAAAAAAAAGAAATTCTCCGCGTTATAGCCAGAAAATGGATGATGCTTCAAATCATAGTTTGCAAATCGATAAAAATGGTTCACGTTTGAAAAATACTCAAAAACCAAAATATTCAAGATCAAAATATGTTATAAAATCAAACTCTTTATGGTCAAAATATACTTCTGATTTTGCAATTTAGTTTTTTTTAAATAATGTTTTTTTTTGTTCTTTGTATGCTTTATATTTGATTGCTTTCTGAATAAAAGAAAGTTTTACTGAATTTTTCGTGTCAACTTAAAAACACTTCTTTTTATTTTACAAAAAGTAAAAGTACTGTTTTTACTGAATATTAATTTGCAGTTATAATATTTAAGGGAAGAAAAAGAATGAAAAAACTTATGTAACTTTTCTTAAATAATAAATAACATTCGAACGTTTTTCAAATGAAAAAACTTTCACCTAAATCCTTAAAAGTTTGCCCCTCTTCCATTCGATCATAAAAAAAATTAATTATAATATAACTATTCTCAAGAAAGTTTAAAAACTTCTTTGAGTTTAATTAAAGATATCTTATTTGTACCCTAACGAATACCAACAAACAAAACGCTTTTTTTTCTTGAAAACAAATTTTAATTTACAGGGTGGTCACGCTGGACCACCCCCAAAACAAATTAAATTTATATTCCAGGGCTGCAAGTTTTAAAAAAACTACTTAGGGGGATCGATAGTCTATATCATCGGATTTTAAAATATGGTTTTGGAATTTCTACCGTAACCCTCGAAATTTTTTGGTCTCACAACGAAAATCTGAAAAGGCCAAAATTTTCAAATTCTGATAAAATATCATTTGGGATGGCTAGAGGACCTCTTTAGAAGACTCTATGCAAAAAATCTCGAAAAAAAATTTTCTTTGAAATTTTATCAAAATTCGAAAATTTCGACGTTTTCAGGTTTTCGTTGTGTGACCAAAATTTTTCGAGGGTTACGGTAGAAATTCCAAAACCACATTTTAAAATCCGATAATATAGGCTATCGATCCCCCCAAGCAGTTTTTTTAAATCTTGCACCCCTTGAGTATAAATTTAATTTGTTTTGGGGGTGGTCCAGCGTGACCACCCTGTATTAGTATTGGTATAAATCGCTCAAACATATTTATACGTAAGAATAAATATGCGTGACAAAAGTTAAAAATATCCCAATTCCGTTAAAAATTTAGCATCTTGCGCACAACTGCTGATGCTACCGATCAGGGCTGCACGAAACCGAGTTTTTGTAAAACGAAACTAAATCAAAACGATTTTTCATCGCGCGAAACGAAACGAAATAAAATAAAATCCTATGAATTTGAATGATTTTTCAAATTTTTTCCGTTTCGCGTTCCGCGAAACGAAACGAAACCAGGGATTGAAAATGAGGCCGGCCGGCCTCGGCCGGCCCGGCCCGGCCCCGGGCCGGGCGGGCCTTAGCAATTCTGGCCCGCGGGCCGGCCGGGCCGCGTTAAGAAGCCCGCGGGCCGGCCCGGCATATTTTTCAAATTCTGTTTTTTGGTAGTTTTTATGTTTGTGGTGTGCGCAGTACGCACTTTTTCTTTTCTCATCACTATGAATCATTGTTATATTAATTCATATTGATGAGAAAAGATGCAAAAAACTATTTTTTGCAAGCTGCAGGTTTCGAAAAATATTCTAAAAAACTTTTAAAAAAACTTGAAATATTTTAGGGCCGGCCGGGCCGAGAAAACTCCGACGACGGGCCGGGCCGGCCGTCAATTTTTAGGCCCCGGGCCGGGCCGGCCGACTTTTTCGGCCCGATTTTCTATCCCTGAACGAAACGAAACCCAAAAAACCGCAAAAGTTTCGCAAAAAAGAAACGAAACTTTCGTGCAGCCCTGCTACCGATATACCAAATTTGAGGCCAGGGTTTTACACAAACTAAAAAACAGCGAATCAAAAAATTACTTTCCAAAACATTTTCAGCTAACCCTAAAAGCTCTCTTTTTAAATTCATTTTTCATCAATTTTTTTCCGTATTTTTGTAATATCTTTTAAATTCTTCTTTCTTTCATCTTTTAAATTAAAACTTTGTTATCTTTTTTGTTTACCACTTTTTAAACTAAAAAAAACATCTTCTATATTAAAACTTTCTTATCTTTTTAGTTTAAAGGAGGTGACTCTTTACTTTTTTTGTTTTTTTGCGAATTGATGAACCTGACGATCAGGTAAAGAACAATAGAAATTTTTTTGTTTTTTACCTTTTCGCCACGTTCATTTATTCTTAAAGGAATGTGTTGCGACTCATACGAAAAGCTGCCAGTTTTTATCAGCGTAAAGCGCGCGAAATTCAAAAAATTCGTTGGAGCAAAAAAAATTTTTTGCAAAAAAAAATTTCTTTTGCTTTGCATTTTTTACATTGAGCTAATTGTTACTGATATCTTTTGCTTTAATTACGTGTATTTTTTACTGTTTTATTTTACTTTATTGATTTGATGTATTATATTACCGCG
The DNA here is from genome assembly GCA_963922195.1 of Panagrolaimus sp. PS1159. NCBI lineage: Eukaryota > Metazoa > Nematoda > Chromadorea > Rhabditida > Panagrolaimidae > Panagrolaimus > Panagrolaimus sp. PS1159. The sequence goes on from CAWUHW010000008.1 coordinate 3,021,916, forward strand.
TATTACATGTATTTATGTTAATAATTATGTTTGTTTATCATTTAGTCGCTAAAAAAGTGTTTTTATTCCTTGCATATATATTTGTTAGATTTTTTAGACTACTTTCTCCATAAATGATCTTGGGAGCAGCGAATAGAAGGTAAGTTTAGCTATTACAGGCTAGTTTAGTTTCATTTTTTTGTTCTTGACAGTACTAATTTTATATATTTATAGGTCCATTGCTTCTTGGTGCTGATAAATATGATGGTCGATGGTATTGCTGGTGCCAGATGGATGGCTTTGGATGATCGATGGAAGTGTTGGGGATAGGTTTGTTTGGCCGGAGGACTGGTGTTTGTTGAAAAGTCCAGTCAGTCCCCACATATGGCCATCTTTTTCGTTTACCAATGACGTCCAAACTAAAGGACGAAACGTCATTGGTTTTGTATTTATTTTTTTAGGTTTATAATTTATCTCTTTTAGCTGTTCTAATTCTCGATATTGTTGGAGCTGCAGCCGGAGCCGATAACGGAAATCAAAGGTATGTTTGTTTTATCTAATATGATCTTTTATAGGTCCATTGCTTCTTGGTGCTGATAAATATGATGATCGATACTTGTTCTAGTGCTCTGGAAGAAATGTTTGAAGCTGCTTCTCTTGTTTAAAAGAATTGTTTTTTTTGTTGTAATTTTTCATAATCATAAATATCTTGATGATTTTATATTTGTTTTTTGGGGTTTATGGGATGGGGGTGATATTTTATTTTTGCTGTTATAATCGGTGATCTTATACATGTTTGTTCTGGTGGTTGGTGTGCTCCAAGACAGTGAGATTGAATTTCTTTTGGTGTTGAAGGTTGAAGAGATAACAAACAAAACTTGAATGTCGAAAGAATTCAGATTTGATTTTCATGAAAGCCTTGGATTTGTTAACTTTTATCAGTACTAAAACAATTTCTTCTTATTCTAACAAAGGTTCAAGAGCATACAAAATAATGAAACCTCCATATTTATGGTCTAAATGAATTCCACTCAAATTTATATAACAAGCTAGCAATTGTGGTCTTTGTGCAAACGTTGTTTTTCAGTATAAAACTGGAAGTTACAGTACTCTGCTATCTCCATTCAAAATCATAGTTGGTGATATAAATCAAAAGATAAAGAGACGACTCAACAAACGCCGAATCAATATCTGCTACAAAATAAATACCCCCATAAACCCCAAAAAACAAATATAAAATCATCAAGATATTTATGATTATGAAAAATTACAACAAAAAAAACAATTCTTTTAAACAAGAGAAGCAGCTTCAAACATTTCTTCAAGAGCACTAGAACAAGTATCGATCATCATATTTATCAGCACCAAGAAGCAATGGACCTATAAAAGATCATATTAGATAAAACAAACATAAAAAATGAAACTAAACTAGCCTGTAATAGCTAAACTTACCTTCTATTCGCTGCTCCCAAGATCATTTATGGAGAAAGTAGTCTAAAAAATCTAACAAATATATATGCAAGGAATAAAAACACTTTTTTAGCGACTAAATGATAAACAAACATAATTATTAACATAAATACATGTAATACGCGGTAATATAATACATCAAATCAATAAAGTAAAATAAAACAGTAAAAAATACACGTAATTAAAGCAAAAGATATCAGTAACAATTAGCTCAATGTAAAAAATGCAAAGCAAAAGAAATTTTTTTTTGCAAAAAAAATTTTTTTGCTCCACACATCGGAATCGACACCCGACAAAATGGAAATAGAAAAAAAATCAAAAGAAAAAGATACGCACGCCATGTTTTTCCGAGGATGACAGACATTTTCGTGGCGGAAGAATTTGTAAACATTAAAAAAACATATATATGTTAGATTTTAACTCGATGAAGCTTCTGTTTTGGGGTAGCAAATCATCAAATTAAAAGCAATCAACCTCTATGAAACTAAAAGTGTAGATAGATATCAGTAGAAGCTTTTCGCAAAATTTCATGCAGAAACGTTAAGATTTGGAAGAATGCTTCCAAAATTGGCATTCAAAAAACGGAAAAAAAACGAAAATTTTAGCATTCAAATGCTTAAAAAATTAAGAACTTTATTTGTAGACATCTAAATGACACAATTGAAACTAAAAGTGTAGATAAGTGTTAGTAGAAGCTTTTTAGAAAGTTTTATACGATAACATTAAGATTTGAAAGAATGCTTCCAAAATTGGCATTCATTTTTCCTTTTTTTTTCTTTTTTTTTATGATGTTCAAGTGTTTAAATTGATATCACTGATGATATTAGCGATCAATATTGTTTTTAAAACCGTTTAGGAAGAAAAGCATAGCTTCTGCTTTGATTTTCCCCCCAGCAGTTGCATTTTTTGCCGACAAGTTAGCAAAGCATAATCAATATTGCTCAAATACATAAGTATCCTCTAAGGGTTTCCCTAAGGAGTTTATGTCATGCAATGTGCAAAAACAAATTTGAATGACTTATGCATTATAAAAATCAAGATTGTTTTTTTTCGCAAAACTTTTTATATAAATTATCAACAATAACATTACTTTTTTGTTTGTTTAATATTGTTTATAAAGTTAATGCTTCTTTACGACTCCACAAGGTTTGTTAGTTTAAATTATGATATAAAACTTATAATATATATATTATTACAGGCTATTATTATTGTTATTTTTCATACAAATTTAATGATAGACGAATTGCAGCAGCAGCAACACATATAAAAAGACGTGAATACTTTGTTAATGATTTGCTAGAAAAAGAACGTCAACAGATTCGTAATGAACAAGAACAATGTCGAAGAGCTATCGAAGAAATTGTTTATCAACAACAAACAGAAGATGTTCCAACAGAAGATGAAATTGCAAAGCTTGTACAAGATGTTGTGAAAAAATGGATGTTGAATCATTAGCTGATAAAAATGTTCGAGAACAAATTGATTCAAGAGTTTCTGAAGCTCAAGAACATTCAATGAAAGCTATTGAAGAATAAATTCAAACAACAGTTTCTGATGCACTTCAAAAATATGATTATTATAAAACTGGTGAAGCTGATTTTGCTTTTGAATTTGCTGGTAATTTTTCTTTTGTTGTTGTTGAATGCTTACATACATATGTGTATATATAGCTTTACTAATTATTCATTTATAGGTGGAGCAATCTTATCTACTGGAGGAACATAAGAATATTATCCATATCATCGCCGTGAAACATTGCTTGGAGTAACACTTTGGTTTAATTCAGTTAAACCTCGAATTCTTATTCAACGACAGTCACAAACTATTAATGCTGGAGAATGTTGGGGAATTGAAGGTTTTTAAACTTGCTCGATAAATTTCTGTTGCTGCAATTACATATGAACATCTTCCACATAAACTTTCAATCTCGGAAAATGTGAATAGTGCTCCAGAATCTTTTTAGCTACAGTAACCCATTTAATATGATTTGTTTAGAGTTTACAATAAGAAAATGATCCAGATAAATTATTGGATGATAAATATATTTTTGATAGTGAGAAAAAACTCCTTCATTGCTGACAGATTTAATTCACGTGGAACTCCAATTATTGAATTATTACTTTTATCAAATTATGGTTCATAATTTATTTGCCTTTATCGTTTACGTGTTCTTAGAAATAATTTTTAAGCCTTTTTTGTAGTTAGATTTTTTATCATAATTTTATGTTGTATGTTTTTGAAGTTTTATAGTTGTTTTTTATATAAATATACGTTGTTGCTTTTATTAAAGCTGGAAATAAAACATTATTTTTTTTTGTTTTCTGCTGGTTTATGTTTTTTAAATTTTTTTCATTTTTTGAATAAATTTATATCTATTTTTTAAAAGCTTCAAAAATTTTCATAAAATTTTAAAGTCTTTGATTTTTTAAAAATATTAACGTTTGGCGTTTTGTGAATATGCGCAAACACGATTTCAAAAATGTCTAAGCTCCGCCCCTTTTTCATTTCTATTTCCAAAAAATTCCGCTGTGATCCAACGAATTTTTTGAATTTCGCGCGCTTTACCCTGATAAAACCTGGCAGCTTTTCGTATGAGTCGCAACACATTCCTTTAAAAAACCAAAAAATTAAAGAGTCCACTTCCTTTAAACTAAAAAAGCCAAAGATAAGTGCTTTTTGATCTGATGGTTTATTTCACTTTCAATTTCTCACTCAATGTTGTTGCAACTCCGACTACGGAGTCGGAGTCGGAGTCGATGTAGTTGAGTCGATGAATCGACGCCGGAAGAAAAAATTTTGAAAAATTTTTAAAAACTTTATTCTTGACTAAATTTTAATTCCAAATTTTTTAGTACTGTAGAAAAACACTGTACAAATCACAAGACCTTTCAATCTGAAACCCTTGCTGGACCGCACTCTGTGGAGAATGAACAAAAATGAAAAATTTGCGCAAAATTATTTCTTTATACGTGCAAATTCAAAAATGCGTGTTTTTTTACTAATATTTTTTCTTTTTTCTTTTTTTCCATTTCCTCCTATGAATTGAATGGCACTTAATTGAATGAGAAGGAGGAAGTTTATTTATTAAACAAAATCAGAATAAACTTTGTTAAAAAATTAATATATTTATTGGCTTTAAAATTGTTTATTTTGTCGAGTAATTTCATTTTCAGTTATAATACATAATTCGTTTATCTTTAACGCTTATACTTTTTTATGACAGCCGCCAAGCCACATTATTTTTTTGCACTTTTATCCTTTGTCTTTGAAATTAAATTTTCAAGTAGTAAATTAAATTCTAAATATATTTTTTATGATGTTTTTAAGTGTTTTGACTTTTCTCAAATGCGTCTAATTTAATCATTTAGTTGTTTAGTTGTATATATTATTATTTCGAAATACAATAAAAAATAACAGCAACAAGTCTACATAAAAAGGGTTGTCCAAAATTTAAAATATTTTTTACAATCATATTTTAAATTATTTTATGAAATCCATTTAATGTTTGGATAAATATCATTTTCAAAGATGCCGCCTTTAATAAACTTTCGATTTTGGATAGAAATAATTGATACTTTTAATTCAGCGACTGGATTATTGCTAAATTTGTTGTTAATGTATTTAATAATTAAAAAAACTAGTCATCAAATGCATGAATATCGTCCAATATTAATTCAAAATTGTTTGGTTGATTTTTTGTATACTGTAATAGAATTTGTGGTTAAACCGGTAGGGTTTTATCTATCGTTTGTTGAAATTAGGGGACATTACGGTAAATTTCATTTCATGAAATTTACTGTAATGTCATCATCATTTTCATTCATCATTTTCGTCAAAGTTCCCTGATTTTCCAAAAACATCGGGAAAGGCTTTTTCTAAAACACGTTTCAATCCACAAAAAATAAAAGTTTTACCCCACTGTACAATATAAAACGCTGACTTTAAAAATATTTTGAACTTTCAAGAAAAATGAAAAAAACAGAGATTTTTACTCATTTTTTTATCAGGTTCAAAAATTAATATTTTTCCTCATTTTTTTTAAATTTGAAGAGATTTTGTTAAATTTAAACTGAATTTTTTTATTTAAATTTTGAGGCATTTTTAACACAACTGACATTTTTGCCTCAATTTAAATATTGATTTTTTCGTAAAATTGAGGCAAAATTTTTTTTGCCTCAATTTGCTCAGAAAAAAATAAAATACTTGTTAAATTTTATTTCAATATTAATAGCAGTAAAAAATTAAAATATTTAAATTTTTCTTCAAAGAATAACAGAAAAAAAAAACAAAAAAATGCACACAAAAGAACAAAAAAACTTATCCTTTTCTTTTGGTTCAGTTTTGTCACTGTTTTTCTGATGTCTGAATGGCCGAGTGGAGTAACGTTTTTTCGTTTGAACCAATCGGTCGCGAGTTCGATTCCTCATCAAAGTTTGAGGCAAAAAAAAATTGCCTCAATTTGAGGCAAAAAAATTTTGCCTCAATTTTACGAAAAAATCAATATTTAAATTGAGGCAAAAATGGCAGTTGTGTTAAAAATGCCTCAAAATTTAAATAAAAAAGCAAAAAACAAATAATTATAAAAAAATCCTCATTTTAAAACAATAAGAGTTAATTTAACTAAAAAATACATTTTTTTTGTTTTGTTGAGTAAAAATCTCTGTTTTTTTCATTTTTATTGAAAGTTCAAAATATTTTTTAAAGTCAGCGTTATATATCGAAATTTATAGATTATTCAAATTTTGAATGTTGTACTGAAGGGTAAAACTAAAAATTTTTATGGAATGTTTGTTAGAGAGCAGTCATCGGGAAATTTCCAGAAATTTTTCCATCTGACACTCTAGTTGAGATAAATTTGCATCAGAAAAGAATAAAATTTTTTTGCAGCACCTTGATTTCAAAAATGGATATTTTTATTTAATGTGTTCCGGATTTTTTGCCAATATTCCAATTCCCTGGAATAATGTCCTTGTAAATATATGGGTGTTTTCGCTCTTTTTATGCTTGACTTCAGTTTCCGTACAATTTATTTATCGATATTTTATAATTGTCCATGATCAAAAATTGACAATGCTACAATATTTTGGAATTCTGACAATTCCAATAATTGTTGCCTTAATTTATGCCGTTTCACATTTTCTTGTTTTTTCATACGAAAAAGAAGTGTACGAAATCGCTGTAAGACAACTTGCCAAAGATTCATTGTACGAATTATCAGGTGTTCCAAATTTTATTGTTGCAGATATTGAAAAGATTGAACTTAAACTTGAATTAGGTTTTGCATATATTATTGTCACAGTTTCATATATTGTTATATTTTTTACAAGTTTTAAAGTTTACAAACAGCTTTCTCAAATGAAAAATATGATGTCAGAACAAAGCTTTCGATTTCAGCGACAAATTACTCTTACACTTTTTGCTCAGGTTGGTTATAAAAACGGTTTTTTGAGCCAAGACCGCAACTAGGATTGTCAAATGGAGATCACTACCCTACATGTATAAATTATTTTAATTATTCAAATTTTTATGTTGTACAGTAGGGTAAAACTGAAAATTTTTGTGGATTGGAATGTTTTTAGTGAGACCCAAACTTTTATACTTTTTAAACATAAACGTTGATTTTTTGCTACTTTTCTCGAGCAAGAGGGCGTATTTTTGACCACTCATTATATAATCCAGTTTATTTTATAGGCAAGTGTTCCAAGTTTATGTTGTATTGTTCCCATTGGAATTTGTGTGACTATGGTTGTCACCAAAGCAAACTTTCCAGGCGCTGGAGCCGTTCTCTCACTTATTTTATCGATTATTCCCATTGCAAATCCTTTGACAACAATTATCATAATAAGTCGATATCGAAAAGCTTGTATTTCATTTTTTAAAACTCGTTTATTATCAAATCAAGTTGTTTCATTGTCATATCTTCACTCAAATGCTACTCACAATCATCGCCAAATACATTTGTAATAAAAGTTTAAAAAAAGCTTTTAGGTCTTTTTTTTAAATCCAGGCCAGTCACAAAAATTTTTAGTATTACCCTACTGTACAATATTTGAGATTTAAATTATTAAAAAATTTGGATACATGTACAATAGGGTAAAACTAAAATTTTTTGAAGAGATCATCGGTATTAAAAGAAAGATTTGAGTCTATTGCTCTTTGGAACCTGTATAAAAAAATTGTGAAACATCCATAGCAAAAAAAAAGTGTTTTATGTACTATTTGCTCTTCTGTTTCAAAAACATTAATTTTTTTAAATGTTTTGTTGTTTTGTTAGATAGCTTGTAATTCAGCAAAATAAACTTGTGAAATGTTGCGAAACATATGAGTTTTGTATAAATAATGTAAGAAATAGATCAATTCAAAACTGATATTTTTTTTGACATCGTTATATAAGACGCGGATATGAAAAATGTTTTTTTACCCCATTCAAAAAAGGTTCGAAAAAGACAAAAAAGCCATTTTGCCAAAAAAAACGCGTTTTGTTAAAAAAAATCTCATTTTTTCCATACAAAAAAAGTGAGATTTTCCCAACAGTTGGGAAAAGTGAGATTTTTACAACTGTTGGGAAAACTTTTTCATATCCGCGTCTTATATATTGTGATTAATCACTGTAATGTTGAAATAAAATAGCAATCCTTTTAAAATAAAACAAAAATTTAAAGTATTCAAATAAAAAATTACTAAACATTCGGTTGCAAAAAATAGCAGAAAAATTGTAACCGCAAAATTTGTTTCGACATTTTTACATTCATTCTAATTTCCAATGTCCTTTTTTTCTTTCTGTCTTTTCTTCTTCATCTTCTTTCTTTTTCCACTTTGTTTATCTTGTTGCTTGATCGTTTGACATTTTTTCGCCGCAAACAAATCCTTTTTTCCATCTTTGTTGAGCAGCACTGAACTGAACAACAACATTTATGGATTGATGTAAAAAAATTTGACATTTAAAAGCATAGACAACAAGCATCAAATGTTTTATTTTTTTCGTAAATATCAAAAAACGTTTTTTGTTGCTCTTTTTTATTTCCAAATGTTTGAGGAATATCGCGTTTTCATCTTTTTCATTATATGAATATTTTTTGTTTACATAAAATGTTTATTCATTAAAGAGATAAAAAGGCATAGGGTTTTAAATATTAAACTTTTTACAAAGTTCAGAAAAAGATAAAAAACCAATTACATTGTATTATATGCAAAAAAATATAACAAAATTCAATAATCATAATTTAAACGTTTTCAAGAAATAAAACAAAATTTTAATTAATGAATTATAAATCTTTGTTGTGATAATGGTAATATTTTTTGACAGCATTAATATGAAATTTTTTTTACTTCGAAAATTATACGTTGTCGTTTTAAAAACAAAAAAAATTATTATATCTAAAATATTTAAAGTCATCAATTTTCAACGCACTTGCAAATTTTCTGCTGCGTTTTTATTATAGAAATAATTCGTTAGTCTTTCACATTCGACCGCAGAAAAAGAAAAAGGAACTTGCAAAATAGCAATATTCGTTCTTCCCCTATTTTGCCCTTCTTAAAAATTGCAATTTCTTTTTTTCGTTGAAAAAGATCAACGCAATGTCGCTTTTTTCAGGCCATTTCTTAGTCTTTCATTTTTGAATATTTAATTTTCTGCTCTTTTAATTTTGAAAAAACGTTTATTAATAAACAATTGTTTTAACATGTGTTTTATTTTTCCATTCGATTTAATTATACATCTCCAAGACAATTTAATTTACATTATTAATTATTTAATACATGTAATAACAAATAACGACCAAATTTTTAAAATGAAAGAAAATAAATACAGTCGAACCTCGATTTTACGACTCTCAAGGGACCGCGAAAAAAAGGCGTAAAATCGAGGTCCGTTTACAGGGATTTCTATTTGGAGGGACTGCAGAAGACGGACGTAAAATCGAGGTTTGACTTTAACAGATCAAAAGTTGTGAAATATTTATCAAAAGAAAATTTTTGAGTTTTTTATGGCAATTTTTATTTGATTTGTTTGTTTGGGGAAGTTTTTGAAATTCTAACAAAAGAAAACACAAAATGAAAAAAAAATACAAATTTCTGAAACTGTTGCCTTTTAGATAAGGTATTAAAGTCTTAACCTTTCTTTCTTTTTTTTACATTTACTGCGCAGTGACTGCAGAAAAGCAGGCCCAATGCAGTGACTGCCAAAAGCAGATTAGAGAGTCTGGGAAGCTTTTTCTTTTGCTTTTGTTAATGAATTTTTAAATGGGAAAGAAAAAATGGTGCAAAACAAAATTTTTTACATTTTTTCTTACAATTTTTGTTTTTCAGAAAAATAGCACTTTTGAAAGTTTTTCTAACTTTTTGAATGCTAATATTTTGATGATTCTATTGCTTCACACATCAAGAAAACATTTATAAATTATCAAATATTTATTCATTTGTCAATTAAAATTTATCATCAATTTTATTACAAATAAATTAACGAACTAATCGAGCTCGAATAAATAATGCAATAAGAGCAATACTACGGCATAATAAAATACAAAAAAATAGAATACCAAAATTTCGATAAATATAAATTGATTCATGTTCAAAACCAAAGAATTCAAGAATAGCTTCACCATTAGAACCCCAATCACATATATCTTTAACCTGTACAGATATTGAAGAATCGGAAGTATTTTCCCAACTTTCAGGAAAAGTTGTATTTTCATTGGAGCTAGAAGTAAAATTCTGAAGGCATCCTATAAATACAAATGATGAAAAAAATACAACAGTTTTTCAAATCAAAAAAAGCCAACCTGTGATATTTTCATTTCCATGAATTTCCCATTTATTAATCATTTGAATTTCAAATGCATATCGATGAAATGAAAGATGTTTTAACCAATTCAATGCAGGTGAAATTCGCTTAAGATTAACAAAGAAACCACCAAAGCACATAATTGGCCAAATAATTATTGGAAGAATTTGTGATGCAATTGCAACAGTACCAAAGATGCATGCAGCAGCATATGCAACGGAAACAGCCAAATTTGTTACAATAACATTTACGAACATAAATATAAAAAATTGACCAATTTCATCACCATGGATACCTAAAATCATAAAATTATATTTACAAAGAGGATTAGAAAAAAGTCCATACCAGCCATAAAAAATACAATAATACTGTAAATAATTGGTAAAATAATATATTGTGGGATTTCAGCAAGATTTTTTCCAATAAAATATGCATCTGTTCGATAAATATTTCCATGATTTTCACGTAAAAATACTGGCATTTCATCTGCGAATACCGTTAAGCATGGAAAAATTAGAAGAATAAAATTATCACGAACACAATTAAATAAGAATCCATTAACTGTTAAGATTGTTTCACGTTCAGGGTCACCAACTCGTAAATATACAATTCCAACAGCAATTGCAGTTAACTAAAAATGTCTAAAGTATAAACATAATAAAATAGAAATAATCTGCTTACAATTGTTTGTGCAAGACGAACTTTTAAAAGTAATGGATCACGAAGAGTTGCACGAAATGATCGAACAAATAGCCATAAAACTTGTTTAAACCAATTTGCTGCATATTTTCTTGATACTCGAACATCTTTGTTACCCATTTCTTTTCGGCGTTCAGAAACAGAACCATAAATTCGTTCAATATAAAGTGATGCCATTCTTGAATTATCATATGATTTTTGATTTTCTAAAAAAATGTTTAATTAATTGGGAATTGAACCAGCAACTTATCGGTCATGAGCCCACCACATTAACCACACTACCGAAGTAAAAAGTGCAAAAATATCGACAATTTAAATCCTTACATCAACCCTTTCTTTTCTATCATCATCTGTTTCACCTTCATGTAACGCTAACTTTTCAATACAAAATTCTGCAGGATTATCTCTTCCATTAATTCCATAACCAGCTTGTTTAAAAATTCCTGTAGCTTTTTTAGGTGGTCCAAGAAAAACGATTTGTCCTAATGCCATTAAACAAAGTTTATCAAACATATCAAAAATTTGTGACGATGGTTGATGAATTGTTAAAACAATTGTCTTTCCTTGTTTTGCAAGCTCTTCCAAAGCTTTAATAACTTGTTTTGCCATAAATGCATCCTATATATATATATATATATATATATCATTGAAGTTTATATGTATGCTTACCAATCCAGAAGTTGGTTCATCACAAAATAAAATTGATGGATCTGTCAAAACTTCGCAACCAAATGCAAGCCGCTTCTTTTCACCAAGAGAAATAGATTTTTCATGCCGTTGTCCAATCTAAAATGCAAAAACACTATAGATTTTAGTGACAGTTAAGATTTACCTGTGTATTTTGGCATTTTACAAGATTCATTTGTGTAATAACTTCATTAACACGAGCAATCTTTTGTGCATCAGTAAAGCGGCGACTCTAAAAATTGAAAAGCAATTAGCAAAGTTAAAAAAATAGTAGTTTCTAAGTACTCTGCGTTGATACCACTGCTT